>WOFM01000523.1:24203-322660 GCA_011428145.1 Ericerus pela | reverse complement strand
TAAAAATGCCTGATAATTCCGTAAAGCAGAGGCCCATTTCACTAATCTATTCAAATATACAAAGAAGAAAGCTTGGAAAAGTGTATGTCTGGGCTAATATATATATACATATATACTTATCGCGCCATTCGAATAAACTTCTTAATGGTTTGAAACAATTGAGCAGTTTGATTTTTAAATTTTTTAATCGTTCTCCTGGAACTTAGGCCAACCAGCTGGAAAAAATACTGAATTCAAATAAACGAATAGAGTCAATAAAGAGCTCATTTAGGACTTGCTCAAGTTCTTACAGTAGTTCAAGAAGTTTTTTTCGGATAACAAATCAGTGAACGATGAAACTATTTACCTAACAGCCAAATTTTTCTGTTTAAGAAAACCTTAATTCAAACTTTTCAAGAAAAAAGGAACTCTATCCAAAACTTACATTTTTCGTCGATTAATTTAAATCATTATTCGAACGTTTCACTCATTAATTTCAGACAATAAATTGGAATAGCGTTCTAATATTTCACTAGTATCTGCTTATATTGTTAGGAGTCACGAAAATATAACTCAATACAAATTTGGTTTTCACACAAAGTACATTTTTCGAAAAGTAACGCCTGCATTGTTTGCCTTCAACATTTTATTAGTTCTAGCAGTTCATTAAGCTATATAGTCGAAGGTTCCAATGTAAAATTAAAATGTTACCACACTCTTAAATACAAAATTGTGCCGAAATTCATTTTCAATTGAAGTTTAAGTGAAGGGAGGTTAAAGCTTTGACTATACAGAATTAACATGGACTGCTATTTGTGATAAGAATAACGTTAAAAGATGTAAGATGAAGTTAGTCGGGTCGGGTATGATAAGGATTTGTAAAACAGGAAAATATTGCTGAAATTTGAGGTTGAACTGAATTAATTATATTTAAGCATTTTTTATGGTATTAAATTAAATTTTCATAATTTCTATTCTAAACAAAATTACCGCGCAAAGAACATTGAAATCATTATCAACCCAACCCGACTAACTTTTTCCTCCTATGTCTTGGCAATTGATAACGAAATTTTGTACGTATTTTTCAATCAAATAGCAGTCCATAGCTCTGTTTGATAGGACTACACCAACTTACACCAACCTACACCAGGAGGATGATTCCACAAATGCAGGAATGTTATGGGACTTTGCGCCAAGTTTTACTTGAATATTTGTGGAATATCCCTCCCAGTGTAGGTTGGTGTAAGTTAGTGTAATCCTATCAAACAGAGCTCATGTTAATTCTGTATAGTCAAAAAGTTAAAGTGACGTTAGTGAATATAGGCCTCAACCTCATGTTAAAACTGTTCCCTGTTGTCTCTATCATATATATATATATATATCCTCGATTCCTCAGACTAGTGTTTAGCAGGGATGCCAACCCTACGTCAATAGACATAGATCTACGTCTTTCTGAACAAAGCTTAAAAAGCTACGTCTTTTTCTACGTCTTTTTTTTAATCTACGTCTTTCTACGTCTTTTTAGGGAAAAATAATCTGTCTCAGAAAAAAATTGCGTTTATTAACTAAAAATTGTTTTTTTAATCCCGAATTTTTCAAAATTTTTATCAGTTGTACTATTTTATACCTTACAATTCATACAACATAATAATCTCAGCATTGATATTTATAACTAATGAAAATTAAGCGTAAATTCAAATCATTATTTTAATTTTTATTAAAATAGGTACATAATTTTTGTCATCTATAAATGAAAAATTTATTGGTATCACACTTGATAGTTAAATGATATTTCAAGTTTTGAAATTTGAATGAAAAAATATTACCAATAAATGATAATTCAACATGAAAGATGTTTGGAAAAAAATTAGCTTGTGGAAAAAAAAGAAGGAAAAAGAAAATGGAAAATTTTTTGAAAATTACCTTAAAACCTATAAAATATGGTCTGAAGGGCAAAATATGGCAAATATGGTCCAATAAAATGGACTCATATTAATGTAATCTTCCTAAATTGGAAAGATATTTCATTAAATCTTTGATAGCAATTGTGAGAAGATGAGGAAGAAGTCAACGGATCGAGACGACGAAAAACATATGAAACGAACCTAAACTAAAAACGACATCGAACAGAGACTAGACACACACATTACGAACACATAAATAAAGACACAAGATTCACTAATTACGAACTTTTATTTCCACATTAAGAGTAGTGGAGTTGTTAACAACATGAATAACAAAAAGCGACTAGAGGCGTATGATTACAAAATATCACAGTCAGGTACAAAACACTAAAAATCACAGATCACAAAAATATACAAACAGTGTTGCCACCACAAATGATATGTGAGAATAATAGTCACGAGTATAATTTAATTTGCTATAATTCTCACACGCCTCCTCAAATTAAACTTATACGATTACGGTAAAATGGAAAAAATGAATTATTAAACTAATGAAGTCATTATGAACACAAATGACAAAAGGTCAACAAAAAATACAAAAGGTTACAACAACAAATACTACATGAATGGTAAACATATACAATAAGTTACAACAACTTTAACATTTTACAGAATACATCAAATTTAGGCCTCGGGCAGCCCTTCGTAAAAACATCAGCCAACTGTCGCGAAGTTGACACGTATGAATACTTAAAGTCTAAATTTACGTGATTGCACACAAAACGGTACTTTACGTCCATATGTTTTGATCTGAGTGTGTTCCATTTTCCAGAGTGCAAAATAGCCAGACAACTCTGATTGTCTTCGTAAATTACAGCTCTGTCATTAATTTGAATGCAAAAGTCACTCATTAAATATTTCAACCAGATTGATTCAGTGGTAGCATCGCATATGGCGATCAACTCACTTTCAGTGCTAGACAGAGCTACCGTTGGTTGTTTCTTACTAGACCAGGACACCAGCGACCCATAAACAAAGACACAGTAACCCGAGATTGACCGTCTTGTGTTAACACAGTTACCCCAATCGGCATCCGAATATGTTTCGACTATATTGCCATTATTAATATGTTCATATGAATATATAAGTTTTTTGTCTTTAGTAGTCACTAGATATTTCAGAACTCTCAATAAATATTTGAAATGTTCATCTGTGGCATAACTGGAGAACTGGCTGAAGTACGATATTGCAAAGCAAATATCAGGCCGTGATCCTAGCATTAGGTACATCAAACATCCCACGAGCTGTTGATAGTTATTATTCAGCACACTATCACACGCATTGAGGTCCCTATCCAATTGGAGTTTGGGGTCAATAGGTGTGTAGGTAGGTGCACATTTATCAACACCGAATCGCCTAGCAACAGACTCGATGAGATTCTTCTGCTCGATCTCCAGTATGCCCTCTTCGCGACTGTAATTAATGTTTAAACCTAAATATTTATTAACTTTTCCAAGATCCTTACATTTGAATCTCTTATTAATTTTATTTTTGAAAAATATAATTTGTTCTTTATTATTTGAACTAATGAGAACGTCATCAACGTAAGTGAGTAGATAAACAATCGTTCCATCATGTTTATTTTTGAAAACATACAGACAGTCATCAGCCATGCTTTGTACAAAGCCAAGTGACAACAGGAACTCATTAAATAACTTATTCCACACTTTTGGCGACTGTTTAAGACCATATATAGACCTATTTAGTTTTAGTACATTATTGTGTTTATCGACCTGCGTTTCAATACCTTCAGGTATCTCGAGGTACACATCCTCAGAAAGAATACCGTTCAGGAACGCACTACAAATATCTATTTGTTCTAAATAAAATTTTAATTTATTACTGACAGCCAAGAGGGTCCTCACAGTCGAAAGTTTCGCCACTGGCGCATATACTTCATTAAAATTGAAGCCTTTCTTCTGCTGACAGCCTCTGGCAACTAACCTAGCTTTATATAAAACATTATTTTCATTATCATATTTTTTATTAAAGATCCAACGACACGTGATGGTAGGGGCGTCCTTTGGACGTTTGGTCACCTTCCAAGTCTGATTGGAGTTCAGGGCACTTATTTCAGATGAAATGGCCTCCTTCCACATCAGACTATCAGGTGCTGCACTCGCCTCCTCAAACGTCAAAGGAATGCCATCCTCAGCCAGGTATATATTTCCTGCTGCTTGATCACGTGTAGTCGCCTCCTGTGAAAGACAATCTAAATTTAAATCACCATCAACTTCAATATTTTCCAAGTTGGATTCAGTGACTTCTTTAAATAATTCATCATTTTTAGTGTATTTATTATATTCAGGATTACTTATTGCTCCTTCAAAGAACTCAACATCACGTGACAGACGTATCTCCCTAGTGCTTAAGTCCAACAACCTGTACCCACATGGAGAATAACCAACCATTACTAATTTTTCACTTTTACTCTTAAATTTGTCAGAGTCATGTTTGAACGACAACATATACGCATCGCATCCAAACGTTTTTAATTTATTATAATTATATTTCTCACCAAACCATCTCTCAAATGGAATAAAATCCTTATTTGTGGGGCATCTGTTTATGATATAGGTGGAGCACAATATGGCTTCCGACCAAAATATCTTTCCAAGACCACTCTCAAACAACAGTGTCCTTGCCCTCTCGCACAGTGTCCTGTTCATTCTCTCAGCTTTTCCATTCTGCTGAGGACAACCACCAACAGTAGGTTCAACCACAATTCCCTTCTCAGTACAATATGACTGGAAGGTGGTATTCAAGTACTCTGTGCCGCGATCACAACGGAGTCTCTTTACGTTATAGCCAAACTTATTCGAGACCATCTCGTGATATTCTTTAAATTTCGTAAAAGCTTCTGTCTTGTTCGCCAGTAAGTAAACACAACAAAAATTGGAATAATCGTCGATAAAGGTCATGAAATACTTAGCTCCTTTATATGCAGGAGGGTTAATAGGTCCACAGAGGTCAGTATGAACCAACTCCAATGGCTTATTTGTTTTTCTTTCATGCCTTTGGAATGGTTTTCGACTCTGTTTCCCCATAACACAGGGCTCACACAGCAATCTGCGATTGGAGTCAACATTGGGTATCAAACCCCTACTTGACAACAATCTAACATCGTTCACATTTAAATGAGCAAGTCGTTTATGCCACATGAACAGTGGGCTCAATTCATCTCCCAACGTCAGATTACACGATTGACTTGACATTTTTACAAAGTCAATTGTGTACAAATCCGAGTCTACGCTAACACCAGTGGTAACTACTTTTCCACTGCAGCGTTGGATGATCTCAACAGACTCTTCCTTAAACAAAGTGTCAAATCCCGACCTGCTCATACGTTTAACCGAAAGCAGATTCTGCGGCAGCTCCCGAGCATACCTTACATTTTTCAACTCGATTACAATTCCATTCAAAAGTTTCAATTTTACAGTACCCACCGACGTGACAGACAGAGAGACACCCTTTTTCGCAACACAGATACTATGCGGTCTGATCAAGTCTATATAATCACTGAACAAATTTATATCATTAATAATGTGAATTGTGCATCCACTGTCAACTATAAATGTGGTTCGAGGCATTAAGTTTAAATTTTCTTTTGCATTGCAAGAGTCATTAGTTTTTTTATTATCGTCATTATTCAACGTGAAGCTGTAACCCACTTCAGAGCAAACGTCATTAGCATTAAAATTTTCATTGCACATCTGTGCCGAGCTCCTATTACTGTTATTATTATTTGAACTTTGGTCATTAACTCGACTTTCACTGTTATTATTACTATTATTATTGTTACGATTTTTGGCATAACAATTTCGGGCTATGTGCCCTATTTTGTTACAATAGTGACATTTTACATTAGAATGTCCACCGTCAGTATTATTATTACTGTGAGAAAGTGACGATCACTAATATGAAAGATTTCACATTAATTGAATAAGAACAACAACCAGCGATGATATTAAACGAACACCATTGAAGAAACACTAATTTTGAAGTCAACACAATAAGTAAAAGATTCAGTTTTTAAGATCTCATTTTATTTTATGTTCACGTAACAACATTTGGAGATCGACTAACTGACAGTTGAAATACGAATATACAATCAGCTATAGCCGATGACGTCACAAGCAGCGACCACGTTACGACTAAATATATCGACTATGAGCGAGGTCATGAGGAGCATATTCTCACACGCCTCCTCAAATCATATATGAACAAAAACATATCGTGAATATATGATTTGGACAAAACAAAGTCCAAAGAAATAACAACTAATATATATCGTGGTGAAGCTTAATAATTATAAACGTATTAAAATATTAAAGTATTCGTGTAATCGTGTATGATAATTATCACAGTCCGTATAAAAATATAAAATATATAAAATGGTAAAAATATGACTGTCAGAACACATATAAATGGTAAACATATAAATCACAAACAACTATATTAAATTTAGGTCATTACAAAAATTGACAAATGCAGGCTTTGGCAGACCTTTAGTAAACAAGTCACCCAATTGTTGGGACGTTGGAATATACATATAAATAAATGATTTGTCAACGTGTGAACATATGAATCTATACTTAGTGTCTATGTGTTTCGATCGTTTGGAATTCCATCTACCTGACTTTATGAGTCCCAGGCAGCTCTGATTGTCCTCGTAAATCACGGATCTTTTAGAGTGGTCAAACCGAAAGTCATTAATTAAATTTTGCATCCACAGTCCTTCGGATGTTGCTTCGCACAAGGCAATAAGCTCACTCTCAGTACTGGAGAGAGCAACAGTGGGTTGCTTCCTACTAGACCAGGAAACCACAGATCCAAATACTTTTACACAATAACCAGAAATTGATTTGCGAGTAGAGACGCAATTTGCCCAATCAGCGTCAGAGTAGATTTCTATTATATATTTATTATTATTATCCCTATTATAAGTCAAATTTAATTGTGAAGTAGTTATTAAGTATTTTAAAACTCGTATTAAATATTTATAATGTTCGTGTGTGGCTGTGCTTTGAAATTGACTGAAGTAGGATATCGCAAAGCAGATATCTGGACGAGAACCCAACATAAGATACATAAGACAACCCAACAATTGCTGATATTGATTATTCAAATTACGATCTATTCCATTTAAATCACGATGCAATTGTAGTTTGGGTTCAATCGGAGAATGTGTGGGGATACAATCCAAAACACCAAAACGTTTGGCAACAGACTCAATTAAAGATTTTTGATTTATTTCCAAAAGTCCATTCTCACGATCATAATTTATGTTTAAACCTAAATATTTATTAATCATTCCCAGGTCTTTGCACCTAAATTTTTTGCTAATTTTATTTTTATTGTCTATTATTAAATCATTATTATTGGAGCTGATGATAACATCGTCAACGTAAGTTAGTAAATAAACTATGGAATTTCCTTGTTTATGAATATATAAACAGTCATCAGCTATGCCTGGTTTAAAATCTAATGAAACCAAAAATTCATGGAACATAGTATTCCACACCTTAGGTGATTGTTTTAATCCATATATGGATCGGTTTAGTAATAAAACATTTCTATTTTTATCTAAATTACGTTCAATGCCTTCTGGAATTTCTAAGAAAACTTTGTCTTTAATTTTACCATTTAAAAAGGCACTACAAATATCAATTTGATGAATAAAATATTTAAATTTATTACTCAAGGCAAGTAACGCACGAACTGTTGACAGTTTGGCAACTGGAGCATAGACTTCGGTGAAATTAAAACCTTTTTGTTGCTGAAATCCGCGAGCCACTAACCTGGCCTTGTACAAAACATTACCAGCAGAATCAGTCTTTTTAGTAAACAGCCATCTACACGTGATTGTTGGATCATCCGTTGGACGTTTGACCACATTCCAAGTTTCATTGGAAGTCAAAGCATCAACTTCATCTTGAATCGCTTTCTTCCAGCGATCAGACTCAGAGGACCTCAACGCCTCCTCAAACGTCAACGGGCAATCACTTTCAACAGCATTAGCTATGAAAAAGCAAGAATCTATAACATCACCAAAATCTAGTATATTATTAATTTCTCCATCCACTTCAATACTATCAACATTCGTTTCGTCAACTTCCTTCATTATAGGGTCAGAGTCATCATATTTTGATTTACCTATAGACTCTTCATTGAACTCAACATCTCTGGAGAGATGGATTTTACGTTTAGTCACGTCCAGTAACTTGTAACCTGCTGGCGAATATCCCACAAACTTCAATTTATTACTCTTTTTCTCAAATTTATCCGAACTGTGAGCGAAATCCAACATATAAGCATCGCAGCCAAAAACCCTCAACTTTTTATAATCATACTTCTCACGGTGCCATCTTTCATAAGGAATGTAACTTTTATTGGTTGGACACCGATTTAAAATGTAAGCAGCACACAATAAAGCCTCACTCCAGTAAATTTTATCCAGGCTGCTTTCATATATGAGAGTTCTGGCCCTCTCTCCAAGAGTACGATTCATTCGTTCAGCTTTACCGTTTTGCTGAGGACATCCACCAACAGTGGGTTCTATGGAAATTCCTTTCTCAACACAATATGCTTTAAACTGTGAATTTATATATTCGGTACCACGATCGCACCGTAATCTCTTTACATTTGTATTAAATTTATTAGAAACCAATTCGTGATATTCAACAAATTTTGACAATACCTCAGTTTTGTTGTTCAGCAGATATACAAAACAAAAATTCGAATAATCATCAACGAACGTTAAAAAATATTTCTTGTCATTATACGACACTGGATTTATTATACCACAGACATCAGTATGGACTAATTCCAACGGACTTTTTGTTTTTTGTTCATGTCTGTCGAAAGGTTTTTTATGTTGTTTCCCCATAATACAGGGTTCACAAAATATTTCTCGATTATCAGACATATTAGGAATACGACCTTTATTAGACAACAGCTTGACATCATTATTATTCAAATGTGCAAGTCGCTTATGCCATAACTCTAACGGATTTTTATTTTTATTTTGTGTCAAATTACATGATTCCGTTACGTTATTATAAAAAGTTATTGTATATAAATTTGTTAAATTACTTTTCCCGGTTATAATTACGTTATTAGTTTTGTTACTTATTACATTAACAGACTCTTCCTCAAATACAGACCTACATCCAGCTCTAGCCATACATTTGACTGAGAGAAGATTGGTCGGAAGGTCTTTAGCAAATCTAACATTCTTTAATGTGATATTAATTCCATTTTCAGTTTTTAATTTCACAGTACCAACAGCTGAAACAACAAGTTCAACACCCTTTTTGGCAACCATTATCGACTGAGGTTTTGTCAACATAATATATTCAGCAAATAATGAAATATCATTCACAATATGTGAAGTACATCCTGAATCTAACACAAAAACAATCTGTGGTGGTGCAGAAACTTTCGAAATAAGACCCTGATCAGGTACCAAGAAAGTCAAATCGATCTCAGAACATTCATTATTATTATTATTAAAAACATTATATGACTGTGAATTACTATTTCCATTATTATTACTATTATTATTATTATTATTCCTGTTATTATTCCCTCTGTTTGTAGTTCGATTATTATTTTTAGTATAACAATTTCTAGCTATGTGTCCCTGCTTATTACAGAAATGACATCGAATATTATTATTATAATTTTGATTCAAATTCTGATTACTAGACAAACCTGAATAATTATTATTACTAAAATTGTTGTCTTTATTATTATTTGACTGACTAAGATTACGCTGATCATTAACATTACTATTCCTAAAACCACCATGATTTCTAAAATTACGGTAATTCGATCTACCCCTAAATTTATTGTGATATCGTCCGCGTGAATTATAATTCGAACCAAAAAAAGCATTCTCTTCACCAGGAACACTTCCTGATGAAGGTTTTGGATTTGATGCATCAGGAGCGGAAGGCAAGCTTCTCGTCATCTTTTCGAGGTCCAGTTCACGTTGGAAATTAATAACCTTTCCAATCGCAACTTCCCACGATAGATTGTCAGCATCCTGCATCATTATTTTCAGTGGACGGAAATCACTTGGCAACGATCTCATCATAGTTAAAATACATTGTTTTACAGACGTTGTCTCACCCATTTCAGCCAAACGTCGAGTAACAGACCGAAATTCCATCAAGTAATCCTTCAGCTTATCACCAGGCTTGAATCGCATCGAGTACATCTTGGATCTCAGCTCAATCATCGTCATGTCGTTGTCCCTTCCAGCAAGCTGCACAATTGCCTGGAACATCGTTTTTGCCGTATCGTAAGTCTGGATCGCCTCGATAAAATTGTCAGCAACATTATTAGCAATGTAAAACATCGCCTTCGAATTCAGCTTTTCCCATTCTTCAGTACGATTCCTACCCGACGGAACAGAATTATGTACAACACTATATAAACCTTCTTTTCGAAGTAGCAGATCCATCCGGTATCGCCAAGTACGCCCATTATCTCCGTTGAACGGTTCCAGCATCAATTTCATTTCACGTTCCATTTTCGTTAACAGTCGCACAGCAAACAGCAAAAATCAGCGACGAAAAAATATCACAGGCAGACAGCCAAAAATTACACGAAAATGAGCAGGAACGAACTAGACATACCGCTTGAGAATACCGTTTACATCAGGATCAAACAAAGAGAATTTAAAATTGAATGACGGTTACTTGGCAAGTTTCTGCAGCACAATTTTGCTCAGACATCACAATGGCAGCCTCTTCAAGTACGATGACTGGGCCCATAACCTGTGAGAAAGTGACGATCACTAATATGAAAGATTTCACATTAATTGAATAAGAACAACAACCAGCGATGATATTAAACGAACACCATTGAAGAAACACTAATTTTGAAGTCAACACAATAAGTAAAAGATTCAGTTTTTAAGATCTCATTTTATTTTATGTTCACGTAACAACATTTGGAGATCGACTAACTGACAGTTGAAATACGAATATACAATCAGCTATAGCCGATGACGTCACAAGCAGCGACCACGTTACGACTAAATATATCGACTATGAGCGAGGTCATGAGGAGCATATTCTCACAATTACGACCACGTCCATTAAAATTATTACTATTATTATTATTATTTGAGCTCGAATTTTGATTATTATTATTAAAATTATTATTTCCGTCTCGACTAAAACCACGACTATTATTATTATTTCGAGATCGACCACGATTAAAACGATTTCCATTACTACTATTACTAAAATTTCGTCCAACATTATTGCAATTACCAAAATAAATGTTCTCCTCACCAGTGGCACCCACTGATGAAGGTTTTAGAGATGTAGTGTTCAGAGTGTTACCTCGATCTGTCGATTTGCTATCAGAAGATAGCTCACGCTGGAAGTTATTCAATTTCATGAAAACACCATCCCAGGTGACGACTTCTGCATCTTCAATCACAACCTTAATTGGACGAAATTCCGCAGGTAATGACCTCAGCAATACCAAAATAAATTGTTTCGTGGTCGTTAAATCTCCTAATTCAGTCAAACGTCTACAACGAGAACGAAAATCCAACAAATATTTATGCAAATCAATACCAGACACATACCGTTTTGCATACAAATCACCTCGTAAATCCATCAGCGTCTGGTCATTGCCGTTGTCGATGAGGTTCGTTAGGACATGAAACATCTCCTTCGCCGTTGTGTACGTCTGGATCATCTCAAGGTACTCGTCAGTCACGTTGTTAGCTATCAGGAACATCGCCTTCGCGTTCTCCTTGGACCAAGCATCTCCCCTGTTACGAACAGTCGGCAAAGAATCGATTATAATATTAGTTAACGACTCCTTTGCCAACAACAGTTCCATTCGGAACTTCCATGTACGGCCATTCTGCCCATTGAACGGCTCGATCATGTTCTTCTTTCGCGCTTCCATCTCGTTGACAGGTACGAACGATCAGTTACACCGCAAACACAGCGATTTTCAGCAACTTTCAGACACGTCGACCAACAATTCAACACAAACGAGATCACAGGAACATCGAACAGAGAACATATCAAACAATCGAAAAACAATTAGCAGGCATGATACTACTTGGGTGTGGCGAGCAGGATCCGACAGCACAACATTGACGAACTATGACAATGGCGACCACGTTGACATCCAGGTATCTGGGCCCATAACCTGTGAGAAGATGAGGAAGAAGTCAACGGATCGAGACGACGAAAAACCTATGAAACGAACCTAAATTAAAAACGACATCGAACAGAGACTAGACACACACATTACGAACACATAAATAAAGACACAAGATTCACTAATTACGAACTTTTATTTCCACATTAAGAGTAGTGGAGTTGTTAACAACATGAATAACAAAAAGCGACTAGAGGCGTATGATTACAAAATATCACAGTCAGGTACAAAACACTAAAAATCACAGATCACAAAAATATACAAACAGTGTTGCCACCACAAATGATATGTGAGAATAATAGTCACGAGTATAATTTAATTTGCTATAATTCTCACAGCAATGATGGAAAAAAATATTTTATAACATCAAAATCCTCATCCTATCAAGTATCAGTAGGTATTTAATTCCAGTTATCTTCATAAAAATGGCTTAAAAACATCTGTTAGAGGGGTCCTGTGAAAAAATTTTTTGGTGGTTTTCTGGGACACCCTCTATTGGTTAAAGGTATCTCGTACTGAAAATAAATAAAAAATAAGATCTACGTCTTTTTACGTTTTTCTACGTCTTTTTTTCAGGGAATTCTACTGATTTTTAAAAATGAAGGTTGACATCCCTGGTGTTTAGTGAAGATTGAGAAGTCTTTACATTTACATTACATCTAAGCTAAAATTTTCTGAAATGTTTAAAAAATTAGTCAATTCAGTTCTCGTTTTCCTCTACACAGCATACGCGATTGAAATCAGATGAAACTCGTGTGTTTTACTACAGCTAACAAATACATAATATATTTTCTCCTGCGATTGTGTTTCATGAAACGAAAGCTGCTTGAGCACCTGTTGTTTGCTGGGACTTGTCTCGAGCCTCCTTTGTTGATATCCAACCGGTCAAATCTTTTATTGAAGACATTTTCAATTTATGCTTCTCCGCCAGTCATGTGAATTGCTGACTAGTTTGTACGAATGATCTTTTTCATTTGTTTGTGTTCCTATAGATGTGATAATTACTGTCAAATTATCGAGTAGAAATTCGTGTTTTAGGTTGTATTTGAGAAGCAACATGATAACATTTCTTGACAAGTACCAATATTTGAATAAATTCAAAAAAAACGAATTTTGTTTACCTGATTCATGGATTGTGGTTCGATTGGATGGTAAACAATTCAGTCGATTTACTGATTTTCATGGATTCGACAAACCAAATGATATTCGGGCTCTAGAATTGATGAATAGAGCTGCTGCGAAAGTTATGGAAGAATTACGAGACATTTGTTTGGCATACGGACAAAGTGACGAGTATAGTTTCATATTTAAAAAAGACACTGTATTGTTTGATCGAAATCGAGATACTATATCAACAGTTGTAAATAGTTTGTTCACATCGGCGTACGTTTATTTTTGGGAGTACTATTTCGGTTATACGAAATTATTGTATCCTCCAGGATTTGATTGCCGTGTTGTTCTTTATCCCCATGATTCAAATTTAAGAGACTATTTAAGTTGGAGACAAGCTGATGTCCACATTAATAATTTGTATAATACTGCATTTTGGGCATTAGTGAAAAAAGGCAAACACGATAGACGGAAAGTAAGATAAAAATCGTTTACGAATTTAATACATGTTGAAATAGTATGTGCTCATTTTTATTTATTACGGTACAGGCTCAAGAGATTCTTCGGGGAACTGTGAGTCGTGATAAAAATGAAATCCTATTCAAAGATTTCGGCATCAATTACAACAATGAGCGGCTTATGTTCAGAAAAGGAACGACTCTAATTCGAAAACTTGTTCCTAAACCGAAAGTTGACAACTGTCAGGAATACGTTTTGCAGCTCAATTGTGATATTATTGGAGATTCATTTTGGGAAGAGAACTTCGAAATTCTTGGGCTGAAGTCGGCACAAATATTCCACAAACCCGACGCTATGATTGGTTACGAAGTTAAATCGATGACTGTATTAGGAGAAGTTGCAAATGATGGTGGAAACTGAAAGACGTAATTGTGATTATTCTTAAATTAATTTTAGCAAATTTCCATTTTAATAAATTAAAAAAGTTGATATTGTCCTATTTTGCGTGTTACACTCACGTTGCACTTCACCCGCTATTGTGCCACCCAACATTTTATTTTATGACTGAAGGCCTTTTTTAAATACTATATTTTTTTAAATATTGAACGTGAACTGAGTACAAAATTTTAATATTTTTTTGAAAGAATATGAGTTTTTGTCGACTATGAGTGAAAAGTATCCACGTACCGGCTTCCCTAATATGAAATTAATTTGGGACGCTGTCGATTCATTTTTCTTCGCTGTATGTTCCTGAGAATCTTGTATTATTTGAATTCTCAACATCGAGCCTTTACATGAGTTATGAAATGCATCTCCAGCTACTAATCATCTCAAAAAAATGCTAATACACCTATGTTTTTCATAAATTTTTGTTTAAATTTAGTCAAAGTTGTCTAAAGATATAATCTCGTTTGTATCACAGGTCCTTTTAATTAAAAAAGTCATTTAAATTCAGCAGAACCTTAGGGTTCTCTTGAGTACTTATGCATTAAACGGAACTTCCGAAAACCTTGGATTTAAATGTATCATATTTTCATCCTAAACATTGCTTAAGTTAAAATCAAATTGGGGCATTAGATGGATGCTGAGGGTCAAAATTCATGTTTTGTAAAACTGCTGAATAAGTTTGTATTTTCCGTCTCAATTCCTCGAACTGTATGCTTTTCATGGTAGTAATCTCTAAAAAATAAGGTAAAACGGTCGAAATGTTTTATTCACCTGATTAGGTTTTGTAAGAGTCAATTTTCAGAAATTCGTTTTTTTTTTAATGTGTAAACATTCTTGCTCTCTAGTCCGCTTCTTCCTGGGTGTAAAAAAATATTAGATATGAAAAAGTTGAAATTGCATAAAAAAACTGCACAGCGCACTGTCCAGTTTCAAATTCTGTCTTTCACATACACACACACACTCACAGGCAGACATCTGTGGCGAGCTGGCGGCACTCAGCTGAATGTCTACCCATTAAACATGTGAGGGGGACCCTCGCACGCCTTTTTTTTAATGAATTCGTTTAAAGCTTTGAGGATATATATATGATGGAGATGAAATGGAACAGTTTTAACATGGAGTTAGGTGTCCAGACAATAAATGCCGCATGCTGGTGTACGAAGTACACCAGACTCTACACTCCAACCAATCAAAATTGAAAATTGGTGTAAAAGTGAGGTACTTTGTACAGGCAGTGTTTATAAACAAATGCACATGGCAAGATTTTCCTCCAATCAGACATTTAGATGGAAGTACACGTGTTTGTAGATGTGCTTTCTATAGGTTGGACACCAAAACTGCCCATGTGTCATCTCCATCATATCTAATTATATCCTCAAAGTTTAAAGTAAAACTTCTATTGAATTAAACATGACATCACTGTGGTACCAATCAAAGTCAATTTTCCAAAGCAGAGTTGAACAATTTTTAATTGTCACGCAGGAAAAATAGTTTTTAATTTTGAAAGTGACAGAAAAACACGTTTATTCTACATGTTATTATGTTAGTGCAAAACAAAATCAACGTCCAATTTTTGGAAATTGCCAAAATAAGAAATGGTGTGAAGTGTGACCATTTTTCCAACGCCAAGACCTCGATTTCAGAAGCATCTAAGTGATAGCGTCTAGCAAAATCCAAAATGCTTTTTCTGCCTGCTAAAAAAAAAAGAAAAAAGACTGATCTTCAGAATTAAGATTTTGGCAAATGATAAACTACAATTTGATCTACCGAGAAAGTTGAAGATGAATGAATTTGAACGTCTTTCACATTTTTTTCAACTTCAAGATTTGGAACAAAACAGAAGCTAGAAAATTGATGTTTTCAAAAGCAAAGCGCACTCAGTTGTTCACTTTTCTTTCCAACGTCTTTTTTTACATTAGAATCAACAATCAGTGTAAATTTGAATGAGTTATCGCAGGTGCATCAATTTTTTTCAAATTAAAAAAATACATGACAAAAATTACAAAATTGACAAGAGAAAAACGGTCATCAAATAATTTTATTGTAGAAGAGAAACAGTAAGAAAAAAAGTGTATGAAAAAATTGTTTTCGATGAAAATTTGTATACAATGAGAATGAAAAAACAAAAAGAGAAAGTGCCCTTTTTTAGACCAAAAGAGAGAGTTCTCCTTCCAAAAACAAAATAAACACCCTAGAAACGCACACATTGGCACATTGTGCACTAGACTAATGGGCATATGAATTTGAATTATACTAGAGGCACCAAATGCTACGTTTAACACAAGTCTAGGGATGGGCTGCTCCGCAACTGTCTGGTTTGAAAAACCAGGTTTTTCAAAAGAGCTGGTTTCTGAAACTGCTCAGGTGTAATAAAGTTTGCTTCCTACTTCTTTACTCAATCAGGTTAAGTATCTCCTACGACTCTTATCTCTCAGATACTGTAAACACTTTTTTGTATTTCCCACTTAAAAAACTTTTCTCTTAATGGAGGTAGATGGCCATCTCCTTTTTAGTTGATTTCATACTTGTACAGTTTTTGTTCATTTAATGCATTATAGTATTTCAAATTGACTAATTCACTTTCTTCAGGTTCAAAAACCGCCCTTCATGGTAGCAGGAGCTTTGATCTGTTCAAGTCAATTGGAAGAAATGGCTTAATCATTCACTAAAGTTACTATAATATTTTTAATTAGAAATTCCAAGTTCATATTTTAGTTAAAGTGTTACTTTTTTAAGGAGAAGTTAACTCCAATTATCTTGAAATATTTTTTTCATTTTTAAAATTTCATTTTTGTGCATCAAATTGTATCTTCAAAATTTTTTTTGGAAGATTGTTTCATCATTCGTGGAATATTGAAAAATTTGTTTCCTGTTTTTTGCACACTATATAAAAACCATAATTTTTACTGATCTGGATCGTCTATTACTGCAAGGTGTTCTCATTTGAATTTGGAATCAATCGTTATAGTTAGAATTCTGCTAACATCAGACCTGGATTATCTGTTACAGTAAGTTATTCAACTTTTTGAACAAGTTTGCTGAAATCTTGGAATCTCAATAGCTGAACAGTGATCGTCTCATCACTGTTTTGTTTCCCATTTTTTCACTTTTCCTGGAGTAGATCATAATTTTTTGGTCAATTGTCAGTTTTTTCTCAAATGAATGCAGATGTTCATAGGTCTGAAGAGGATGTAAGATTATTTAGATTGTTTTTACCCTGTAAAATTCCACACTCTTAAGAATTGGTTTGAGAAGAATTCGACGGTATTCCTCAGTCCACTGGTAATATATTTTTCGATAATTTTTGTATATGTATTTCTTGCACTGTGTGAATTTGAGGTTGTATGTTGGGTAAATTTATAGGACATTGAGTATCACCAAATTTAATTTTTTACTCATTGCAGACATAGTTAACATTCAAATCTTCATTTAAATCTGAAAAAATTTAGTGAAGTTATCACGGGAATAATTTTTTTCCCTTAGTTAAAGAGTGATTTAAAGAATTTTGAATAGTTAGATTTTGACATGAGTTTGCAAATTGTCCCACAAATTGTACTGGCACTGTTGGAATTTTAAAATCAGATCTAATAAAATTAGAACTCTTCTTGGAAGACAAAGAAATAACAGGAATAAATATTAATATTGTAAATTTTCCTGATTTTAAAACATTTAACGGGGAAATTCAACTCAAAACTTTTTCAGTAGATAGACATTAGTGAGATCATTGAAAATAAAAAGGCATTGATTAAAACAAATTTTTGGAAATTTCAAAAAATACTTTTTCTAGACTCCTAAACTCTCCAGAAAGAATCCAAAATTTTTAAAATAATTTTTAATCATAAAAATTCATAGTTGAAAATTCATAAAAATTACACATAGTCATACATAACATTCACAATTCAACAGAAAATTCAGGTTTCAACATGAAATTCAAGATTTTCCAAGAACAAATCTGATATGATAAACTTCTTTATTCAAATTGGACAAGTTCAGATTTGCTTTTTTTCATATAATAATTTCTTTTTCAAAACAAAACCTGAACATTTTCATACAATAGCTTTCACATTACTTGAAATACTTCAAGTAATGTCTAGAGTACTACATGTGGACCAAGGGAAAGATATGGCTAAAATTTATTTCATAGAAATTGAAGAAGTTCTTTTTACTTTAAAAAAAGTGGATGAGTTTTTAAGGTTGATTATGAATATCTTCAAACCCCAAAAATTGGTATGCAGGTCACACAAAATAGTGATGATGACTGGGATTCTTTTTCAGTACACTTAACTATTGAAGACTAGGAAAAGGAAATATCACAACCACCTGAAAAAAATAATAATAATAGTCTAATATAGCCAAATAATAATGAACAAGAATACAAAAATAATATCCCTGAAAACAGAAATTCACAACCGAATGTTTCTCAAAATAATGATACTTTAGATAATAATACATTGGAAAATATTATCAATAAAAATAATAAAATTTTAGATAATTCACAAAAAATTATGAAAAATATTAATAATGATCATAAAAAAATGTTATGGCATCGTAGACTGTCCCATATGCATGGAAAATATATGCGATATTTGCAAAAAGTTACACTAGGAATTCCAAAAAATCTAAATTGCATGGACAACAATTTGATAAATTATGAGATTTGTAAAATTACAAATAGTCAATGTCTCTGATATAATACTAATAGGCATAAACTAATGAGATGTTTGGAGATAATATCATCTGATATTATGGGTCCTTTTTCACCTACTCTAGCTAATTAAAAATACATTTTAACATTCATGGATCACCATTGCAAATATACTTTCTTCATTCCAATAAGTGCAGAAAGCCAAGTCTATATAGAATTCAAAAATATTTTTAATTCCATGAAAAATAAATTTCCCAAAACATCCATCAGCCAAATAAGATGTGACAATGCCAAAGAGTATACTGATGCCAAAATGGTACGTAAAATTTTGTGAAGATAATGGTATTCAATTAGAGGATGTGGTACCTTATTACCCTGAATTGAATGGAATTGCAAAGCACCAGAATCAAACTTTGATGAAAAGAGTACAAAGTCTGCTAATCAAGGGCCATTTGAACATAAAATATTGGATGTATACCATCGCAACTGCAGCATATTTATTGAATCATTTGCTAACAAGAGTTAATACTGATTACAAAACAACATATGAACTATTTTTTGATAGGAAACCAAATTTAAAAAATTTAAGAATTTTTGGTTTATTCGTCTATCTATAGACATATTCTAATTGAGGTTAGACAACAGACAGCAACTAAAGCAAAAGATCAAAAAACACAGTAAATAGACCCAAAATTAGCACCCAAAGTGAAAAATGTATATTAGTTTGATATACAATTACTGGATATTGTGCTTGTGATCCATTTTCAAACAAATCATATATAACATGCAATGCTAAATTTGATGAAAAGCAGAATGTTTTAGCTTTAAACAATTGCGAGTAGGAATTGGTTTTAAAACCATCTGATTTTGTGAAAAATTTAAATTCAATAAATGTAAATGCCTTTAACATAACTAAACTCATAGATAACCAGAGCATAGAAGACTGTATACCCAAATTTTATAAAGAAATAAAAACCAACCTGTTCTGTAAGGAAAGGATGGAGGCCATAGCTGAAGAATATGTTTCTTTAAACTAGATGGATGTTTGGGAAAAGGTGGATTATGACAGAAATATAAAACCAGTTGACAAAAGATGGGTTTTAATAATGAAACCTAATAATTTATGATACTATCAACTTAGAGGATTTAAAGATGGAATGGAATATCAAGTAAAGTAAGTTTTCACCCCTGTTATTTCTGTTTGGATTGTCAGATGGCTTCTCTCAATTGTGAACTAAAGTTATCCTGAAATGGTCTGATATAAAGTCAAAACTGCATGTCTCAATTCTCCCACAACTGTCCTAATGTGCCTGAGACCTCATGAAAGATCAATCATAGGCTCAAATAAATTGTTGAAATTGAAAAAATCAATATATGGATTAAAAACTTCATCTAAATCATGGTACAACTTAAAAAAGTATATTTTAAAAACAAGTTTTCAGAGATCAAAAACTGGCAAATACCTATACTTTTGGAAGAATAAAGAAAAAGTAGTATACATTGCTACATATGTAGATGACATTCTAATAGCTTCAAACTCAGCAGATTAGATTGATAAAATGAATATTTCCTTTCAAAAAAAGTTCACCATGAAAATAACATATAATCAAAAATTTTATTTATTTTTCAAAATACATAGAAATAGAATAAAGGACTCTATGACTAATTCAGACTAGGTACATTGAGAAAATTTTAAAGAAATATGGACAGAATAATTCCAAATTTATAAACACACCTATAGAAACAACTTTAAAAATTGTTGAAGACAAAAATTTAAAGGATGAGACTGAGTATTGATCCATGATAGGGGCTTTATTATATCTGGCAAGGGCTACAAGACCTGGTATTACTTTCACAATTAATTACTTTTCTAGATTTCAAGCCAAGTCAAACACCCAATTAAAATATCACGCTAGAAGGATCTTTAAATATGTTAATAGTACTAATGAATAAAATTTGTTTATTTCAGCCTGGTAAGGGAATGTGAATCTCAAAGCTCAACAATGTCCGGTAAATATCTGTCCATAAACACAATTAATTTTCATCTTTACAGTTACACAATGTAGATCTGAGAAATTGAAAAATTGAACTATACATGATTTGACAAATTTCGAAACACATTATAATTTTTTACCAAATTCATACATGTTGATGCAAAATTATATTTATTCTTTATCTATCTTCAAGTTCAGCGAACCAAAGATAAGATATATGAAATATGGATCTTAATATGTTCAAAGATGCAAAAAACACACACTGATAATGATATCACATTTTAACAAAACATAAAATCGACAATATAAACCAAAATTTATCCTACAATTCTTTTTAAGGAAACTCAAATTCATTGATCAATGTCAACAATGAAATTTTTTTCTAAATTTTGTAAAATAGAATAAAATAGATAATATATTTTTGTATTTTTGTGCTGTGCTGTACCACTTTCTTTGTAAATATAAGTGTATAATAAATTATAAGTCAATATAATGTATGTAATTCTAGTTACCTATTAATTTAAATTTTATTTTTGAAAGAGCTTAAAAAATAATTTTGTTTATTTATTCAACTTTCATTTTTATTAGTAGTAAAAATAACAAACTGTTGTAAATATTTTTGTTCATGTTTAAATTTTTTTGTATTCGTACTTGCGATTTATTATTCGCATCATTTTGTAAGACTTTGGGGGGATGTTGTTCTGCACTCTCACTGTACTGGCTCATCACCACTAACAACACCTTGATTAGATTAAGTAACTCATACAACTTTTATCTCTCACATGGTAAACACTTTTTCACTTTTCCCACTCCAACACTTTTCTTGTAATGGAGGGAGATTCCCATCTCCTTTTTAGTAGATTTCATACTTGTACAGTTTTTGTCATTTAATGCATTATAGTATTTCAAATTGACCAATTCACTTTCTGTGGATATAAAAACCTCACTTCAACTTTTACCATCCATCCTAACAATTGTAACAAGCCTCATAGTTAGGGGAAAAAATTACTCTCCACCAGTATAAAATTACCATTCTAACACATCAGGTAATACTTTTCCCTCCCCAGTAACCTTTCTAAACGTGCCCAAATTGGATAACTATCAATAGTTATTGACAGTGTTGCCAGGTTAGGCAATAAATCACCAAATGGGCTATTTTGGCAATCCATCAGGCGCCTAAAAATGACCATGGGTGAGTAGGCTCTTATCTGGGAAATTTCAAACAATTCAAGTGACACAACTAGGAGCGTTCGATGTCGTTTTTTTGTAAAATTTTCCACCAATTATCAATAATATATCGATACAAACTACATAGTTTTCTCATGAAACATCGAAATATTGATATTTCATTCAACATTGATAAAACAGTTATGAGGAAATCTATGTATTTGTTAACACAGTATCAATAGTTGATGGTAAAATATATCGAAGAACATGATAATAATAAGGTTTTAAATTCATATTTAAGTTACTTCACATCTAACTGCGTGTAGAAGGCGAACAAAGAAGAAATTCATTGTACTTTATAATCATATCATAAAGGGAAAATAAGTGGCCTCGGTTATTTATAGAATTAAATACAGTTAGGTGATACAGGCGATTTTTGGAAACAGTTTTGGCACTTTTCAGTATCAAAAATCTGGTAACACTGGTTATTGATAAGAAGCAGTGTTGCCATTTTAGCATTTTTGATGCTAGATCTAGCATTATTTTCAGTTTTTAGCATCGGAATTTTTCAATTTAGCATTTAGAATTATTTTTAGCATTATTACAAATTTGTTTGGCATTATTTCAGATTTTTTAATCTTTTTCAATTTTTTCTTAATTTTTCCATTTTTTCTCATTTTTTAGTTGTAGTATAAATTTTGCAAAAAAAAATTAACCGCAAAACTGCCATCTGCCATGAGAAGGGAATTTTTGTTTTCATCATTACTGTGAGAATGATGAGGAAGAAATCAACGGATCGAGACGACTAAAAACCTACGAAACGAACCTAAACTAAAAATGACATCGAACAGAGACTAGACACACACATTACGAACACATAAATAAAGACACAAGATTCACTAATTACGAACTTTTATTTCCACATTAAGAGTAGTGGAGTTGTTAACAACATGAATGACAAAAAGCGACTAGAGGCGTATGATTACAAAATATCACAGTCAGGTACAAAACACTAAAAATCACAGATCACAAAAATATATAAACAGTGTTGCCACCACAAATGATATGTGAGAATAATAGTCACGAGTATAATTTAATTTGCTATAATTCTCACACGCCTCCTCAAATTAAATTTATACGAATATGGTAAAATGGTAAAAATGAATTATTAAACTAATGGAGTCATTATGAACACAAATGACAAAAGGTCAACAAAAATACAAAAAGTTACAACAACAAATATTACATGAATGGTAAACATATACAATAAGTTACAACAACTTTAACATTTTACAGAATACATCAAATTTAGGCCTCGGGCAGCCCTTCGTAAAAACATCAGCCAACTGTCGCGAAGTTGACACGTATGAATACTTAAAGTCTAAATTTACGTGATTGCACACAAAACGGTACTTTACGTCCACATGTTTTGATCTGCGTGTGTTCCATTTTCCAGAGTGCAAAATAGCCAGACAACTCTGATTGTCTTCGTAAATTACAGCTCTGTCATTAATTTGAATGCAAAAGTCACTCATTAGATATTTCAACCAGATTGATTCAGTGGTAGCATCGCATATGGCGATCAACTCACTTTCAGTGCTAGACAGAGCTACCGTTGGTTGTTTCTTACTAGACCAGGACACCAGCGACCCATAAACAAAGACACAGTAACCCGAGATTGACCGTCTTGTGTTAACACAGTTACCCCAATCGGCATCCGAATATGTTTCGACTATATTGCCATTATTATTATTTTCATATGAATATATAAGTTTTTTATCTTTAGTAGTCACTAAATATTTCAGAACTCTCAATAAATATTTGAAATGTTCATCTGTGGCATAACTGGAGAACTGGCTGAAGTACGATATTGCGAAGCAAATATCAGGCCGTGATCCCAGCATTAGGTACATCAAACATCCCACGAGCTGTTGATAGTTATTATTCAGCACACTATCACACGCATTGAGGTCCCTATCCAATTGGAGTTTGGGGTCAATAGGTGTGTAGGTAGGTGCACATTTATCAACACCGAATCGCCTAGCAACAGACTCGATGAGATTCCTCTGCTCGATCTCCAGTATGCCCTCTTCGCGACTGTAATTTATGTTTAAACCTAAATATTTATTAACTTTTCCAAGATCCTTACATTTGAATCTCTTATTAATTTTATTTTTGAAAAATATAATTTGTTCTTTATTATTTGAACTAATGAGAACGTCATCAACATAAGTGAGTAGATAAACTATCGTTCCATCATGTTTATTTTTGAAAACATACAGACAGTCATCAGCCATGCTTTGTACAAAGCCAAGTGACAACAGGAACTCATTAAATAACTTATTCCACACTTTTGGCGACTGTTTAAGACCATATATAGACCTATTTAGTTTTAGTACATTATTGTGTTTATCAACCTGCGTTTCAATACCTTCAGGTATCTCGAGGTACACATCCTCAGAAAGAATACCGTTCAGGAACGCACTACAAATATCTATTTGTTCTATATAAAATTTTAATTTATTACTGACAGCCAAGAGGGTCCTCACAGTCGAAAGTTTCGCCACTGGCGCATATACTTCATTAAAGTTGAAGCCTTTCTTCTGCTGACAGCCTCTGGCAACTAACCTAGCTTTATATAAAACATTATTTTCATTATCATATTTTTTATTAAAGATCCAATGACACGTGATGGTAGGGGCGTCCTTTGGACGTTTGGTCACCTTCCAAGTCTGATTGGAGTTCAGGGCACTTATTTCAGATGAAATGGCCTCCTTCCACATCAGACTATCAGGTGCTGCACTCGCCTCCTCAAACGTCAAAGGAATGCCATCCTCAGCCAGGTATATATTTCCTGCTGCTTGATCACGTGTAGTCGCCTCCTGTGAAAGACAATCTAAATTTAAATCACCATCAACTTCAATATTTTCCAAGTTGGATTCAGTGACTTCTTTAAATAATTCATCATTTTTAGTGTATTTATTATATTCAGGATTACTTATTGCTCCTTCAAAGAACTCAACATCACGTGACAGACGTATCTCCCTAGTGCTTAAGTCCAACAACCTGTACCCACATGGAGAATAACCAACCATTACTAATTTTTCACTTTTACTCTTAAATTTGTCAGAGTCATGTTTGAACGACAACATATACGCATCGCATCCAAACGTTTTTAATTTATTATAATTATATTTCTCACCAAACCATCTCTCAAATGGAATAAAATCCTTATTTGTGGGGCATCTGTTTATGATATAGGTGGAGCACAATATGGCTTCCGACCAAAATATCTTTCCAAGACCACTCTCAAACAACAGTGTCCTTGCCCTCTCGCACAGTGTCCTGTTCATTCTCTCAGCTTTTCCATTCTGCTGAGGACAACCACCAACAGTAGGTTCAACCACAATTCCCTTCTCAGTACAATATGACTGGAAGGTGGTATTCAAGTACTCTGTGCCGCGATCACAACGGAGTCTCTTTACATTATAGCCAAACTTATTCGAGACCATCTCGTGATATTCTTTAAATTTTGTAAAAGCTTCTGTCTTGTTCGCCAGCAAGTAAACACAACAAAAATTGGAGTAATCGTCGATAAAGGTCATGAAATACTTAGCTCCTTTATATGCAGGAGGGTTAATAGGTCCACAGAGGTCAGTATGAACCAACTCCAATGGCTTATTTGTTTTTCTTTCATGCCTTTGGAATGGTTTTCGACTCTGTTTCCCCATAACACACGGCTCACACAGCAATCTGCGATTGGAGTCAACATTGGGTATCAAACCCCTACTTGACAGCAATCTAACATCGTTCACATTTAAATGAGCAAGTCGTTTATGCCACACGAACAGTGGGCTCAATTCATCCCCCAACGTCAGATTACATGATTGACTTGACATTTTTACAAAGTCAATTGTGTACAAATCTGAGTCTACGCTAACACCAGTGGTAACTACTTTTCCACTGCAGCGTTGGATGATCTCAACAGACTCTTCCTTAAACAAAGTGTCAAATCCCAACCTGCTCATACGTTTAACCGAAAGCAGATTCTGCGGCAGCTCCCGAGCATACCTTACATTTTTCAACTCGATTACGATTCCATTTAAAAGTTTTAATTTTACAGTACCCACCGACGTGACAGACAGAGAGACACCCTTCTTCGCAACACAGATACTATGCGGTCTGATCAAGTCTATATAATCACTGAACAAATTTATATCATTAATAATGTGAATTGTGCATCCACTGTCAACTATAAATGTGGTTCGAGGCATCAAGTTTAAATTTTCTTTTGCATTGCAAGAGTCATTAATTTTTTTATTATCGTCATTATTCAACGTGAAGCTGTAACCCACTTCAGAGCAAACGTCATTAGCATTAAAATTTTCATTGCACATCTGTGCCAAGCTCCTATTACTGTTATTATTATTTGAACTTTGGTCATTAACTCGAGTTTCACTATTATTATTATTATTATTATTATTGTTACGATTTTTGGCATAACAATTTCGGGCTATGTGCCCTATTTTGTTACAATAGTGACATTTTACATTCGAATGTCCACCTTCAGTATTATTATTACAACCACGTCCATTAAAATTATTACTATTATTATTATTATTTGAGCTCGAATTTTGATTATTATTATTAAAATTATTATTTCCGCCTCGACTAAAACCACGACTATTATTATTATTTCGAGATCGACCACGATTAAAACGATTTCCATTACTACTATTACTAAAATTTCGTCCAACATTATTGCAATCACCAAAATAAATGTTCTCCTCACCAGTGGCACCCACTGATGAAGGTTTTAGAGATGTAGTGTTCAGAGTATTACCTCGAACTGCCGATTTGCTATCAGAAGATAGCTCACGCTGGAAGTTATTCAATTTCATGAAAACACCATCCCAGGTGACGACTTCTGCATCTTCAATTACAACCTTAATTGGACGAAATTCCGCAGGTAATGACCTCAGCAATACCAAAATAAACTGTTTCGTGGTCGTTAAATCTCCTAATTCAGTCAAACGTCTACAACGAGAACGAAAATCCAACAAATATTTATGCAAGTCAATACCAGACACATACCATTTTGCGTACAAATCACCTCGTAAATCCATCAGCGTCTGGTCATTGCCGTTGTCGATGAGGTTCGTTAGGACATGAAACATCTCCTTCGCCGTCGTGTACGTCTGGATCATCTCAAGGTACTCGTCAGTCACGTTGTTAGCTATCAGGAACATCGCCTTCGCGTTCTCCTTGGACCAAGCATCTCCCCTGTTACGAACAGTCGGCAAAGAATCGATTATAATATTAGTTAACGACTCCTTTGCCAACAACAGTTCCATCCGGAACTTCCATGTGCGGCCATTCTGCCCATTGAACGGCTCGATCATGTTCTTCTTTCGCGCTTCCATCTCGTTGACAGGTACGAACGATCAGTTACACCGCAAACACAGCGATTTTCAGCAACTTTCAGACACGTCGACCAACAATTCAACACGAACGAGATCACAGGAACATCGAACAGAGAACATATCAAACAATCGAAAAACAATTAGCAGGCATGATACTACTTGGGTGTGGCGAGCAGGATCCGACAGCACAACATTGACAAACTATGACAATGGCGACCACGTTGACATCCAGGTATCTGGGCCCATAACCTGTGAGAAGATGAGGAAGAAGTCAACGGATCGAGACGACGAAAAACCTATGAAACGAACCTAAATTAAAAACGACATCGAACAGAGACTAGACACACACATTACGAACACATAAATAAAGACACAAGATTCACTAATTACGAACTTTTATTTCCACATTAAGAGTAGTGGAGTTGTTAACAACATGAATAACAAAAAGCGACTAGAGGCGTATGATTACAAAATATCACAGTCAGGTACAAAACACTAAAAATCACAGATCACAAAAATATATAAACAGTGTTGCCACCACAAATGATATGTGAGAATAATAGTCACGAGTATAATTTAATTTGCTATAATTCTCACAATTACCTTTATTTGCTCCTTATATATTTTTCTATAAAATGAAATTTGTGAGGATAATATATTCACCAAGGATTGTGTTTCTTGTAAAAATAAGAAAGAACAAATTCACTGTAACGACATTTATTGAATAAAGAACAGCCAAAAGTACAAGTAATGGTGTAGGTTGAGAAATGATGAATTCCCCACTATAACGTGACAGTGTGTGCCAGAGTGAAAATATAAAAGTTATTTATTATGAGTTCAGTATTACTGAGTAAAGTATGAGATGTTAAGAGTTAGATGGACTGTGTCCAACAAAATTCATCTCTTCCAGGATGGGATTAATTTGAAGAATTTAAATATCTGTGTATAATGCTATAAAAATAGTACAAACTACAAAGGTTCTTAGAAAAACACATTTTAAATACCTTTTTATAAGCTGTTTCATCTGCATGTTCCCAAGATTGCCACTTTTATACAAGCTGATTGCAAAACAGCTGTATCTAAGCGTAAAAGGTAACTTTTTTACAATCAGCTGGTCTAAAAGCAGGAATTTAGATGAACGCTACCACTATAGATAGCATAATATTAAAAATCAAAAAGAAAAAATAAGAAAAAAACCATAAAAAATTGTTTAAGTGAGGGAAAAGCTGAAAAAATGGGATTTAGCATTATTTGTTAAAATCTTGCATTATTTTGGGAAGAATTCGGCATAAAAAAAAATTTCCTTCTGGCAACACTGATAAAAAAAAGGACTATCGTTAGTTATCGATAGGCTATACTATTATTAATTATTACTTGTAGGCCCACATGTGGGTGCACACAGAGAAGTGAGATTTAAAAATTAAGTAAAGCAATCGAATAATCTATTAATAGTCTTTATCCAATAATTTTCTTCTGGTTGATTATGAATGACGCAAGTAAGCAAGCAGAAATTCTTCGTTCAATTACTATTCAATGTCTCACTGTCACTTTCAGTCTCATTGATACTACATTCTTACCAACGGTAGACGTATATGAATAATACAATAATCTGTTTTCTTTGAGTTATAATGGTATTACTCACTTTACAGAATTCGCGAAACATGGATGATCAAATCTGCCCTCGTTGTAAAACAACTCGATATCGAAATCCTTCGCTGAAGTTGATGGTGAATGTCTGCGGGCATACACTATGCGAAAACTGCGTCGAGTTGCTATTTATTAAAGGTACAACCGGTTATCCACTTCAATCGAATCCTTCTAGAGTACAATGCAGTTTGGTTAAAGAGCCTTTAAGATGAGTCGACGCTTACGCAATTTTTCTGTCCAGTTTCGATTTTTTCTTTACATTTTTGTAATTTCAATGGGCAATATCAAAAAACAAAATTATTTTTCTCAATTGTGGATCATTGTAATTAAATGAAGCAAATTATTTGAATTATTGAAAAGAATTTCACGTCGGAATATTGAATTCAAATCGGTAAATGTTACGAAAAATTGGAATTACCAGGAATTTACGTACCTATAATTTTCCTTGGATAGTTAATGAGATATGCGCCTACTTGTCGTTAAGGCTCTCTAGTTTGGGTGCTCCTCACCAAATTTGCTGAAATTTGATATGAACATTGTACTCGATTTCAACAATTGGTATACCAAATTTCAAGTGTCGAAAACAATTATTGCGGTAGTTTTTGAGATTCAAATTTTTCCGTAATTTACAAGTAAATTGGCTATTTTCTCAAGCGAGTAGTTCGATGAGGTTGAAAAATTTTTTGTTTGTGGGTGGTAGGTGAGGTGAGTAATGTTTTTTTTTTAATTAGAGCATCAGTTATAAAAATCGAGTGCAGTTTGTATACCACATTTCAACGAAATTGAACAGGAGCACCTAAACTGCGTTTTTACCCCCTCCAGTTTATTCATCCAAACTGCTAGAAAAGCTTCGTTTGTATGTTTATGAATTTTCTCTATATTTACTCATTTTTTAACTTTACAGGATCTGGAAGTTGCCCCGAATGCAGTGTATCGTTGAAAAGAAACAATTTTCGTCTACAGTTATTCGAAGATGCCTCCGTCGAAAAAGAAGTCGACATTCGTAAACGAATTTTGAAAGACTATAACAAAAAAGAAGAAGATTTCGCGACGTTAGACGAGTACAATGATTACCTCGAAGAAATTGAAACCATTATCTACAATTTAAGCAATAACATTGACGTTGCTGAAATGACGCGTCGTATCGAACAGTACAAAAAAGAAAATAAAGAGTCGATTGTGCGAAATAAAATAAAATACAATAAAGATGTCCTCGAATTAGAACGACTAATCGAAGAGGAACAACAACATGAAATGGATAAACGCGAAGCCATCGAGAAACAGGAGATCGAGGCGAAGCGTCGTAAGATAATGGAAAAAGAAGCCCTGATCGATGAGTTGATGTTCTCCGACAACGATGCCAAAGAAATTTTGAACTTCTTCGCCGAAAACAAGCATCAGTCCGCGGCAGAGATTGTTGATGGCGATGCGAAACAGATTAGAAAAGAACCAATCAAAAAAGCTAGTTATTTCTCCACCGGCGTCAAGATCGGCGATAATCACGTATTCAGTCAAACGTTACCAAAATTCGAAGAAGGTCCCCTGTTTGTTTACAAGGAGCCGAAGGTTGTGATCGATGGCCCTCCGTATCCGTCGTGGGAAGAACTGGGAGCGCGTGGCTACTTGAGGCACGTTAGACAAGAAACGCTAGACGAAAAAGCCGGGGGATTTATATCGTCCTTAGCTTGCATGCGAGCGCTGCAAGAGTCCATGTGTGGACTGTATAATATTTCTAAAAAAACCGAAATAACCTGATCAGTTTGTTCGTAATTTACGAATTCGTTTTTTTTCTCGTGTTGATTTGTCGTTTAATCATTTTTTTTTACTTATTAAATTTTTTTGTATTTTTGTTGAAATATTTTCGATTTACTTAACACAGAAATTATTCAATTGTAGTCTTTAAAAAATTTGTTTAAAAGAATACGAATTACTATCTTCTTTCCAAGGTTTGGTCTGATTGGACGATGTGAAGGGGTTGAGTTCACGGAGCTTCGAGTAACGATCAGTTTAAGAAAAAAAGCATTTTCTTTAAAATCCTCGATATTAAAAAAAAAAAAGTATTATTCGAAGAATTTAGAACAGTACTCGTTAGAGAGAATTGAAATCCCATCAAATTTCTTCCCGTAATTGAATTTAGAAAATTGATTTAACTTTTCAATATTCTGACGATTGGTGCAAAATAAATTTCATAAATTGGGTCTCAGGCTGACCCTGAAAATTGACTTCATCGACCACATTCTATTAGTTAACGCTAACATTAAATTCCTAGAAAAAAACAAAATTGATTCGGAAATTAACTCTTATGTTGGGGTCAACGTGGCTGCGACGTTGTTAGATGTTTCTTTTCTACATTTCGTGGATTCAGAATGTAAAATGAGTGATTTTTTCGTCAATTAAAGAATTCAAGAGGTCTGCGTGACGTAGTAATTAGGTGCTCGAATTTGAAATTCAGAGGTTGAGTCAGAAACAAACAGCTACCGCCACATTCTCCACTAAAAATGGCGGTTTATTCAACTAGGTTCTGTCAGTGCCCGAAAAATTTATGTTGATAATTGGCCACCAGATTCCGACCATTCTCCAACATTAACTTCGATATCAAAATATATTCTCCTACCATTAGGTAAAATTGCCACGAGACCGAAGCTCATTAGAAAAAGAAAAAAAATCAAATCATGTAAATCAATAATACCATCTTAGAATTTATAATTGGAAACATCGGATTAAAATACCAACAGAGAAAGAAAATTATAATGCTCTAATTGTTGTGACACGCATAATTCAAAACATCTACGAAGTAGTATTTTTAGTCGACTGCATGACAAACAACTTCGCCAACGACTGCGAGCAGAATTTCGAGATGTGGTTCCCATAGGCTTCCACTTGACTTGCCATCAACATGGGAGTTAGACGAGGAGGAACTGGGATGGGACGGTACAATTTATTGAGGTCTTCATCAGGAAGAGGCGGTTCACCTTTTGCAGCGCGTAGGGCATTCTCTTGCGACTGAAAACCGCACCAATTTATAATAATATATCCTCGGCTACCGAATATCGAACATAATATTAACATCACAAAATCACTATCTTACCCGTTTTAGAAGATATCGATTTTTATCTTGCGTTTGTCTGGCTACTGCCGACTGGTGTCGATTAAATTTGATGGCTTCTTGGTTCAAATCATCCACACGTTCCATAAGTGAACGAAACTGTCCTTCTAGTACGCTCCTACAAATTATAAGAATTTCGTAAAATCGACGTAGCTAGGTGCATCACTGATCCGCAAAATTTTCAATTAAATAAATTTGAAGAAAAGGCAAATGCATTGTTTGCAGACTTTATTACAGGAAAATCTTTTAATGAATACTCATAAATTCATAATACGGCTAGTGCAACTGAACTTCCTCAAATAACCCTGACCATTGTGGTTTATGGGTCGGCCAATTCGATGTTCCACAGAAAACTTTCTTAAAACGGAGAAATCAAATATCAATGCGACAATTTTGCCATTTACATTTATGTATTTTCCAATCTTTAACTATCTTAACCATGGCTTAAAAACCAAAAGCTGGTATACCGCGGTTTCGGTAACAAAATAGATGATTTAATTCCAAAATCGCACGGTATACAGTATACGGAGGATGACGTGTAATTTCAATAATTTACTTCATTTTACAACGTTCTATCCACCCACACTTCCTTAGCTACCTCGTAATACACTTCAGTAATTTAGTAATACGCCTCAGGAACGTTTCAAACAAATTATTAGTAATGAACGTAATTTAATTTCAATTAATTTTTATTATACAGTCTAAGGGAGATCCACGGCTTGATCATTCGAATAACAGGTTTATAACGTTAAATAAGTACCAAGAAATATTATTCTTGAAAATTTTCGAAAAAGTTCAACGAAATGTCAACGTAACGTAGAAGTCTACTAGGATTATGATTAGAATCAAAAGTTCAAAACACATTTTTTAGCATCTTAAAAGACATCAACAGACAATTTCTACATACATTGACTCGGACAACGTTATTTCCCAAATACTGATTTTACTTGTGAATTTGTAACAAAATACCTACACATTATTTATCATTGTGAATACACAGCTTATAAGAGTAGCTTAGGTTTTACGAGTCACATACTCAGGTCATTTTTTAAGATATTCCAGCAAATAAATCTTCAACTTTTTTTTTTCAGTCCTACTCTAGCTTCCATTTTGAATATTACTTACGCTGTTCCCAAATCCAGAAATCCAGATCCCTCAGCCGGAGACACATGGTCCTGCAAGTCCGACAGTAAAATATTCGTCAGGGGGGAATTTCTTACAACGATTGGCACTTCCATTAACAATGTTTCGTAACCTATTTTCAAAGTGCGTAAAACCTCGGGGCTAAAGTCATTATCTTTGTACATTTTAATAGCTTGCGGAGTTAGTCGATACGCTTTCAATGTCAGAAATCCACGGGATGTTTTATTCGTATCTGAGGAAAGAAAGTGTATTAAAAGTTAAAGATACCCTGGATCAAGAATCGGAAATGAGTACAGTGGTCAGTATCATTACCATAAATGAGAACGACAGATTCTTCGATAGAGGTTTGATAGTGATACTGAGACTCCAACAACGGTAGGCTCAAAAAGTTACCAACGTCTGAGCTTTGATACCATCCAACATGATAATGATCGACATTAACCAGACGTAATCTTCTCATCATATCCAACTGATAGTCCTCTAAATTCAACAATACAACACAACTTCAGATAAGCATGTGGAGCGAGGAATTGGTCTTCCGCGGCTCCAAAACATACGCTTACCTTCATCAATGGTATCATCATAGTTTTTGGGGAACGCAAAGCAATTAGTAATTTCAAGCGTTTTGTTAACTATTAAACCAAGTAAGGCTCCTTGTGCTACTTCCAAATTTCCGGAGCATTCTTCGTGGCAGTGTTTCGTGATTTTCATTAATGCCTGATACATACATTACGAAATAAACACTAATATTATTACAACTAATTATAAAAATTTAATTCACAGTCAACTTACTAATCCTTCGATTTGAACGCATTCAATGAGAGGTTCCGAATCTTGAGCTTTCGTAAATCTTGAACTTGAAGCCATTGTAGAGAGCAATTAAAGAATGGATCGGTACAATTACAGTTTTGGGACTGTTTCCAATTTAAAGAGTCTTATACTTCAAAAAAATCGTTTTAAATTGATTGCAAATTCGAAAAGGTTAATTTCGGCAAACTTATCGTGTAAATAACTTACCTTTAATTAAACTTTATTGACTGTGTTCTACACTCCTACTTTACTACACTCGCTCACTATGGCATATATCAAATCATTCTCGTTTTGTTTATACTCTGTGTCTGTGTGAAATAATGACTCTCGTTCTTTTTATCTGTGATTCTATTCGACTAGAACTTCGACCATACGTCGTTTTTTAGGGTTAAGGGTAAAGATACTACAGACTTGAGTAGAGAAATACGCCATCTTGTTTCACGAAACGAAAAGTAAACAAGGTTCATTCTACATAATCATCAGTGTGTTGATGAGGTAGTAAGAGAATTTTCTTTTTTAATTATTTCTCAGATTAATTTTGAATTATTTTCAAGTTGAAATGATATTGTGGTTATATGATAGACCAGTTATTGAAGTTATTACAGCTTTATTTCACCTGTAAGTACCTTGTTATTCTCAGAAAGTATGCCGTTGCAGTCTTCCTGATTATTACCCACAATAATATGGGTTTGCTCTCTGTCCCATTTATTGACTGCCATTTATCCCTTGACAATTGATTACTCATTTTTTTTAGGAGAATATTGACAGGAAAACAATAAAAATGAAAACCTCCATGTCAAGAACTGTTGTGGAAATTAACAGCTGAACAGCTTACTGTATTAAAATGAACTGAATTGCTATAGAACAATAACTTGACCTTTATTAATATATACCTTTATAATGTATAGTTAAGAGTATAGGTAGCATAAAAGAGATAAGTATGTTCGTATTTGATAATTTTACGGTTTTTCTTAATGTAAAATTGCAGGAAGATATTCAACAAAGCTCCATTAATTAAAATAAACTAAAAATTTATCCAAAAAACCACAGTAAATCCTAATAGTTTTCAATGTAGTATAATAGTAACAGTGAGCTATCACTTTCCATTTGTGAAACAAGATGGCGTATTTCCATATTAAGCTAATATAGGTACTCTATTAAGAAGTTTTGTTTGCAGAAAACCCTATTAAAATTGCTATATTTTTCCTTTTCTTCCTTCATTATTCCTCAGCCTGAGTTCTAAGTTTTTTTTAACTGTGAAAATAAAATTTTCTATTTTATGATGGTATTCACAAACGTTTATTTATTCATTCATTTTCCTTCTTCATTTTCTTCAACCTGTGTTTTATGTTTTCTTTTTCAACTGTGAAACAATGAAAATAAAATTTTTATTCATTTATATAATGTTATCTGCGAACATTTATTTTTTTGGTTCTAATTTTGGGATAAATTCACAAAATTGTTGATATGCAAATTCCATTTCACTCACTCATCATCATCATCACTACAAATATGTATATGTCATATGTTCCATTTCTCACAATCTCATATCTCTAGCTACAATCTATGCTAGCACTACGCTTCGCCATTGCATACTTTATTCAAATATTGTATTTCAGTTGATTATTAATATAATTCTGCAACTATTCATATCGAGTTCTTCTTTAATTTCTTCAAAGATCCTCGCACTTCCTCACATCAAAAATAAAGCAAAAACCCTGTTGCCACATCATGTAGCAATGTAGCTTGTTTTCTGTAGTTTTGTCCATCATCATCTGTTGAACATGTCAACACCATTTTGTGTGACTTAAATAATCGAGCTCATGTAATGGTGGTGTTTTTATTTATTTTTAATCATTTTGGTTCGTAGTAAATTGTTTTAGTCACTTATGTTGGTAATTCATTCATTGTGACATTGGTCACTACTCCAATTGAGACACCATATCCAACACTCACAAACAACTAGCGACACTATATTTTGTTGAAATATACCAATTCACTCCACCTCTCCCTTTTGGTCTGTCCTGCATAGTTATATGGTTACAATGATGTAATTCTATTTGCATTAATGTTTAGGAAATACTGATTTTACCTTAAGTGGTGTAATGATTAATTGTATACCTAATGTACTGAGAAATGGTTTTCTTGATCTGTGGCATATATGTACCTATTTGACCATTTGTTATATGTTTCATTCTTGCCTGTTGTTAATATACGCTGATTTGCCCTACAATGCATTTCATTTTATTTAATATTTAGTAGTAAAAGATCCTAAATTTCTAATACATTTACACACCATTACTACCTGATCAGGTTATGTAACTTGTACGACTTTTATCTCTCACACATTGTGAACACTTTTTCAATTTACCAACTCGAACACTTATCTCTTAATGGAGGGAGATTGCCAACTACTTTTTAGTTGATTTCAAACTTGTATCATTTTTGTTCTTTTAATGCATCATAGTATTTCAAATTGACTTGCGTTCACTTTCTTCGGATCCAAAAACCTCACTTTATGGTAACAGGAGCTTCGATCTGTTTAATTCAATAGGAGGAAATAGCTTAATCATTCACTGAAGTTACTGTAATATATTCGCAATTAGAAATTGAAAATACATTTTTTTGTTAAAGGGTTACTTTTTCTATAGTTTTTCAGTAAGGAGTAGTTAACTTCAATTTTTGTGAAATTTCATTTTCATTTTTGAAATTTAATTTTTATGCCTCAAATCGTATCTTCAAAAACATTTTTTGGAAGATTATTTCATTTTTTGTGAAACACTGCAGTATATTTATTGAATCATTCGCCAATAAGAATTAATACTAATTACAAAATGCCATGTAAACTATTTTTTGATAGGAAACCAAATTTATAAAATATAAGGAATTTTGGCTGACAAGCTGTTTTAATTCAAAACTGCAATAGGTTTGGCCTTCACACCTATAATGAAAAAAGAATGACACTAGGAAACATAGAATAATAATAAAATAACAAACTTACCTGAAGCAAGACAGTCCACTTACATGCAATTATTGAATTGGTCAAGTACATAAGTAAACTTAAGTTAAAAAAACTGATTTTTGAATTCTAATTGATTTCACGTGAGATGGAATTTATTTAAATGGATAAGACAAAGCAACGGAAAACTAATAAACTAATTACGAAATAATTAATTGCTTATTTCAACTTTTCCACGGAATAAAATTATTAAATAATTCAGAAAACAATCTACTCTCTCCTTATTGAATGAACAAGAATGACGTACAGTCCAGGTAGGGTACTATTAGAAGTTAAGATGAAAATTTTGCCCAAAATAGGATGAAAAAAAAATAGTGATTGTAATAGGTTCTTGGCAACAGTGTTGCCAAACCTAAAAATAATGGTAATTTTAATAGTGTTTTTTAGATTTGTGCAAAAACCCTAAAAAGTTATAAAGGGTTACCTTTGAGGATATATACATGATGGAGACAACATGGAACAGTTTTAACATGGAGTTAAGGGTCCAGACAATAGATGCCGTGTGCTGGCATATGAAGTACCCCAGACTGAACACCTCAACCAATCAGAATTGAAAATTAGTGTAAAAGTGAGGTAGGTACTTTGTGCGCTAGTGTTTACAAATAAATGGATGTTGCGAGATTTTCCTCCAATCCAATATTTAGTTAGAAGTACACGTGCTTGTAGAAGCTCTTTCTATAGGCAGGACACCAAAACTGCCCAAGTGTTGGCTCCATCATATATATATATATCCTTGAAGAGGTTTACAATAAACTTCTTTAAATTTGCATTTTCCAAAAATTTTTATATGATTTGGGATTTATCATTGACAATAAATACCATTGTTTTACTATATTACAGTGAAGGACAATTCCCTGGGACATTTTGTGCGGGTGGGTATTCCTGGAAAATTTTCCTGGAATAGAAATTTCCTAAGAGTGGTCAATGAAAATGAACACTTTCACCCCATTTCACCCCCTTAGGGGATGAATTAAAAAAAATTCAGAAATTGATTTTTAAGGAATGAATACAACAATATTTTAGTGCGAAAATTCCTTCCATATTTCATCCCATTGAAGAGATATTGAAAATAATGTGAGAAAAAGTCAAAACACGTTTCACCCCATTTCACCCCCTTAGGGGATGAATTAAAAAAAATTCAGAAATTGATTTTTAAAGCATAAATACAACAATATTTTAGTGCAAAAATTTCTTCGATATCTCAACCCATTAAAGAGATATTGTAAAAAAATGTAAAATCACATTTCACCCCTTTTTGACCTCTGGGGAATGGAATTTCAAAAAATCCTCCCTTAATGAGCACCTACACTATGATAGTGATATATCTCTAAAAATTTTTTCGGTGCAGTTGTTTTAGCAGGGCGGTGATGAGTTAGTCTGTCAGTCAGTCAGTCAGTCAGGACTCAATTTTATTAATGTAGATATCGATTCGATAAATTAGATTTGTATTCAGAAAATTTTATTATAATACAAAAATTAAAAATTAAATTCAACATTTTTTTTCGCGCTATCTGAAATCATCGCAATAAATAAATTTTTATTCAAATTTAGATCATACAAAAATATGTTAATTTATAACAGTCGTTCATTTATCATATGTTCGAACCACACTCCATAATATGTTGTCGATACAGGTAGGTAACTTTTTTTAACTTAAATATATTTAATATAGGTACATTATTGTAGATGTAGCCACAATAACTTATGATTGTGCGTCCAATTCGAAGCACACTACTTTCCTAGTAATATTTTTCGTGTAGCACCGAAACTTTGTCCACTTTGGGTGGCTAGTTTGTTGGTACCGGCTTGTAGTCCAATAATACCTTCGCTGGCTCTTAATTGCTGTTCGGAGAAATCACGTTTATTCTCTTCAGATGGTCTTGGTCCAAGGAAAGGACCACGCCATTCAGGATGTTTGTATGCCTAAAGACGAAAATAAGGATCAGATACTCGACAAATTTGACAAATGATAATGTTCGACTGGTTCGCGGAACTGTACGGCTTGGAAAGAAAAAATAAAAAACCAAACGTACCGTTCTACCAAGAGCAAATATGGTCATCGTCACAAAAGCAATATTCTTTTTATCCCATAAATCTACGGTTTGAAATAAATCGACATCTGGTACGCCGTATTGAATGCAAGCTTTTTGGAACCTGTAGGTAAGTATAATACTTATTTAATAAATAAAGTAATAATAAAATAATAATAATAATAATAATAATAATAATAATAATATACCAAACCAGTCCCTATAGTCTCCCACTGCCACAAAAATTTCAAGATAAAATCTTTTAACTTATGGGAGTTTTCGAGATGACAACATGGTGGGTTTGTAATATTTCGAGAAACCCTTCCTCAAAAACTAGTAGACGAATTTCAAGAATTTTAACACGAATGTGTAGCACATGAAAGCTTGTAACCCCAAGTTACATTGCCATAGGTCAAACAGCGGAGGCTCAAGAGACTCCCAAAAAGTGCGAAAATTAGCAAAAAGTGGAAATATATAATATATCATATATATTGTGTACCAGGAATGGTATTTTACACGTAGAATTTAATATTCTACATTTCTAATGTAGAATATGTGGAAAATGTAGAAAACGAATAAGATATAAACAAATTGATAACTTTTATTAATGTTATCAGTACTTTGTCACCTTACCAGTATTATTTTCTACATATTCTACATATTCTTCATATTCTACATGAAACGTATTCTATGCGTAGAATATGCTTCTAGATGTAGAATTCAATTCTACATCACTATGTCTGTTGTGTATTCTGAAGAATTCGAGTGACCTATACATTCGTTATCTATGACTCAGAATCGGCGCTTTTCCACTGGTCTCGCCCCCAGGTTCCGCCATTGCACTAAATGGAATAGGTAGTTGTATTTTCCTTTGAAAAATACACTAACAATAATCTAGCATAATTAATATTTTATATTTAATACAGTATTATTAATCACAGCAAGTGTATTATTGAACGTCACATAAATATCAAAGAATGAGAGGTGCCGTCAAATTTGAACTAAAAGAAAAATGGATTCATATTTAAGTCAAAAGTCTTTTTTTTTAATACTTTAACAAAAAATTAGATGAAAATAATGATTGAAAAAAAATAAAAAATAAACTTGAAATACAATAAGTTGAGATGCCTGACCATTAATTTCCCTTCATAATATTCGTTCTCCCCTTTTTACATTCACCCTAATTTTTTTTTCTCCATAAACAATTACTCCACAGCAAATAATTCATCTTGTCACTTACATTAAGAAAAATCTATACGTACAAATTTCTCCAATTTATTATGTTACATTTTTATTTTCTCGTACGCGGCTAGGCTACACATTTAAACTTGTTCTCTTGTACCTAGCCTGTCCGTATTTTTATTATTCGCCGTTTAGCCTAGCCGCGAATTTCATACATTCACAATAGCCTAATACATATGTATTCTCGTTACGACTTGCCAAACTTTTTGCAGTCCGTATGGTTGCTCGCCATACCAGGCTGAAAAATACGTTAAAATTTAAACTGATGCAGCCACTGAAATATTTAATCTTTTTCTTACAAGCGATTGACAGTAAATCGGTGGTGTGAGATATGTATGAGGCGATGCGATTGGTGGTGAGTTCTGGGGGTATTCTTCTCGATACCTAAGCGCAATCCGAGTAGTTAGGCTACCAGTTAGTTGAATTTTAGCAGTTGGATCGCGCCGTGTAGAGGTTTTTGCCTCGAAAGTGTTTTTTTCTCTCTAATAATTTTCACTCAAAATTTGAAAACTTACTCGTACAGCAAGTCCAAATTGTTTAATGTTATCATAATTATCGCAAATCGTGAGTATAATTTCAGGCCAATTTTGGAACTCACGAGGTATGAGCCAGTGAAAAAAGATGAAAGGGCAAATTTCAAAATATTAAAAAGTGTAAAAAAAACTTTTTAAAGTCCTGCTTATTTATCTTGATCGGGTCAAAATTATCCTCAATCGTCTTAAACAGAAAAAACTAACGCAGCAAGCCTCGCTATAAAAAGTAAGTTTTTGAGAAAAAGAATTATGAATTTTGATGGTCACATTAATTTTCTGTAAGTAATTCATATGCATTAATGGTATATTATGATTGTACGAAATGTGTTAGCTGCTGACAAATATTACAAACATTATTTCTTGAAAAAACAAAAAATTAATTAAGATAATAAAGTATGGGACATAATCATAGTGCGTATATATGAATTTTAGTTATTAAGGCCAAAATTTTCCTGAGGTCATGAAACAAAAAATGTACCCACCCCAACCTTGTGGATAATTACCGCACCAAGAGTAATAAGTAGATTTTCTAAAGAGACCTACACTTGAAAAAAAAACGTTTGCTATGCAATTTGTTTTACAAACGTACTTTTTTAATGTGGTACACATTTCTACTTTCATTAGGCTGAATTCAGAGTAAATTCGGAAAAAATTATTTTGGTTAAATTTTCATTAAAAAAGGGTGCTACAGCCAATCACAGAAAGAATACAAATTCCTACAGCCAATCACAATTTCCCCACTAGTCGAAATGAGGGAATATCAATTAAATTAATATCGTTATGTAATGTTTTATCATAAGAGTATGAATGAATTGGTGTTGATCGATATATCGATATGATATCGATATGTGTTTCATTTATATTGTGTTATCATTTTTTCAAACTTGAATTTTCATTAACGAATTTATGAAATGTGTACCACATTAAATGTTTTTTTACCCTGTTTGCTTGCAAACGACGTACTATTAAAATTGTTTTTTTTTCAGACGATTGAGTGCAGTTTTGACTCCATCAAAGTAAATAAGCAGGACTTATAAAGTTTTTTTTCTTTTTAATTTTTTGAAATTTGCCCTTTCATCTTTTCTTACTGGCCTATAACTTACTCAATTTAGAATCGAGGCCAAAAATGCGAAGAGAACTTTGTTTTTCGTCTGAACGAGTTCCATAATAGGTACTCTTGCGGAATGAGAAGAAAGCGTGACACCGCGTTTAATATGTACCTACGTCTTGTTAGAAAAATTTATGAATTGATAAAATACTTCTTGGACGATAATTAGTCTCGACATTTTTCAGGTTTCAAATATTCTAATGCGCTATTGTGAAATATTAGGTTACATATGAATGAGACCATGTAGATCTATCGTGCAACAGTTTTTCAAACAGCCCAACTACCTTGCGAATTAATTCACACAATAAATTCAAATCGGTTCCCAGAAATTTTCTGCCCATACAAACTGCGTGTAATGAAGGTCTCTTTGATGGAGATATGACGAAAATTTCGTCAATTAGTTCGCGAGCTTATCTTGATTGAAGAAATTGCATTCTATGACTGTTTTCTGCTGAATTAAATTTTTAAAATAATATTTTTTTTGTCTGTATTTAATTATGTAAAGAAAAACTTTCAATTATGAGGCAAATCACAGATTGGAGAAATTTCTGTAAAGAAAACTTCAAATAATAGCAAAAAGTCGAACCAACTACAAAAAACAAAAAAAAATACAAATGCGCCAAAAAGACAAAAATAAACCTTTTAAAATTTTTTTAGCATACAAATCGACTGAATTTATTTTATCAAGCATAGGCTTGTATATCGATATTGTTAATTCCGTCTAATTTTATGGCAAAACTTTTTAATTAGCGCCAACTTCAATAATTCCAGTAGATGTTGATGGAGAAATTTTAAAACTGTTATTTTCCTTTTTTTGGAAAATTTTCATCCTTTTTTTGTAAATTAGTTTGCATAGGCATAAATAGCGGGGTATCGGGGGCCTGCCCCTACCTAAAAATTTTTATTTAATGGCCTTCCAAAAATTTTTTGAAATTTTTTATTTAGCTCAATGCACTTGTCATTTAATGAAATTGGTGAAGTTTTTTTGTTGTAATAAACACGCGACATGGGTTTTAGCAGAAATGCCATATTTCCAAAAATTCAAAAACAACGAACAAAGAAAAGGGTCTTTATCAATCCTTATGCTTTCTATTGGGATATATGGCCAGTTCAGTCGTATGGATGCACGAATGAACAAGTGGAGGGCTTCTACATTATCAGAAAGGCAATATTTACCCTAGTATTTTTCGAATGAAAAATAGCTCTTACCATATCATTGATTAATGTAATCTCAATGTAAATGAACGCGCCTCCCTGTAAAAATGTAAAGCATCTTTTTGCATGCAAGCATGTTCACTTATCATTGAGGTAGAGGTCACATGTTCTGAATGAAACTTTGAATCAGCCATAATGAGGAGCTGTTGATATTTGTTTTGTTTTTTATAATTTTTGTGAAAGATTCATCATTATGATAAAAATATCTTCCTCAACAAGGTTAAAAGTGAGTTTACAAGTCTCGGGAATGGCTCACTCGCTACACTCATTTTGCAAACTTCCCTCACATGTAAATGATCACTTTTGAACCTTGGTACGTAATTTACTATTAAGTCCATTTTTTATCGCTATACTTGTATTCTACATGTAATAACGTACATGTTAATGTTATCCATAAATTTGTAGTCGCCTCCCGAATAATTAATTTTTGGAATGATTCCTGGACATAATTTGTTCATTAATCTGCATAAAATGATTCCATCGTGTAATACATCTTCGAACGAGTATCCTAAAACAGATAATACAAAGAAAATCAAATACTGAGTAACACTTAATTAGGTTAGGGAGAGTGGAGTACCATGGAACAAATGTACCATGGACAAAACTGACTTCCCTTTAATTTCTGGAAAAACCAGTCCTATAGGATTCTGCATCATACGACAGCTGCAGTGAATATTCAATTTGTTAACCATAATTGTTATCCAGTTCATTGTTCAAAAGTTATTGGAGTATTTACCACAATACCAAAACTAAATTTTTGATAACTCACAAAAAGTGTGAAAAATGGAAAAGAAGTTGAGCAGTCAAATTTTTGGATGTGATTCAAAGAAGTTCAACAGTCAGTAATTAATTATTCAGTTACCAATACTTAAAAACTAAGGATTGAGAAATGCTATATTTTTTCATTTGGTTTCCATTAGTTAAGTTTCTGAAATTTATAATAATCTTAGTTATTTTTTGTTTCCATTTCTATCATTTTGGTTTCCATTTCCATTTTATTTCCTGATTTTACCAAAATTTTTCATTCAGTTTCCATTTCGAATTCCATTTAGAAAGAAAATTATCCCTTATTTAAAATTTTCCAAATCTTGTTCAAATATTGATATATCGATATTTTATCGATATTTTATCGACATTTTCCAAAAATTATCAACATTTTTTTGATATTTTTCAAAAATTATCAATATTTTTTTGACATTTTTCAAATATTTTTTCAAAAGTTTTCAAAAAATATAGAATTTTTTCTCACACATTGCAAATTAATCTGGTAAGAAATGGAAACAATTTATCATTCAGTTTCCATTACATTTCCATTGTTGGTCTTGAAACTAATGAGTTAATTGTTTTCAATACGGTTTCTACTTCAGAATTTTAGTGTTTCCGTTTATTTCTGTTTCCAGTGCAAAAAAATAAATTTTCTGTTTCAAAAAAATTCCATTTCTGTTTCCATTTCTCAATCCCTGTCAAAAACACTTGGATTAAATATAATGTTAATTTCTAGTAAGATTGTGAACCTAGTATACCATGATATAAACTTTCTTGTGTATCATAGGACATACTATAAATACCTTTTAATTTTTTTCAAATAATTTTAATAATTAAAACTGCCCAAAAATATGAAAAATTGGATCCTGAGAAAGTTTAGTACGCACTGTGAAGGATATCTTAAATTAGTAAATTCACAAGGAAAGTGTCACAATTGAAAAACAATCAGTTTTCATAAGAATAATTATATTATTACAATTTAAATAGCAGATATCATCTGTTATCTAAATATAATTACTTTTAGATGCAGGGCACTTCATACAGTATTAGATAAAATAAACTTAATTTTTTGAATTAACTAGTGGAGGCTCCACAGGGAATGCTAAATTTGCCTCATATTATCACAGTCTGAAAACAGGATAATGTATTTTTCCTATGTATTTTTCCATAAGAGAAGAAAAAAGTAAATCAATTTTCTGAGAATGGAAAAGACTTTAGTATGAATGATTAGAATAATCTTTAAATCCTACCTAATTGTAGCGACAAAAACTCATTTTTAAAAGACATTTTTGCACTACAAGGTCAATACATTTACACCTATTTTCATCCATTATTCTGTTTTCATTCGATTACTATTTTTGCAACCAGAGTGAGTATCTTTTGCCTCCACTTTCCAATAATTAAAAATATTTTTTTTATGGGATTCAACATGTACCATGGTACATCACCTTCAGTACCATGGTACACTGGTGTAGTGTACTGAGTGTACCATGGAACAAAAAAGGTTACCTACTATAAGATGGGATTAGAAAAAAGCTATCACATATTAAATATTTCTTTTTGTTTTGCTCTGTAGATGAAGGTTCGTTCTTTTCAGATTTTTTAGTCTCAAATTTCTAACTCAATTCTAGCTCACACCAGAGACAAAAAGGAAAAAAGTGTTCCATGTACCCCAACTCTCCTACTTACCTTAGCTTTGACTATACTGGGTAGTAACTTCTGTGTTCTCCAATAGGAAAAATACATAGGAAAATTTGAATGATAAAAAGATTTGAAGTTGATACAAATAGAATTGGTGGAGATGGAGTTGAATATTAAACGTGAAAACTTAGTATTTACACCAGAAATAGAATAAACCCTACATAAACATAACAAAATTCAGTAGACTGTATTTGGTATGTACCTGCACATTACAAAACCAAACAAAGACTAGGATAAATTACAATAGTGCTCACATTGCTTTCTGAGGTGTTCCAATCAGTTGTAAAACTCCAATTCTCATTCAGCTCAACTTTTGAAGATTAATATTTCTAAAACATAAGGTAATCGCATTTTGTAAGGCAGCAAAGGTTTCATAGGATTTTCTGGAGTAGTAGATTTTCATTTTAATGTGTCCCAACAAAAACCAGTCAAATGGAGTTAGACTGGGTGATCATTTAAACCAAGGTATGACACCATGCCACATTCAATGCTTATTCAAATCTATCTCCCCTAATTTTGTTCTGATTAACTTGAAACTAATACCACTCGATTTCTTATTGAATTTTAAGTCCATTAAGTTTGTTTTTAACCTTCGAATACATACTGGACACTTTTTGTATCAAGAAAACTTAAATCCTATGTATTTTTCCTATGGGGCAACATCGAAGTTACCTCTCTGTATAGTATTAGGACCAGTAAAGAACAATGATTTCTGTTTAGACATACCAGCACTAAATAGGTAACTATTGTGAACCACATGGCTAGCATATGACTTGCTTCTAATGATAGGGATAATATGATGAAACTATCGATACCTAGTGTGGTAGTGAGTTGATAAACCATCTCTGTCATTAGTTTTTTTAATGTTTATTTTAGTCTTATTTGACAAAATTTGACCATTTTTAGAGCTTGCAAATAGAAACAGAAAATATTTGGTCAAATTTAGACTATTTTTAGAGCTTAATAGAAGACAAGCTACATCGCTAGACAATGTGGCAACAGGGTTTTTGTTTTATTTTTGCATTATTTTTTTTCCTTCCTTTTTTTAGGTTTGTTTTATTTGTCATGAAAAGTGACCCCAGGGTAGCACCATTAACATTAACTATGAATAAAAACTGGAGATACAAAAATACGATTAATCGAGAAATTTCAGAGGTATTTTCAAAAAGTACTGTTGAAAAGAAGAGATATACCTATGTATTTCATTTAATAATACTTAACAAAGACGAAACAGTTGAAATTGAAACATTATTGCCAATGTAACGATATTTTCGTATCGTTCATAATATGAAATATTTTCGTATTACTAATTATCATCATCATCATTACTTTCTCTCTATTTTTCTATTATTTCCCATTCATTAACTCTCACGTCATTTCTTCAAGTCAAGACTTGTTTGATGACATCATTTCCTACATAAACAGTTACTGTGTATACTCATAAACAATGAACTCATCTTTTGTTTATACTATTTCTGCAATCTTGCATATATACTAATTTCTACTAATTTATTTGTGAACACCCATTTTATGTCATATTCTTACGAGACCATTGGTCACACTTACTGTACATATATTTCTATTAACCAATAAGATCAAAACCCTTCTCCAATACTCTGTAAATTTGCCTGAACCTTCCTCTTTTTACTTACTATATAATCTCATGTTTTGTACTATTTCATACATTCTAATATTCTCTACTTAATTCTACTCAAGTCTAATCTCTTCTTAATGTTGTTATAATCTTACCTATTCTTTTAATTCTTGATGTTTATTACTGTTACTCTTCCATAAAGTTTATGTCTAATACACCTTTTTAACTAACTTGTGTATTTGATTGTTCTGTTACGATATATAACCGTCACAGCCAATTGTCACATTTTCCATAAATTTATCGCATAATTAGAATCAAAAAAATAAATGATCACAGATAGCATGATTTAAATCAATGAAAATTTTATTTTCATTTTTTTACAGTTGAAAAAGAAAACACAGAATACAGGTTGAAGAAAATGAAGAAGGGTAAAAAGAAAAATAGCGATTTTAATAGGGTTTTTGCTTTCAAAACCTCTAAAAATTTTTTCATTAAAAAGTATGAATATTATCAATATTTATTTATTTTTTTCAATTAATTTACATTTGAAAATTTTTTGACTATTGCCACCACTACTTTACTCGCTGTATTCTATTTGGGAAAAAGGGCAGTAATATTCGAACTTTTTGATAATACGCTATTTTGCCCTATTCTTTTTAAAAATGAGGTAAACCTAATTCTTGAAAGAAGCTGATTTTTTTGTCATGACAGACCTCAAAAAATGAGCAGTTCAGACCTTTTGGATCCGGCTCGATTTGCGTAATTCTAAGGAAACGTTTTCTTCTACCGATGATGTTACTGATTGTATTTTTACCACAAGATTGATTTTAATAGTTCTATTTATCGATATTGTTTCAAGAGTTTTTGTTGCTTGAACGCTCTCTGAACTAAAACTGGAATGGCTAACCTGAAATCTAACTTTCCCAAAACTTATCGAGACCTTACAGCTTGAGAATAGGCGAACAGGTCTAGAACAGCATTTTTCTACCAAACATAATACAGCTACTTTAAAGCTACTTTCATGTACCTACCCTAACCTTGCGAATCGAACGGATAACTCTTATAGAATGTATTCTAAATTATATGTATAGAGAAAACAATCAAAACATCGAAAATACATTCGAAGAACACACCGGTTGCCTACTTTTATGCCGTCATTTCTTTACAATAAAAAGTTGAAAGAACACTGTATGAAGCGTCGCTGGTCCAGTAGGTACCTAGTACATAATTATATATAGTAAAAGCCTTTTGGGCTTACATATTTTCCGTTTTTTCCTCTCATATTAAAAAACTCACCTGGAGGAAACCGTTCGCCTAAAACAGCCTCAACCCATTCCTGCGCTTCGCGTTCCTGTTCCGGATCACGTTTTCCAGCAACCTACAGGCAACCAGAAAAAATAACAAAAAAATTAATTTATGCATCAATAAATAAAGCTAAAAAAAAAGTAAAAAAAAATTTAGAAACATTGTCACTGAAAATGTGCCGAAAGTTGGACTCGGAATAGTGCGTGTGAAAGATGGCAAACGAATGGACAGAACCCAGTCATCCACACGCTGATTTTCGAATTTCAAACATTTATGTGATTCTTTGGCATTGACGTAGCCTACCTATATATAAATAAACATCTTTGTTTTTTTTTTGTTTGTTTTGTGTTTTTTTTTTTTTTTTTATAAACAGAATTGAGGTGAATGTGATGAGAAATTTCGATCGAACCGCAAGTATTTTTAGAATTGTTTGGTTACTAAAAAACGAAGAAGAATTTGCAACAGACAAACTACAAATATTTATAGAATGCAGTATAGCATCGGAGAGAACAATTCATAAGTACAGTGAAAACATCGTAGTTTGGTTGCAAACGAGGTATTAAAATTGACCTCACAAAAAAGGTTTGTGGTGGAGATGATGAAAATTATCCGTTTTACGAGACGAGAAAACGGTTGGTACCACTGCAAACGGGGTATCAAAATTGACATCATTGTGGGGTAGGGGTGGGTGTCATGAAAATTATCCGTTTCATGAGAAAAGAAAACGATTGGTATCTTTTTCTCATATTGACCTAATTTTTTTATGTATATATATATATATTGCGTCGTGTAGGTATAATTATGTTTGTAACAATTATACCGTAACATTAAAATTTCAGCAATTGCCTAAGAGATAAATGTTTAAGAAAAATGTTTAAAAAAAATCTCCACATATTTGGCCTATCCGGTACCGACCACGCATCACCTATTTCCTAAGATTCAAAATTTAAAACATTTTCAACTCCAGAAATTTCACTTCTCTTTTTGTTTGGAATGGATAGGTACATTCAATCCACGTGCATATATAAAAATAGATAAATACAACGTTGACAAGCATACAGCAGTCATACAAACAAAGGCGTATTAAACAACAATTTTTTGTTTTTTGGCATTAGACCACACATATTTTACATGGCATATTTTTGTAAATGGTAAACATCAACACCAACACCATACAGTCCTATCTCCTATGGGAAAGTATTAACCTCTGACGGACCATTAAAATTATTTCGGTGCCAAGATCGAGGTGAATCGCTTAACATTCAGGTACGTATATTAAATTGCTGCGGAAAAAGAGAAAAGAACAGAATGTGCGGTCACAACCTTATAGCTTTTCGATGAACGTGGCAAAGTACCTTCGATGTTTAATGAAATCAAAACGATTATTCTGCAAAATGAGGAGGCGCCTCGAATCCAAAATATGCAATAATTAAACACTGTCGTATAATTCATAAATGATCAAATTCTCGAGCGTGACAAACAACAAAAAGAAAAAAAAAATTGGAACATTCTAAAATTTTTAATATGCGACCTCTAAACGATGACGAAGCATTCTTTATAATATTTTTCGAATCATATAGTATATGAAGTTCACATGTCTCCAAACGATATATTTTTGAATGTTTGTCTCGTTGGATGAGTCGTTATAATTTTTTTAGGGTTAAAAAAATGCTCACCCGAAAGCTTTGACCAATATAATATGCGTTAACTACATACGTATATGGACTAGGGCTTATAACCAGAACATTTTTGGGGTTACTGGTTATTGGGAACCAATAAAAATCTATATTGGTTTCTGGTTACCGGTTACCGGTTATTGGTTAAAAGTGTAATTATTTGGTTCCTAGTTATTGTTTTGGTTAGCCAAAACAACTTTTCTGGTTATTGGTTGCGATTACTGATTATTGGTTAAGACAAAATTTGAGGTAAAATAGATAAAAAAAATTTTCTCCAGGTCAAATTATCTATAATTAATAATTTTTCAGGAAATAATTAAGAAGTAATTTTTGAAAATAATAATTAATATTATTGATATTTCATGAAAATCAATGAAAACCAATTCTTTCTGATTAACGCTCTGGTTAAAGGTTTCAGCATTTTATTGGAATTGGTTATCGATTATTGGTTAGTTGAAAGTTTTTTGTTTTGGTTATCGGTTCTGAAATCAATGTTGTCAATTTGTTTTGGTTTTTAATGGTTATTTTTCTGGTTATGGTTGTGGTTACAAGTCCTAATATGGACTGAGCTTAATATGGGTAGCGGTACAGTGTAGGGCTTGTAATCACAACCATAACCAGAACAATAACTGCTAAAAACCAAAACAAACTGACAACATTGATTTGGGAACCAATAACCAAAACAAAAAACTTTCACCTAACCAATAATCAATAACCAATTCCCATAAAATGCTGAAACCTTTAACCGAAATAATAAGCAGAAAGAATTGGTTTTTATCGATTTTCATGAAATATCAATATTATTGATTATTATTTTCAAAAATGACTAATTATTTCCAAAATAACTATTAATTATAGATAATTTGACCTTGAGAAAATTTTTTTGGTATATTTTACCACAAATTTTGTCTTAACCAATAACTAGTAACCACAACCAATAACCAGAAAAGTTGTTTTTGTTAACCAAAACAATAACTAGTAACCAAATAATTAAACTTTTAACCAATAACCAGTAACCAGAAACCAGTATAGATTTTTATTGGTTCTCAGTAACCAATAACCCCAAAAATGTTTTGTTTATAAGCCCTAGTACAGTGTGGGTGATGGCAACATAATAAGTATAATTAGCGGAAGAAGATTTTTACAACAAAACATTCGACAACTTTACCATAAATTGACTGCTGAAAATTTTCCATTTCAGTTAAAATTATTTTATTTCTCACTTGTTATAGATCTGTCAAGCATGAACGATGTTAAAAATCGTCGATAAAAAACAAAATTGTAAGAACCTTATTCCTCCAATTATTCTTACTTATAAAAGGTATCTTGCCTTCGCATTCTTATCATTATGCTCAGTAAATATAGTTACGGTTAATGGTTATTAGTTTAAAATGTACGTATTTGGTTACTGTTCATTGTTCTGGTTAACCAAAACAATTTTTTTGTTTATTGCAGTTGTAATTGTAGTTACTGGTTAGAAGTTGCAACAAAATTTATAGAAAACCAGGATGAAAAAACATTTTCTCCAAGTCATTGATAAATAATTGATAATTTTCCAGGAAATAATCAATATTATCAATATTTTTGGAAAACAGATAAAAACCAATTCTTTCTGGTTATTGTTCAGGTTAATGGATTCAGAATTTTGTGGCAGTTGGTTATATTGGTTATGTGAAATATTTTTGTTTTCATTATCAGTTCCCAAATCAATGTTGTTAATTTGTTTAGGTTTTTTACAGTTATCGTAAAATAGTAAAAGGGCGATAACCAGAAATAATCGGTTTTTATTGATTTTCATGAAATATCAATATTATTGGTTATTATTTTCAAAAATTACTAATTATTTCCTGAAAAATTATTAATTATAGATAATTTAACCTGAAGAAAATTTTTTTTGTCTATTTTACCCCAAATTTTGTCTTAACCAATAACCAGAAAAGTTGTTTTGGTTAATCAAAACAATAACTAGTGACCAAATAATTACACTTTCAACCAATAACCAGTAACCAGAAACCAATACAGATTTTTATTGGTTCCCAGTAACCAATAACCCCAAAAATGTTTTGGTTATAAGCCCTAGTTTTCATGTTACTAGCCAGCTACTAGGGACATTATTCTGTCAACAGCTGAATTCACTTCGCCATTTCAACCATTTAAAATCAACTTAAACTTGGCAGTTTGCCATATGAGATTCTAATGAAATTCTACGAAGACTAACTACAAATTTAATATTGACTTTAATGAATAAAATGGTGTAGTGACTTTAACCATTAACAGAATAGTGTTCCAAATAGCTGACTGGTAGCTAAAAAAAATATTCTAGTGCGAATCTGGCTTCAAGTGCATACAGAGAAAATTTGGGCCGGAGGAATAAAATTTTATATAAAAAATTGAAAATTGTGTTAGCTTGTAGGTGTAGTAACAAGGATTTATCTTTGGAAATGGTTTTATAATACTGTGGAAGTGTATTTCATAGAAGGAGGAGGGAGTGAATGAAAATGACCAACACCTCAAAAAACATATTTGGTGAAATTTTCCACTACTTTTTTTTGTTCTTTAACTATGAAGAAGTCACTAATGACAAAAAAAAAAATATTATAGGTCCTAAATTTGAGTATATTTTCTCTTCTTTACAGAAATGCCAACTTCAGCTTTCTAACTTCAATAGCAGCTGAGGAAATCATCAGTGAAATACAATAGGTTTTTCACAAAATAAAAGTGTTATTTCAAACAAGATTTTCATGATGATTCATAGACAACACTGATTTTTTTGTTTCTAGGACCAAAAAGTGAATTTTTCAGATCTATGAATTTCACTTTTTGATCCTCAGATCAGAAATAAATAATTAAATGAAGTCATTTTTTATAATTATTATAAGCTTTTATTCTACTCATTACTGCAATTTTAAAATATACCAATACTGCAACCAACCTTCCACAACAAAATAGTGTCTATTTTGTATGAAGCTAAAGCCAAAAATCTGCATTTTTTGCAACATTAATAACATTTTAATTTTGAAAAAAATTGCTCGGCTCTAACTTCATAATTTCTCAGCTATTATTTAAGCTACAAAGCTGAGGTTTATACTGTTGAAAAATGGAGAAAATTTTCTTGAATTCTCTAACAAAATTAATTTTTTTATCACCATGAGTTTTTCACAAATTGGCCATAAAAAAACAGTAAATTAATGAGAAATTTTCTGTGTTTTAATTTGTCATTTATTTCAAAAACTAATGTCAGAAAAAATTTTCAGCGACAACCCCCCTTTTTTTAACGATAAATTCATTTCCATCATCAGAATTTATGTAAATCCTTCTAGGATATATATATGATGGAGATGACATGAAACAGTTTTAATACAGGGTTCAGTGTCCAGACTATAAATGCCGCATGCTTGCATATGAAGGACCCCAGACTGAACACCCATACCAATCAGAATCAAAAATCAATGTAAAAGTGAGGTACTTTGTACGCCAATGTTTATAAACAAATACACATTGTAAGATTTTTCTCCAATCAGATATTATTTGGAAGTACATGTTTTCAAAATTATCCTCCTCCCTCGAGGCTCGATGTCAATTCATTATTTTTAACATTGGCACAAGTTGTGAAGAAACTTTTGATACGTCTACACTAATTCAAATTGAGGCTAGAAAACTTTTTTGCAGTAAAAAAACGGACCCAGTGGTTGGAATAACATATGTTCTATCAACTTCAATGTCTTACGAGGGTACGCTTGAACCTGGGTACACCCTGTATGTCTGGGCCAGTTTATATGACTTTCGGATCAATTGAAGTCGAATTTCCACAAATTTTTTCCCAGTTCAGGTTCAGCGTGAACCTTATTCTGGTTCTGCGAAGGGTCACTTTGAAACAGCACCGCAACAGGTAAGTATTGAAGTCCGCATTGATTAATACGTAGCCAAATGTGAAGCGACAAGAAAAGCTGAGGTCCACCGATTAAGTGCGTACCCTTCCAACATAACCACCCATCGTGTCACCTCTTTACGAAGCATTGCCAGGAAAAATAAAAATATAATGGCACAGGTATATACGTCGGTATGTACGTAAGCTGCAGCACGCGTTTATTATGCAAAAAGGAAATGCTGTTTGGCATCGCGCAAATTACATATACATATACGCACCCCGTCCAACTATACATATGTATATGGGCTACGGGTACGAAGTATAACATAACTATATACTGGACTATAATAGCGATCATTAGTATAATATACGATAATTATGCCGAATTTTCGATACGAAAACGAATGCTGTCGCCGAGAAAGAGAATATTGCCACAACGTTAAACACTACGTTTATTGCAAGCCACACCCCCAAAACACCCGCACAGCAACCGATTATCGTCAAAGCACTTCGCACGCGAACCGGACGCAGCACGGATGCTGCTCGCATTTGACTGGAAGCAGATCAGCAGCCACCGCCAAGACCACCGCCAGCGACCGCCAACGAGTGATTCGCACCTCCACGGAGGGCGGCTCTTGTACAATAAAAAACCACCACCACCACCAACAACAGCAACAGCAACAACAACAACAACAACCTGATAACAAGAGCCCAAACCAGCGTCACCGCCACACCAAGTCCAGCTGCGGCGCCAGCACCGCTACCCACAACATTAAGGACGACAAAATGGTCAATAAATCGGAACTGTGTTATCCGGTAGAGCGTCCGGCTGCATCCGCAGCCCGCTGCCCGGACGGTTTTGTGTGGCAGCGAGCGCAATATGTGAAAGATGAATGCGGTTCTGGCGTGGTGCCAGTGCGGCCGCAGGCGACGGATCTGCGACGCATTTGGAGCACCACCCCGCTCACGATGTACCAGTCGACGATCGGCGAGCTGGCGCGCCGGATGCTGTGCAACGAGATTGCGGTGCCAAAACGCGTGAATCCGGCTCCGCCGTGTAACATGTGCGAGCTCGTGATGCCCATGTGCAAGGGCTACTATCGCAAGTATGAGTGCCGCCGACGGTGCGAGGAGGAGCACGCACGGCTGAAAAATGGCCGGAAGGTGTACCGCGACGCTGTCCAGCAGTATTGGATGCCGTGCTTGGGCGCCGAGAAGAAACGCCAGCACGACCTGTCTAAGGACGCCGACCATAACGTCTACTTGGGCAAGAAACTGAAACGAAGAGCCGGCCAATATGTGGTGTGTTGGTAATATTATATCGATCGCTTTATACTCGAGTACGACTCCTCGCAATTAATGTGTATTTATATGTATATATAGCTACCCCCTGTATAAGTATACATATGGGGTACATGTATTAAGATAATGTGTGAAAAAAAAAAAAAAAAAAAAAAAAGATATATTATATACCTACATTTTAGCAACCTTATATTCGTATATTCCAAATTTTTTGACAAATTGCAACAAATATATGTGTGGCACCCATACAACTTTACTAATATATGTACAGTCGAATTGCGATAATTCGAAGCTGAAGGTAGACAACAATTTCTTCGAATTATCGAGAGTTTCGAATTATGGAAGTTCGAATTATAGAGGCTGCGAAAAAACAGAATTTGAATCATAAAGGTTATAGTTTGAGATAAAAAAAAAATATATAGAATTAGTATCGGTATACGCGACTTGTTCATCCACCTTTTCACTTTTTTCGGACTTTTAAAAAATTTGTAAAACTTCCAAAATTTTTGGTGGGACTTTTATATTTTTCTGGATTTTTTTTCAACCAAAACTGAATTAGTATCAGTATACGCAACTTGTTCATCCACCTTTTCACCTTTTTCGGACTTAAAAGAATTTTATAAAACTTTTACAAAATTTTTGGTGGTACTTTTATATTTTTCCGGAATTTAAATTAACTTTTTTTATGATTTCAATTTTTTTTTTTATTGACAAACTTTCGCATTTTCATTTAACACTCATATTTATTGCTAATTATACACGCACATAAGAGCTACTGACTAGCATTCATCAATACTTTGTTTGAACTTGTCTCCAAAATTTATCATTTTGTACACACGCACTTCAAATTATCGAGATTAATAATCGCCTACATTTTATTTATAGTAGTTTTTTTTTTTTTTTTTTTTTTTAATTCTAATATATACTGAAAATTTGAATTTTAGAGGCTGACGAATGAGAGAATTCGAATTACAGAGGTCTTTTTTGTTCCGGAATACTTCGAATTATAGAGGCTGTAGATTTAATTAGTGAAGTTTTTTTTATTTAGGGACCTTATGGGAGTGCGGAGGGAAATGAAAATTGCTTCGAATTATCGAAGTTTTCGTATTAGCGAAGTTCAAATTATCACGACTCGACTGTATTAGAAATTTAGAATTTAGATGAATTCACATTTGCCTGGTTTTGTAACTTCTAGTGAGCAATTAGAGGTACTATTCTGTTAACAAATACATTCAATTTGTGTTTTTAACCAATTAATTAGTCTTCCACAAATCTAATTAGAAAATTGCATGACAATCCACCAAGTTAAAGTTGACTTCAAAAGATTACTCAACAGAATGTAGTATCCTAAGTAGCTGGCTAGTAGCATGAAAACTAGCTAAGTGTGAATCAGCTTTATATTACAAACCTACTCCAGATGTTCAGAACCAGTGTCATACTCATTGGGTGGCTTGTGAGGCTGAAGTTCTCTCCAGAGTCCAAAAAAAGAGGAGAAAAAAACACTAACACAGCAGTAACTCCAAGTATGTTTTGGAAATTATAAAATTATTAGGCAACTAAAAAGTTATTAATGGGTCATAATTATAATTGTGATGATTGTATTGAATTTTTCAACTGTTGACGTAGAATTACGCAATTAAAAACAATTATCTCATTCAAAATGTAAATAAAAGTAAATTTTTTGGAAATACCTCCCACCAAATCCGCACCAAAATTGTAGCATGTTGCTATGAATTATAGTTAATATTTTTAACATTGGAAATGTTTAACCTGAAGTACATAGCACAATGATGACGTCATAAGCAACAAAAAGTGAATAACACAAAGTTTGCAGCAAAAAATGAAAAACATGTCAGAAAACTAACAAAAAATTGCATAGATATCTATCCTATCCAACATATTCAAAATCAAATATGCAAAATCCAAGAGGTTTTTGAAATAGGCTACTAGGTACCTACTAATAGAAAAACTAAGTAATCTATTTTTAAGCTTTCATCACATAGGATAATAAGCTTAACAAGAAGTGAAATAAAAGTTCATGAAAAAATCATGATTACAATATACTTTCAATTGGGGATAATGTTTATTTAACAAAATTAAAATTAAATACAAAAATCATTTCTAATGTACCCTGGACTGTGCATGAATTACAAATCGGGTTAATTTTTGCAAATTTCAAGGTTATTGGTTCAAAATCAAGCTTTTTATAGCTAAAATAATATTCAAAAAAGCTGCATCATAAGTAGGGGTGGGTACAGATAATTTTAATTTATCTGAAAAAACTGACAACGGATACTTTTCCGATAAAATTATCCGTTAATCGAATAACCAATTGAAGAAAACTGAGCACTCGTTATCAGAATAAACAAATAATTTACGGAATGACTTTCAGATTATATTTTTCTTCTTAAATTTCCAAACTTTTTCATTTTTAGTATAATTTTCATAAACTGTCACTCTTCCATTTTTGAAAATAGACAATAAAATAAACCTCTTTCAAATTTTTAGAGTATTTTTCTGTGGATAAGTACTACTCAATTCATTGCCACTTTGCCAGTTGCCTCCCTTCAAAACATTTAAAGTTATTGCTGTTTACTTAAAACATGTAATAAAATGAAAGGTATATTTTAGAATTTTGGCCCCTTACAGGTTATAGACTAAAATTATAGCACCTTCAATTTTGAAGTCAGGTCAGATGAAGAAATTTTTTTATTCATTTTAAAGTATACTTGTCTAGAATAGTGCACAAGCACAGCATATGTTAATGTAGTGTAGGTTACTCAAATGTTTCATTTCTAAAAATTTTTTTATCTAAACTAAAGAAAACATATTATTTGATAAAATTTGGCTAAAAATCATTCATTTTTCAGTACCTATTTTATTCTCAATTCGATAATTATTTAACTCTAATTCTCTAAAAATGACTGTTGTTTACTTTAAAACTATTACTCAACAAATCAAAACTCAATGTTCTAAATAATTGAAAATCATCGGAAAATTATTCAGTTTTTTTAGGAAAAAATTATCCGTTATTCGATTAAAAATACCCAAATAATTTTATTTATCTGTCATCTGTTACAGCCAAAACCAGATAACCTTATCCATTATTCGACTAACAGAATCGTCATCCATACCCATCCCTGATCATAAGTAACATCTGGCTAATCCACACCAAATTTAGAAACATGTCAGAATAGATCATAATGAATATTTACTCCGAATTATGTTGTTATTGATCCAAAATTAAGTCATTTTATAGCCAAAATAAAAACAAAAATAGTGTTATTGGAAGTACCATAAGGTCAATCGACACCAAAATTTATAGAAAGTTATAATAGATTATAATAAATATTTGTTTCAAATTTTGTAGCAATTGGTCAAAAATTAAAAATTATACAGCCAAAACAAAAACAAAAATAGTGAGACTGGAAGGACCGTATGGTCAATCCATAACAAAATCAATAGGTCAGGTCCTTGGCTTAGTACTAATGTTCACTCCGAATGTCTTGAATATCAGACAAAAACTGCCTTTGTACTCTGGTATACTAAGTAGGTACATCATGTTTGCAAATATTCGCATCATTAGATTATTTTTTGTTAAAAGGAGTATTTTATAAAGGTAACAAAAAAATTCTATAATTAATATAACTAACCGGTAAAAGAAATTAAAAATTTTATGTAAATGGTTAAATTGAATGATTTCAGACATAAAATGTGTATAACAATTTTTTAGAACTAAATATAAATAGCAGCAATGTTTTACAGAATTTCACAAGGTAGCTGACCTCAGTTAGACAGTTATGTTTGTTGTTTATAATACATGTACAGTTTTCCTATGAAAAAGCTTTAATAAATGGGTAGGGGGCCAAGTTTCCTGGTGTATTGGTATATAAACATTTGTTACTAATGTATGTTGGGAAATAGTCTGAATTTAGCGCCTATAATGTATTGTTAAGAGATATCAAGTCCTCTAGCAAGGTGCTATTATAAGTTTTTAGGCCTCTCCCGACTTCCAAGGACCAAGAGTAACCATGTTTAGATGAAATTTCCAAATTTCATGTTAAGAATAAGGCAAATGAACGTTGTGAGAGAGACAGCTTATGAATGAAGTTCTCTACCAAATGTTACCAGCCTAAAAGTGTCTTCGAAGGACAAGGTATGTTCATGTTTCAACGCAGAGTTTCTCAATCCCTGATTTTTTTGCATTTAGGGGAGAAGAAGGGAAGTTTGGTAGTAGATGTGTTATCTCATCCCCCAGCATACCACCCTTATCAACTTCACATCAATATGGTTAACAGGTAGTTTTATCAATACTGTCAGGGGAAAAGGGTGGGGAAAAGAGTCAAAGAAAGGGAAATTCAATTATTGTATAAATACCGTTTAGCCCCTCCAGTGAAAAATCCTGGGAACGCATCTGCTTGGAACAAGTTTTTGAATTTTAAAAAAATATATTTTTGGTCGAAAACTACTAAACACGAACCTACAACAAGATTGCTATATGTATTAGAGATACCAAAGACAAACAAGTAAACATTTTTTCGTTATTTTCACTCAACAATAGATGTGGAAAAAACTGATCGAAAATTTTCAAAAATATAAACAATGTTTTAAATTGGGGACATAAGGGGAGAGGAGCTGTTACGGATCAAGAACTTTTTATAAAATGTTTCATGGCCCAAAACAAAATATATTACCGTTTCTGTATAACATATAAAAAATTTGAAGTTGAAACTCCAAAAAATTCTCATGCAGTAAGTTTTGCTCACAAGTTATTAGATATAGTAAAGGACGAATGCCCATCTAAACGCTGGTAAAAAAAATGGCATCACTATTGAAGAGCTCTCCCCATCCTTTCGGCACTGAATTAAAATTTGTTGCCATTAACAAAAAATTGAATTAATTAAACGAATAAATATAACTGACAATTCAGAAACCTCATCAAACCGAATTTCGTAGATAAAATTAGACGAAAATATTACCGATCCTTAGGAGTGGGGATACTCTTCGTCTCAAGAGCGATACCGTTTTTCGCCTCGCATGCGTCCTCTATTATACCTTTAATACTCTGTAGTTTTGCCATCGGAAGACAAGTTTTCAAAAGTCATGAAAGATTCTTGACTTTTTGCATAGTGTCTGTATATTTCGATTACCGTGAAATGAGGAAACTATAATTATAGCTTCTCAGCAAACTTTCATCCCAAGGTTAACTTTAAGTAATTAATTCTTTTCGCAAAAAAAACAAATATTGAAAATTGGCAAAAATTTCTAGTCTTACAGCTTCACTCCTTCAGTCACGAAAGTCGGTAAGTCACCATACGCCCTACAGTTGAATACGATTCCATAAATAAAACTAAAATGTGAAATTCGAGTTCAGCATTCGAAAAGACATGCGCAGTGGACTCTTTCTACAACGAATAATTTCAAGGAAATGTTTCCATTTTGAGCGAGTGGGCGCTGTGAGAACAGTTGAAAAGAGTAAATGAAAGATCGAATTTATCGCCAAAAGACTCTAACGCAGCAACGGCTCCATTAAAACAAGTAGCTTTTCAAAAAATGTAAAATTAGGTAGTCATTAAAATGTTAACAGATAACAACAAATATTTGTTCCGAATTACGTTTCTATTGTTTTAAAATTTGGCATTTTATAGGCGAAATAAAAACGAAAATAGTGTTACAGAAAGTACCGTGCGACCGATCCGCACCAAAATTTATAAAAAGTTATATCATAGTGAATATTTGTTTCAAATTTTGTAGCTATTGGTCGAAAATTAAAAATTTTATATTCAAAACAAAAACGAAAATAGCCATACCGGAAGTACCCTACGACCGATAATGTTCCAAATTTCGTTCCTATCGGATAAAAATTTTGACCTGTACCGTAGTAATAAGAAAATTGGCTTTTATATATATACATATGAATTTGAGTTATTAGTGCCAAAATTTTTCTTGAGTTATGAAACGAAAAATGTACCTACCCCCACCTCTAGGTCGTTCCGTGACACCAAGATTAATAAGTAGATTCTCGATAGAAACCCTACTTAAAAATGAACAGATAGGCTAACTATAAATCGAAATGCACACATACCAACATACTGTGTATAGTAAGTATAGGCATTAAACGTTGCTTAATGTTCTGAATTTCGAATAACTGGACCAAACAAAAATGGTTTCAAACGACAAAGTCGACTTAAAATTCAAAATAAAGCCGGGATATAGGTTCTCACAAATTTCAAAAGTATGAAGTTGAAATTTAAAAAAAACACATTTTCAGCTGATGCTGAATGATCACAAAGAAGTTAAGATACCTACAGAAAAAAACTATAATGAGATTTGAAATTAGAATTAGACGAATTAAATTACGTTAGATGTGGTAAACCCATATGTTAAAAACTGCAAATTGGTTTTCAATCTAATTTAAATGGTAATAAGGTGGCGGAGGAGAACGAGAGGGGCTTTCAAAAAGTAATTCAGAGAGAAAACTAATTCTAAATTTAAATTCTGAATACCGTAAATTCTTACAGTAGATTGTTTTATCCTTCATAATTGATGATAATCGAGGCAACATATTTGTTTTCAACTTAAAAAAAACAGATTGTTTTTGGGTACGGTAGGTAAACATTAGAAAAAAAGCATATAATCCACAGGAAATATCGACTTTATCGTCGGACTAAGGAATCCACCATTAGTTGACCAATATAATTAATGTATTGGGTTCGCAAAAAAATTACGACTAAAAATATTCATTTAAATGGAATCAAACGGCTGACATAAATATTTTACAACTCTTTTAATTTGAGTTTTCGAAAGGAACAAACCACATTTGAGGAAGAAAAAAAAATTCGGCACTCTTTCAGAGAACAAATAACTTAAAATTTTTTAACACAAAAATTTTTCATTTTACCTGCCACAACGGACGTCCACCTGGCATATTTGTGAGTATAAGTATGTAAAATACGAATTGAAAATAAAAATTACACCGAAAATCAAAACGACTTAACACCAGCGAACGTTTCTGTGAAGTATCTTAAAATGAAGGGATTCTCCTTTACATAAAGCTTTTAAGAAAAAGAAAAAAATACAGAAAATAAAGTAACGACAACGTAGGGGGATTTATGAGGTCAACAGTAAAATTAGACGCTATGAGTCTGTGGGATATTTTTAGCTTTATGGAATACATTGCGTTCTCTATGGTATGTTAAGATATTATTGAGCCTGTCCTAACGTGTTTACATGCATTGCCTTCGCAATGTATATCAAAGACTATACTCAGTATTAATAACATTCAAATGAAAAATAAACAAGAACAAAAAAAAAGAGTGAATATATATACATGACATTGAATCCACCGAATACAAAATGGCTACTATTTCTACGACATCTGCGATGAAAGGGTAAAATAGTTTTTTCCCTGACGTGGCAACATTTGTGAAATGTTATGAGATCGAGAGAATTCGTGGTTTCTACAAAAAAAGGAATGTAATAATAGTTCTAGAAGATAACATGGTAATTTTTTTACACTGAAAAAAATTTATTTGTATCCAACGCTATGTCACATCTAGAGGCGCAGCTATAAATATACTTTCAAGCATTCAGATACTGGCAAAAACAAAGAATCTGTACAGATGCGAGAATCGCAAGGAATATAGATACGTTTGCCAAAATGACTGATGGTTTTGGTGTTTCTATTTTCTTAGAGAATGTATGAAAATGCGACGCAATAAATTTCAGTACCTACGAACATTATGTTTTTCATAATGCAGTCAAGCATAAACAAATTAGTAAACCTACCAAGAGCTGCAGATAACGAATATATAACACATAATCTTGTGCAAAACGGTTTGAAAGGTCAATAGTTGACAGTTACTAACTCACTTTCACTAGCCTTGAATGATGAAAAAGTATTCAACGATTTTGAAAATTACATTTTCAAAACACATTCGAGGCCGTGCCTTGGAAAGTAGCAGGTAACATTATTTTCGATTCGTATCAATGTTCGAAAATAAAAAACCTATAGTTCAAACTTCCACGTCACTTCCATAACTAAAATAAAATAAGGGAACTATAGAATTTAAATCGATACCCATGTTTTGGTATTTAAAAAAACTGCATTTGCCGTTTCTCAACTTTTACTTCACATCTCCACAATATGTACTATGACATTTCTTTACTCAAAAATAATTTTTCATTATACAAAATCATTACATAATTATTTTCGCCCATACATACCTTCCAGTCTTCCGGAGAATATGATGTGAGATATGTATTTCCAAAAAGAAAGTCTCCTCATCAGTTCATTCGTTACTGAAAAACGCATAGCAAGTTCCACATGTTGCCCTGCAAACGTAAAAAATAACATCTTTTTTAATTAACCTAAATAGAAAAAAATTAAAAAATTAAAAAAGAACTTACGTCTTTCTTTCTTTACTTTCATCCTTAAGAATAAATCAATAAATAAATAAAAATATTCGAAATTTCAATTTGTTTTATTGGCTAGTTTATGATTATACCTACTACATTAGTATGATATGTAATGCTATTTGGAGAACAGTTTTGTCAAATGAACGTTATTATCGAACGTATTTTTACAACGAGGGACTGGAAGAAAAATATCTCACGAATTTTATTCGAACACGATACGGGCATTAATTTCCAAGGAAGCACAAAATGAAAGTACATACATGAGGAATATAGTTAGTTAAAATAACTCTTGACTAGTTTTTTATGTTAGTTTTATGTTTAAATACATAGAAAAATTATAAATATCAGCAAAAAAAATGAGTATTCGACAGTTAAAATTCTACCAAAATAACCAACAGGTAGCATCTATAAATATCTAATTAAGAACTACAAATAAAGCGAAAGTTTTTCGTACACCAATAATTTAAAAAACAAAAACGAGAAAAATTCGCTACTTATGCTACTTACATTTAAAAAAAAAGCAACGCAAATTTACATTCTTAATTCCAACGATGAAAAATATGGCACATATTTCTGCATTTTTGATTAAGTAGGTACACATTAAAAATTTACTCACGCAAGTTCTAATATGAAAACAAACTAAAAAATATATATATATATATAAACATTACTTTCTTAACATTTTACTATAGGAACCTCATTTAGAAAAATTCACAACCGATGATGAGGTAATTTTTGTTTGTAACAGATTAAATGGAAAGTGTGAGACGAAAAATAAATCATAACAAAAAACAATTATTACGAATAAAACGTGGAAAATTCACAAAGAAATTACAACTACAGATACAATAGAAACACAGTTAAATAGTTGCGGATATGTATTCACAACCAAAAATGTTTTGAATCGAACACAACCAAATATAGAAAGTAAAATAATTCGTACAACCATTTAAAAAGTATTTTACACTATAAACTGATAAACATGGTCTCTTGAAACATGGCACATACATTAAACTAAGGCTAAAACATGAAGGCAGACGAATTTGAAAGTAAAATTGAATAAAAATAATTAATTGACTAAAAACAAAGAAATAAATAAAAAAAAAGGTTTTAAATGCCAATAAATTATTCTAAGTTATAATTTAACAATAATAATATAGAGGTGCCCTAGGAACATAGACACTAAAAATTAATTTGTGAGGCTAAAAATTGATAGGAAAAAAAAAGAAGATAATTCACAAGAAAAAAATATAGGTATAAAAATGTAAATAGTATGGTACGTTTTTGTATCACGAAAAATATTATGGAAACAATTAAAATAAATAAAAACAGAAAAATTTCCGTCTTTAATGGACGTTTTCATTATTGGTAGAAATATTATCATGAAGTTCTATTGTGCTTTGTAATAATCCTTTCTTTTCTTCATTGGCATGCATTGAGTTTTCTCCACCCATATTATAAATTGATTCATAAACGGGATTTGTGAACGTATTTGATAGAGACTGAAATTGTAAAAAAATAATAATTCGATAAAATGCAATTTAAATGTCGTAAATATCAACTTTTTTTGAATTGTTAATTGCTTTATTTCAAAAATATTTCACCAATCATCGGACTCAATAGTGATGTTTCCTAAATTAACAGTTTCCATTTTAATTAATTAAACTACTATACTGCCTGAACACAAAAAATCGTAGATCCTTTCCTCTTGATGTCTTGGATTATGTCTAAACCCAGTCTTGCAAGGGAGAAAATAAGTAAACTAAGAACGGGAAAACGAACAAAAAAAAAGTAAAACATAACAACGAAGACTCAGCTAAGAAAATAGACAACTGACTGAAATTTTAAGTACCAATTGGAAACAAGTGTTTATTTCAGTATCTGATTGGGTAGAAAAATAAAAATTTGGCGAGAAACAGTGCGTGAAAGTAAATTATCTACCAAAAGCTAAATAAAATAAATGAGAGTCAGGTATTCTATTACAATATAGAAACTAACTGAACATTCAGATTGAGCTGGTGGGATTCTCTGGTAATCTGTAGTTTCTTTATTCGATATATTTACCCCCAAAATAATTCTAGAAATCCACGGCGTATTTTGGAAAATGATACTGATACATATCTAGTACCAATTACTCGATTACTGGGACTGCAGAATCAACTATTCACCAAAAATATCGAATCTCGAACTGGATCATTCGAAAACAGAACATTCCAAGAATTTGTAATTTCAAGTTGATCAATTAACCATGAATATATTTCGAACATATGACCTTATTCTCCTTCGCGATGTTTTTCAACCATTTTTCATTTTGAACCTCATTTGCGTTTTTTTAGTTTTTCTATCAGATGGAAATTCGATTGCTTCTTCATAAATTTGTTACCTGCTTATTTTTACCAACTAGACAGTTATCAACATTATTGGGGGTTGAATGTTTGATATACAATGAAACTGTACTTTCACAGTGAATAGATCAACTTGAAACAGTAAATTCATTGAAAAAGTATCGATACAGTCAGACATCAAATTTCGTTGAAATTAAAACAGATTTTTTGAGCACAACCAAGCTTAAAAGAGGATATGAAAAATCAGACAAACTTTTTCTTGTAACGGCACCACATGATTCAATGTCATCTCGTCTTCTTCTAAATCACCAGGTGAATACATCGGATTACTGACGGCATTGCTTTCTTGAATTCGAAAATGCCTAAAAGCATCGCTATTGCAAGAAAAACAAAATACACGGATACAGATGGGCGAAAACGAAAAAAAAAGTGATCATTTCAAACAGCCAAAAACACACACACACACATACACACACAAAGGAAAAACAATATAACTTACTTTCTTCGATGCAAAATGAAATATACGACGAACAATACGGACGCCAGAAAAATGAGCAAAAATATCAGGTGTAGAATGGTGAACTTTGACAAAAAGTGTTGCTGCGAGGCAGTTGTTTGGTTCATATTACCAGGTGGACTGAGATTGCTTATGTGACAACGATTACCCGTATATTCATCCGAACAACTGAAATAGGAAAAAAAACTACTTTAGGTCTGACCATATAATCATAAGACATAAAAAGTCATTTTTCTTTCGGTATAGACGAGGTTATTCCAAAATCCGAATCCATTCTTCACAGCAAAATTACGAAATAATAAATTTTCTTGCCACGATAAGTAATTCAAACGTAACTGCAAAATTTGTATCCAAGTTGAAAACAGCAAAAGGAAAGGGAACAACTAGGAATACTGTTCTTATTTGTGTTGATAAAATCAGTCTGGTTATTCAGTTGGCATACAGTATACAGGATATCCCATGGTTGGTGGTTGTGGAAGGTAAGTTTCAATAAATACATTAGAAATATTTAGTACACTTGGATCTGATTTTCAAGTGCAAGGAAACCAAGGGTACTAAAAGAGTATCCCCGAAAAATATGGTTTTAATTTGGTAATTTAACTAAGGCTCCTAAAGTACGAAAGCGACATTGAGATTTTCATCAGTTTTCCATTTAAGCTAGTGCGAAATTATACGAATTTCATTCACTAATAATTGCAAATTTCATTTGATTTTGGGTCATCATCTATAATTGGAAGTTCGAAAAAAAGAATTAAAATAGATAATTCTGATGTAAAGTCAAGTAGAATTCGAATAACATCGTTTGAAATTGTTCATTTGATACAATGGTATCTCGTACATAATATATCGATAAACACCACTAGATCAAACGCACAATCTAAAATGATGCTATTTGAACACTACTACTTGTAACTATAAGTAAATAGACAGGTACTTTTTCTATACGTGGGTTTCTATACACCTCCTTCTTAAAACCAGCAATATGTGAAACGTGCGAAACTTGAGCAGGCAAGGTGCACTAAGTGGGGAGGGAGTTGATGTATTCAACATCATGACGCACTTTAGCGGTCATATGTCGCCATTATATGAGGTTATGTGCGACAGACCCAGTAATTGCGAAGCTTATTGTAAGTTCTGCGCTCTCAAATCACGTCTTGAGTTACTAATGTGAAGCCTTTGGGGATCTAATTGACAACTCTCACATCTAGCCTGTACCAAAAGTAAGCATAGTTATGGGTCTCAATAAGTGAAAAGGTGGGAGTTCACAAACACATGCGTTACCACAGGACCCATGCGTACTATAAGCTTTTGGATGTACGATATACTTAAAACCTATCCTCTCTCACTCTAGGCATTCTACTGGATAATTACCACGTGCTCATCAATTTAAAATCGTCCTTACGACTATGAAAACTCAATCGCAGAAATTGTCTTCAAAACCACAATCTTATCACGCTAACGTTCAACTTACATGCAAGTAGGCGATGACGACTCGTCAACGGGCTCCTGGCAAGTGCCATTATTAAAACAGTAAAATCGGCAACTAGAATGGACGGTACAACGTTTACCCTCCCAATTCGATTTACAACGGCAAAACGGTCCGGCTTTTCCGTTTAAACATAAGCCATCGTTTTTACAAAAATCTTTACATGTGATTACGTCATTTCCGGACGAACGATTTCCGCATTCGATGCCAGTCCATGGCGAAGGGCAACTAAAAATGGAAAAATAAAAGAAATTAAGAACAATTAAAAAAAAAAATAAAGGTGGAAACGAATCCTATTAATTACTGTTCGCAAAAATAGGTATTCAAAAACACACCTGCAGTATGCTTCTCCATTAATTTCATGGCAAGTTCCTCCGTTGGCGCACTGGCTGTGTGAACAACGTCTGTTAGGACAAGCGACTGGCATTTTTAACAGGTCACAAGCGCATCCTGATTCACCATTGGGACACGCACAATCGCACAAACTGGATTCACATCGACGTCCTCGGAACAATGGTGGACATTGGCAATATAAACCTTTCATTGTGACGTTGCAGATGCCTGCAAACAAGAGCAGCAAACGATTTATAAAGCAAGAGACATGAGTAACAAGAAAATGAGTTTCACAAAATAATACTTTTAAAAATAAAATTACAAAATTGCGAAGATTTTCTCGCACGAGTATCATTGTGGACGAGCATCAAATACTCTCTCAACAATTATACCTTATAAGCTTCATGTGAACCGATTTTACGTCAGTTTCTCTCAAAAATTTTTCCAGAACATCTTCAAAAAAACTCTAACGCAGTAACAGCTCCATTAGAAAAGTAGGTTTTCAAAAATTACTAAATTTGTTACCAGTGAAATAGCTAAAAGTTAATAATAGATCATAATAATATTAATGACTGTATTTATTAAATTTTGCAGCCGCTAATTCAAAATTACATAGTTTCAAACCATTAATCCTTTCAAAATTGAAACAAAAATTGACTTTATAGAAGCAGGTACCGTCCGGCCAGTCTGTACCAAACTCAATAGGCATAGACCGTAGCTCAGTAATAATGTTTGTACCAAATTTCGTAAGAATCGAACAAAAATTACGACACGTAACGTGTAAAATCGAGACAAAAAATAGACGTTGCGTAAATACCGTCCAGCCGATCAGTACAAAAATCGATAGCAAGTTAAAATAAATTATACTAAGTATTTGTTCGAAATTCCGTAGCTACAGGTCTAAAATTAATCATTTCATAGTCAAAATAAAAACAATAATTACGTTAAAAATCCGCTGTTATAAGACGTGTACAAGAAAACTTACAGAATGAAGTGAATGAGTGAAACCTAGCGCTCTCTATAGGATAAAAGCACAGTCATGTGTTTGAAATTATTTTCATAGAATTTAAAAAAATTAAAAAATCTCCGACAAAATAATGGCTAGCCCGAGATCCAAAATCACGCCTTCATGAATAAAAGACTAAGAAGCTACACATGCGCCACAACTAGGGGTGCTAAAAAAAGCAACGAACACACTATAGAACAAAACAAAACAATTAATCACTCGCATTGTGATCAGATCGCTTTGGTGGTCACACAGAATAGTTCGAGAAATTAAAATTGAAATGCCGAGCAGGAGAATAAAAGCGTATAAAATCAAAAGAAGTAATTCAAAAAATTTCTCAAATCTAATTTTTGATGGTGAAATCTTTTACTCATGGATTACATTACCAAAGGTTCTCTTCAGTATTCACGGATTTAAAGGTATTCAATTAATAAATCCCCTAACTACAGTCGCAATAAGCAACTCATCATGGAGTTCTGTATTTTTGACATGAAAGCTGGATTTATAAGGAACTTTTTTTTCTATTTTGGTGTGTAGGTACTATCTAAATTTTAAAGAGTGACGATTTATCCGAGAACAAAGTATATCCACAAAAATATAGCTACGTATACGTACATCTTTAAAATGTTACTGGTCGACATAATATCTATTTGTTACGGCCAAACGAAAAAAAAAAAAAATATATATATGTAAAAAGAACACTCTTCTTTTTCAAATGATTACAATTTCGTATGTTACTCTCGTTCTTTCATGAATTTGTAATGTTTATTTTTGTTTGACCCACATTAAGAAATCGACACTATTCAACTATCTAATATTTACCGTTCAGATCTTATTATCTTTAAGTTACGTCATTTCATGTATTATTGACTCGACCATCCTTTGTTAAATGATATCATTTTTGACCATACTCAACATGACTATTTTCCTTTTGTAACAAACGTCAATTTCATTTATCGAATTCATTCATTCATTCATTCGTCCATTAATCGCCGTTTCAGAAAGACAGATAAAACCTAGTCATATCTTCGTTCGTTTCTTTGTGTATAATAATCTTGAATTTTCTAATTTCACTACCGTATTTTAATCGTGTCAATAAACTCTGCTTTTGATTACAAGTTCACGAAACTTTATTTACATGCAAATTAGATCGAGTGGAATACCCGGAAACTAACTTAGAAATTAGAAAATTCTTTTAAAACTCGAAACAGATTTTTTTCTTCCACGATGTCTTCTACCAAAATACAATTGCTGATGATGGCTGAGGGTACCGACAAAACAACTACAGTCAACTTAAAGAAAATTCATTTGTTCAGTGATGGAATCTGGTTTGCTTTTCCAGAGGAACTTCAAAAGGCCACACTCCATAAAGAACTTATGGCCTTAGGTCCTCCAAAGAGTGCTGCATCGGTTTTGCGATCAAGAGGACAATACAGAACTATAAATGTCTCCATCCCTCCTGATGTGGCGAAGCTATACTTAGACACCGAGGAGAATTTTGTATTCAAAAACTACCTATTACCAGTTTTCACCCTCCAACCAAGCAAAATTGAAAGAAGATGCCGATCAATCTATGACAACCTCAAAGAGAGACAAAGACGAGTCAGTGACCAGCATAATGAAGCATTTCCTGATAGAAAAGTTTTCTCCAAAGAACAAAAACGTCATTGCCTGGTGCGACGCCTTTGAAAGAGAGTCACAGCGGTTCAAGTTAGATGGCCAAAAACAAATCGAAGTCTTCAAGAGCTGCCTAGAAACATTGATGGCTGATTGGTTCACCATTAATCAGAGAAAACTCAGACTAAACACTGCATGGTCCGATTGGAGAGCTGATCTCATTGCCACTTTTGCTGACTCATCCTGGAAGCCAATACGGTATGCCTACAACTACAGGTATTTGAGTGGCTCCTATATAGAATTTGTTGTAAAAAAAGAAAAATTATTATTAGAAATCGATAGAAACTTGCCGGACATAGTAATTTTAGATCTAATAGTTTTGGGACTTCCTGTCCGTATACAAAATTCTTTTAAAAAAAATGTTGTCACGTCTCTCCATATTTTGCATGATAAACTAAAAAAATTTGAGACGGAAGACAAGATTAATGACCTAAATAATAAAAACATAACTTTTCCTAATAAAAATAAAATTTCTAACATAAATAAATCTGAAATCGTAAATAAAAATAATAATAATAATAATAACCGACACGAGAGAAAGTCAAGTGGTGCAGAAAAGAAACCTTGTACTAATTGTGAAAAAAGAAGCTTTTCTGAGAGGTACCATCCGGAAGCTCTTTGTTGGTTCAAAAATAAGCCAAATAATCAAAAAAAAAAAAAATTAGAAATTGAAAACCCTATTTCAGACGATGAATCAAAAAACTAAAAATAAATTTATGCCTTAATGATAACCTTTTTTATAAAGGAATTTATGATTCAGGTTCGAATATTTCTATAATCAATAGAAACCTGATCAATTCCATGAAGGTCAAGGCTTTTAAATTTGTTAATAAATCTTTTCGGATGATCAGCAGGTATGGTAAAGTTTTAGGAATAGTTAAAATAAAAGTTAAAATTTTTTCACAAAGTAAAGAAGTTTATGTTTTCGTTCTTGATGAAAAGGAATTTAATTATGATTTTTTAATAGGCTTAGACCTAATTCGAGAATTTAGCCTTTGCCAAGACGAAAACTTAAAAATTTCTCAAAAGCAGAAAAAGAATCCTGAAATTTTTTATGAAAAAAATAATAAACTAGAAAATTGTAACGTAAAAATTTCCAAGACAGAGTTAAATTTAGAACATTTAGACGACGGAAAGAAAGAGAAATTAAGAAAGGTCATTCAAGATTATGATTATGTTTTAGCAAAGAGTAAATACAACGTCGGTAAAGTCACGGACTATTGCACTGTAATTAAGCTAACCAAACATAAGTATGTATCTCGTAAACCATATCGATGCAATATCATTGACCAAAGAGAGATAGAGAGCCAAATTTCAAAGCTTCTTGCAGCTGATATGATTGAGGAGTCAACCTCACCCTTTGCTGCTCCTGTGACTTTGGCTTACAAAAAAAAACACCGAAGGGGTGAAAGTAAAAAATAGAATGTGTGTCGACTACTCAGCATTAAATAAAATAATTGTCCCCGAGAGTCAACCATTTCCCCATATTGAGGATTTAATTGTCAAAGCTAGAGATTGTAGATGGTTTTCAGTTCTCGATATCAATAGTGCCTTCTAGTCCATACCTATAAGAAAGAAAGACAGATACAAGACAGCCTTTGTGACTCAGACTGGACATTACAATTGGAAAAACAGGCCTTTTGGATTAAAAACAAGCCCCGCAATTTTTCAAAGAATCTTAAGAAACATATTAAAGAGAAAAGACCTAGATGATTTTTGTGTGAATTATATAGATGATATCTTAATTTTTTCAAAAACATTTGAGGATCACATAGAACACCTAAAAAAACTTTTCACATCTATATATGAAGAAGGGTTCAGACTTAATCTGACCAAATGTGACCTCACACACAGTAAAGTAAAATATCTGGGTCACTACATTCAAAATAATGCTATTCACCCCATTTTCGATAATGTATTACCGGTTTGGGACTTCCCAACCCCTAAAAATCAGAAGAACGTAAGACAATTCCTCGGTAAAGTAAATTTTTATCGTTCATACATACCTAATTCATCAATAATTCTGGCCCCCTTACATAATTTATTAAAAAAAAACACACCTTTTATATGGAACGATAAATGCGAGGAAAGTTTCAAAAAAATTAAAGATTTATTATGTTCAGAACCGTGCCTTGCAATATTTAATCCAAATAGGGAAACAATTGTACAAACTGATGCCAGTCTGGAAGGAATAGGTGCAATTTTGAAACAGAAACAAGATGATGGCTCTTTCAAACCAACTGCTTTCTTTTCCAAAAAACTAAACGAGGCCCAGAAAAGAAAAAAAGCAGTTTTCCTAGAATGTTTGGCCATAAAAGAAGCCTTTATGTACTGGAGACATCGACTATTGGGACTGAAGTTCAAAGTTTATTCTGACCATAAACCCTTAGAAAATTTAAAAATTAATACAAAATTCGATGATGAACTTAGAGAATTAATGCTTCAACTGTCCCAATTTGATTTTGAAATAGAATACGTGCCGGGAGAAACAAATAATGAAGCAGATTGTTTGTCTCCCAATCCAGTTTCGGATCATTTTGAGGCCTCTTCTGAACTCAGAGTCGTCAGCCTCATTGAAATAAAAGAAATAATAGAATCAAAAAACGACACTTAATGATTTTAAAAGACTCAAAAATAATAATGTAATAATAAAAGATAACGTAATGTTTTCAAAATATAAAAAAACAAAAGAAAAAATAATAATTTCGGACAATTTTGCGAAAGAAATAATAAAAAAAACACATCTATAATTTGGACACATAGGGTCCAACCAGATTCGGTTAACTTTATTTCCCCTTTTTTATAATAAAAATTTTAATAAACTTATAACAAACTTCTGCCAAAATTGCACCGTCTGTATCAAAAATAAAAGCCGAATACCTATGAAATTCGGACATCTTTCTCACCTTGGACCAGCTAAGGAACCTTTTGAGTATATGTCCATAGATACTATAGGAGGCTTTGCCAAAAATAACTCTGAAGAAAGATATTGTCATTTATTAGTCGATCACTACTCGTTTAGCCTTCACACTGACCTCCAAAACCCAAAATTCTAAAGATTTTATAACTTTAATAAAAATAGCTCTCAAAAAAGGAAATAAAATTTCAAATCTACTGGCCGATCAATATGGAGGTCTGAATTCTAAAGAATTTAAAGATTTTACCAGTCAAAATAAGATAAACTTGATTTTTATGGCAGTAGATTGTCCATCTTCCAATGGACTCAATGAGAGACTCAATCAGACCTTAGTCAACAGGCTGAGATGTAAAGTAAACGAAAATATTAAAAATAAAAAGAAATCTTGGTCCCTCTTATTAAAAGAATGCGTAAATGAATATAATGACACTATACACTCTGTCACTAAATATTCTCCGAACTATTTAATGAACAATGTAGAAATTAAAGTAATTTCCAAATTCGGAGATCACGTAACTGATTTAGCGAAAGACAGAGAAATCGCATTCAATAATTCATGTAAAAACCATAATATAAATAAGAAAAGATTTGACAAAAATAAAGTTAAAAGTAATTTCAAAGTAGGGGACCTCGTATTCGTTTCACATGGCAATCCTCTGAATAAGAACAAATTGGACAAAATCAGAACTGGACCATACAAAATTCTACAACAAGTCTCTAGCTCAATTTTTCAGGTTGACTCCAGTTATCAGAAACAAGAATCAAATTTTTACCATGTTTCGAAGCTGTATCCGTCTGTTATTTATTAATGTCTTTTGTTTACAGGGTGTGGGGATGTAAAAAGAACACTCTTCTTTTTCAAATGACTACAATTTCATATGTTACTCTCGTTCTTTCATGAATTCGTAATGTTTATTTTTGTTTGACCCACATTAAGAAATCGACACTATTCGATATCTAATATTTACCATTCCGATCTTATTATCTTTAAGTTACGTCATTTCATGTATTATTGACTCGACCATCCTTTGTTAAATGACATCATTTTTGACCATACTCAACATGACTATTTTCCTTTTGTAACAAACGTCAATTTCATTTATCAAATTTATTCATTCATTCATTCATTCGTCCGTTAATCGCTGTTTCAGAAAGACAGATAAAACCTAGTCGTATCTTCGTTCGTTTCTTTGTGTATAATAATCTTGAATTTTCTAATTTCACTACCGTATTTTAATCGTGTCAATAAACTCTGCTTTTGATTACGAGTTCACAAAACTTTATTTACGTGCAAATTAGATCGAGTGGAATACCCGGAAACGAACTTAAATATATATATATAGTGGAAAAAAATTTCTTAGTAAAAAATTTGAAATTTGATATCACACTAAGGTATATTAAAGAAATCAAAACACTCTCACTTAAAAAAATGAAACGACAAAAATTATTCAAGCGTAAGAAACCATTTCTGAAATTCACAGAAAACTATAGTAGAAAATTGAAAATGTTTTTTTGTACAAGTGTCATTACTGAGATCTACGTAAAGACCTACTACCTACTATCAAATTACTCCATTCATAAAATTCTGGAAGCATAATAAATATAAAGTTACAAAATGACAGTGGCGTAACTGAGAGGGTGTCTCAGAGGAAGAGTGAGAAAAAAATCTGTTATTACAAAAAAATCTGGTGGCCGGGCGCTCAATCAAGTTACACCACTTCAAAATGATAAGTTTATGCAGAGTTAACGAGAAAAATACAAATTCTGAGTAGGTAATGTACCTGAACCTAGTACAGGATATAACAAGTAAAACCATTTCATAAAATATGTGAACTGTCCAACAAATTATGCAGAATTGTCAGTATTAAAATTTGCAGCTACGCTTTGATACAAACATAGGCAATGCTATATGTAATGCCACAATAACGAAGTCAACTTCAGACTTTGAAAATAATTTAAGTCATCCTCTCAAAAATATTCCAGAACAAAAAAAATCATCGATCTTTATTAGTAACAACGTCTTCTTTTTGTTAAGTCAACGAAAAACTTTTTCAAAAAGCCCAACATCTCACCTCCATTTTGGCAGAAATCTTTACAAGTGTTTTGGTCGCATCTTTTTCCAGCATATCCGGGAAAGCATTCGCATTTCGGTTCAGCTTCATTCAGGTGACAATTTCCCTGAATCAATAAATAAGAAACGATTACATATGCTAGAAGTAATCGCTCTAGAACGAACGCAATGGGATACGTACATGTTTGCAGTAATTGTTACATTTGGAGAATTCACAAGTTGGGCCGGAATAACCCCAAGAACAATTACACTTCTTCGTACCTTCGGCGGCTTTGTAACATGTGCCTCCATTTTGACAACGTAAATCGACGCAGAATTCGCAGCGAGTCCCTAAAACAAAGACGAATCAAGAATGAAATAATTCAATATTTTACGTCATTCGTGCAAGTAAAATATGTGAAACATCGTTCATTAGCTGAAAAAAGCTGCTGGCGGCAAACTACGAATTCATACTGAAAATTTAGAGAGCACAGATATAGAAGGTATTTCCCTTCCGTCTTATACGCATAATCAAAAACATCGTAATTTAGAATTTGGTTTTTCAATATTCTGGTCTACCGAAGAAAAACCGTAGCTCTTAAACTCAGCATAATAATGCACAAGAATTATTCACAAACGGTGGTCTACATTTAAATGAAAGAATTTTTTTTCAAATTAATTCTATAAAACTGTTTAATATGTTTTCATTACAGCTAAAACCCAGAAATTTATTATCTCTCGAAGAACCAACACAAAGGCAAAAAGGATTTGTTTTTTATTTTTTAGATTTTTATTTTGAGGAAATAATTAAAAACATAAAAATTAGGATTTTTTTTAGAGAAAAATGTCAAAACAAAAATAAGGTAATTATTGATGAAAAACCTTTTTCGTAACTGACACAGTTCATTCATAAATCCAACCACTTCTACAAAAACCTACTACAAAGTTTTTATAAGAACCAAATAGAGAGGGAGTGTACTCTGCACAAATTCATTCGTCTCATTATTCACATAATTCTGCCCTTTTATAATATTAAGGTACTATTTCGCTCAAAATGAAAGCAATTGATAATCAAACAAGATTATAATTCATTGGAAGAGAATCCATTCATACTACAATCTTTCTTAAGCACGTTGTTTTTAAAAGAAAATCTTTCTTTTTCTCCGAATATTTAGAGGGTAGTTGACCTCGAGCTAGAATCTACTGCACGAAGATTCCCAGCATAATATTCCGCAATAAGTACACTTAATAATGCGAAAATGTTTTACTATACAATTACCAGTGAATCCTTCGGAACAATTACACCTAGGAGGCATTTGTGGAATACATTCACCACCATTGTAACAGTGACTGCATTGTTTTACTGGAATTTCGCAATTATTTCCCGTCCATCCAGATTTGCACACACACTGAAAATATAAAAATACGAATTAGAAACGAACAAATAAAAAAAATAAATTAGGACCAATGACAGACGCGAAGAAACAAATTTTCCCAACATATGCCGCAAAAGTATGAATTCGTGACCCATGATCAAATTTCGTCGGAGGGAACAAAAATGCGATAGCGGAAGCAAAATAGTGATGGGTAGTTCGTTCACGAGTTAGTTCTTTTGAACGAATCCTAGAAATGAACCAATCGATCATTTAGTTCACTTCTAAATGAACGAAATGAACCATTCGATCATTTAGTTTACTTCTAAATGAACTAGTTCATTAGTTCTTTTTTTTTGGATAGTTCTTAGTTCTTATCAGTCTACTCTACTCCATCCGTTGATCGAACTGAAGTTGAAGTAAATAGCAGTCGATGAGTGAGTCAAATAATAACCAATAGTTCTATCATGAATTTTTGAATACGAGTCGATCATAATATCATATAATAAATCAGTTGATTTAAATGATATGAGCCAATCATGAATCAGCTGATTGAGGTGATAGAGTTGAAAAATTTACTAAAATACTGAACTAATTGAACTAGTTCACTTTGGTAAAGCAGACTCAATGAACTAAATCCGCAAAATGAACTAATATTCCCATCTCTAAAGCAAAACCAGTATTTGCTCCGGCAACCAACATTTTTTGCTCCGTCCATCAACCAATCAGATGCGTTTACCAACTTTGCGGCGAATGTGTCGGGAAAAATAGTGTACGCAACGTGAGTTCCCCCACTCATTCAATGTTTGCAGCGCTCGCCTACGGCTCGAGCTACAAACTCGAACTCGTCGAAGATTGCTCACTTTGCGCTCATGTAGCCAAATATACTATTAACGGTCTGAGTGACATAATGGTTTGGTGTTTGGCCTCGTTGGAGTTCAGCTGTCATCACATTCCTGACTCAAAACGGCGATGAATTCCATTTGGTTCAAGTGGTGTTTCCACGTATGCGGTTGGAAAATTCATGCAAGTAGACCGTAGACAACTGGATTCCGACTAACCCCTACCCCCAAATCGATAACAATATTCCCTAAATGCGGGATAAAAAGACGACGTTGCCAGAACCCATAACGAAAAGAAAAAAGTAAACATTTTTTTCTCAATGGGGAATTACTTCAATGCCGGTTGGTGTTAGCAGCTCGGTGAAACCATCGCCACAAACGCATTTCTTCCTCTTACCACCAGCGGCCGTCAAACATAATGAATTATTTATGGATTGGAGTTTCGATGAATCAGGTAACTCTGAAACAAAATACCAAAAATAATACTTTTAGACAAATTTTAGCCCCCTTAATTAATTCTCCCAACTGAACTGGTATTTCTTCAGCCGTCAGCAGTAATAGTTTTTTTTTATTTGTTTTTTATTTTTTACAAAGATTCATTTTCTAACCAACATAATTAGACTTGGCAAAAAAAACACTCTCGGTCAATGAACATGCTAAAAACTCACCGACGAGAAGTTGCTTATACTCTTGAAATATAACCAAATCGGTGATTCGATTTACTCCGGTTTCCAAATTTGTCGCATTTCCAAATCCAAATTTATTCGTTCGTCGAATGTAACTTTTTTGATCGAAGGCAATATAGACAAAATCTTCGAATAAATCTAAACGACTCGGTTTCAATCCTGTAATTAATATAAGGTGTTATTACTGATAGGTAAGTCAATGATAGAAGATAAAAATTACGTATCTAATCTTAATTTAACCACACTTGGGATTTAAAAGGTAATAATTCGTTTTAAGATAACGAACCGTACCAGAATTTTACTGGTAATAAACAGATGAGGATAACTGAAAAATATTGAAAATGTCCCCCGTTTGATATACAACAGTATAAGTATAGAGCAGTGGTGAAGTACAGTGATACAGTAGATAAAATGAAACACTTGCTATTTTTCGAAGGCAACTGCCAGTTGGTCACCTATTAATTTTCAAATTATTCTATGCGATCTAGGTTCAGTATGAAGGAAGGTGTTTTTTCGAGAAAAATTTGGAAATAATGAAAATTTCTGAAATGAAGAACAGATTTTTTTTGAGAGTTCCATCTGGCAGCATCATTTGCAAGGTAAGTGTAATTTTCTAATGATTCTATGCGATCTAGGTTCAGTATGAAAGAAAATAATAATGAAGGAAGGTGTTTTTTCAGGAAAAATTGGAAATAATTAAAATTTTTGAAACGATGTAAAGCAATTTGAAATGAAGTCATCACAACACTATAATAACATGCAAAGAATTTAAAATTCACCGTGTTTTATCTGAAATACAACTGCTGCAAGCAACAGTTGATTTTGAAAAAAATTATTGAATAATCTGCAACCGTTCTTGAAAAATACAGTAATTTTCCTAATAAATTATTTTCGTTTATAATCCGTCAATCAATATTTAAAATTAGAAAATAGCCATTAATATTCGTCCATTTGATCTACTCGTTAATTTTTCATTTTCAACATAGAACATGTACACGAATTCCTAAAAGTTCAATGATATTCACTGTTTTTAGAAGGGATGAAGCAGTTTCATCAGTTAATACAAATATAATGAAAGCATGTTTACAAAAAATCGTTTACCTAACTTTTGAGCTTTCAAATTTGTCTCATTGTTTTCCATACGATATTTTCAGACCAAAATGTTTTTAATTTGTTCAAAAGAATGCCCTAAAATCGAAAATAATACCGATTTTCCTTTTTTTTTTCTTATTGTTCAACCTGCTCATACGCCAAACATTTTCCCTACCAGGTTCGATCGACAAAATGACTCTTCGATCAGTTCCGTTGAAATTCACGCTTTCGACAAGTCGTAGTTTACTATCAACCCAATACAGTCGTTTCGCTGGATAATCGACGGTCAATCCCACCGGGCATTTCAGATTTTGCGAAATTAAATTTCGTCGAGCCGTTCCATCGGTGCCAGCCACTTCAATGGCAGGCTGTTTTCCACACTCGGTCCAGAATAGCTGCCTGCAAAATAAAACAAAGTTTTAGCGTACGTGCCAAAAAGTTTATTTGTCGACATTAACCTACGCGCGTTAATGACCACGTCAGACGACAAACCGATGACCCCTACAAGGCGAACAACAAACTATAAAAATAAACGTTTTACGACGAGTCATTACCCTCTCAAAGGATCGACGACTAAATCACGCGGCTTGTACAAATCAGTGTTAAATAACGTTTTCTTGTAACTTCCTTTAATTGTGGCCGCCATAATAGCGTGATGCACCGGACTTGATTCTAACCAATACAACACCTGGCTGATCCAGTCGACGACTACACTTTGAATTTTACTTTCGACATTAATCTACGTTTGAGGAAAGAATGAAATCAGTAATTAATAAAACAGTCGACACACAACAAATACGTTTTTAATGATTTAAGATACTGTGAAACTCGAGAGACGGACAAAGTTCACGCAATTATCGGGAAAATGTTCAAGATGAGACTTTCAACAAGTTTTCTTTCAATAGTAGAGAAAATTTTGGCTCCTTATAATATAGAAGATAGTTAATTTTAAAAATCAAATTGACCTATTTTTCAAAAAAAAGTGTAATGAGAAATATCGCCACAAACGTTGAAAAAAAAAAGATCAGTGTAGGATTGCAGACGTAGAAGGAAGCGTAATTAATATTTTATTAAAATGTCATTGATTTGAAAGAAATTCATTGTGAAAATTCTAAAGTTTAAAGGTAAATCGCTTTTTAGGATCCAATTGTTGGAGGAAAAAAGTCTATTTATACACGAGAGCCAAAGATTAAGTTATAAACAAATCGCTGATTAACACTTTAAAAACTTAAAAGACAAGAAATACCAGTGATAAAAATATTATACGCAAACAATCACATGTCTGACAAATTGAAATTGTACTTAACCTCGAATAATCGCTGCAAATATAGCTGGGCAAAATTTCAAACTCTGTTGAATTTTTTATAATTATTCGTTTCAGGACAGTTAAAAGTTTGTTTTCCTTTTTCAATTCGTGACTTGCACGTTAGTGCTTTCAAGCCCCAAATATTCAACAGAAAAGATTACAAAAACAGTCGAGAGAATAAATAAAGATGTAATAATTAGATGAGAGAAAAAACCGGAAAATTCAAGAAAAAAACCTAAAAAAAAGTCGATAATGTGTAGCCTACGTTTAAGAAATAATTGTAATTTCCAAACGTTCTGCCATTGGATAGTGAATTATTTTTTCATTTCAATACAGAATGAGATACACGCGCATAACGAATACAAAAACATTCTGTCCACAATACAAACGGTAATGAAACAAAAGTACACAGCCTATACAGCACGAAAATACAAAACCTTACAATGAATGATTTATTCGCCTATTTTTTCGCTATAAGTACAAACGTTATAATTACAAGAGTGGGATTAGATGACGATATAGTAGGTGTACAATGCTACATTAAAAATTGTGAGTACGGGTAACATTCCAATTTACGGAAATTTAATTGTTTTCTGAAACCAGAGGAAAAAAGCTAGCTAGGTATACAACGATAGGAGATTTATAGCCAAAAATTTCGTCGATAGAAATCTGTTAGAAGTTCAAATAGAAACTCCAAGACATTTCTTTTGACGAACCATCTTCTGACCTGCAACCTTCATACCGGCTTTCTAGCTCTAAATTAACAATTTTTAGATATTCTCGAAATACTACGAATACGTTGAATGAATTCAGTCTTCAAAAATTAATTCCATTTTAACGTCTACAACATAAGAACAATTTAAAACAACGGAAAGTTTTTGAATCAACACAAATTTCTTGGAATGGAAGTTCATACGACATCATAGGAATTTCGGATAAATAATTTGTGAAACTGATATTTCTTCAATTTCGAAATACATAATTTAAAAGATCTGCCGAAAATACAAATTTCGTCTAAGGAAATAACCTACGAAAGCAGCAGATTCACTTTCATGAAACGCAGGTTTACTCGAACAATAAATTTTGAAAATATTCCACCAAAAATACAGCGGCCATAGGTTTTTACCTCACCTCATCCTAAACTTATTCACTCATTTTATCAGCATATGAAATTTACCAGGGTTAAACCGCTATCATTGACTAAATTTTTCAATCCACTTTCCAATTTCTGATCGATAAGCGGGATTGACGCAGAAAATATACCGTTTTCGTCTTTATTCGCCCAAAATACATGAAGCTGGTCTTTACGCCGCATTATATCAAAAGTTTCGATTTTGTTACCGTTTTTCGAGAAAGTTAATTTTCTAATGAAATTATCACTCGCTCTGTACGGATCATAAATTGCCAAATTAAAATCCATGGTAATAGCCAAGTACGCTGCATTACCTGCAACGAGCAAAACGATGAATTAGGAAACGATTTAAAGAAATGGCAAAATATATAGGATATGAATGATTCAATAAGCGAGTTACATACCAGTAGCGTGACACGTTTTGTTGTCGGACGGAAGTAATGAATAACCATGGGCACAACGACAATGGGCTACTTGTTTTTTGACGATACACTCGTGCGAACACATGCCAAATCTGCATTCGCATTTATCTTCGTCTGAATTATCGCCGCAGTCATTCTGACCGTCACATTTTAGGGTTTCATTGATGCAGTGTTCGTTACCACATTTGAACAGACCACGAGGACACATGTCAACCAAAGTACCTACAAACGAATATGAATAAATCTTTACATATAGGTAAGGTAAATTAAATTTTATTTTCACAAAATGAGAGTCATAAGTGAGATATGTCATAATTTTCAAAAATTTTCATATGAAGTGTGGCTACAAAGTTTCGTAACAGGTTAAATAAAGATACTTTATTATTAAAATTTTATAATTTGAGAGTTTTCCCTTCCAGTATCTATACAGCTGCGCGCAAAATCTGAATAAAATAGAATGTATCCGAGGACTGAATTCATTTATCAGCTGAAAACTGACTGGGAGAAAATGCGCCATGGGCTGATGCGTTGTCTCGAAGAAAAATACACATTTCATTTTCTATAACTGCGATGTTTTGTCCTAATGCGCTTCTTAAGCCAGATCAAACGTCGACTTTTCAAAACATTTCAATTATTTTTTTCTTTACTGTTTCATAAGATCAAGAGGTTGCAGGACAGTCTCGTTTGTCATCTTTAACTTCATCTCGATCATCATTGAAACACTGGCACCACGGAAAAACCCACAAGAGATGATAGAATCATTCGACACACGAAAATTCTTAGTAGAAGATTTGTTTCAATTTTTCAAGAAATTGTCGATTAATCTATTATTTAATTCTGAAATGCCAAAGAAAACTAACTGCGTGATTTCAATTCAAATGAAGCTTATGTCAATGCGAATACGCTAGCAAATTAATGAGACACATTACATTTGGCTCAGCAGATTTTTCATCTACTAAATACAAGTACGATGCCTCCAATCCCATAACAAAATATGCAAACGGCAGAAGCGCAATACTGTATCTATATAGCCAAATTCCTTACATGCATCATCTTGTTCGTCCGAATTATCGCCGCAATTGTTTTTCCCATCACAAACGGTGCTTCTAAGAATACATCTGTGATTGGAGCATCTGAAATAGAAATTTTTCGTTCAAATATCGAATTATATGCAAAAATCTTCGAAAAGTACTTGTATTTTGCGATAAGGGCAGAATATTTTTCCAATTAATTTTGGTATTCTTTAAAAAATATTTTCAAAATTTATGTTTATGCTGAAATATTTTATCTCAAATATAAAATAGACGTAGGATCTACAGCGTAATTTCGTTTTGTTCTTATTAGCATGTATTCTCTTATATTTGTCAGACGCATTAATGAAGACGCATTAATGAAGAAGAAACAAACACAAATAATACTAGGAAGCCCTTTTAGCAGAGTTTAGAGAGAAAAAACCTCCTTATTTAATATTAGATCAGCCTAAACACATTTTATTTCCACTTCCCTAAGAATAATTAGAAAGGGAGGTACTGATACAAAATATTTGAAATTTATAAAATCAGAAACACAAGTACGAACCTGAATTTACTAGGCGGACAAACTCTTTTTTCACACAAGGACTCGGCCTCATCACTGCCATCAATGCAATCATTCTCACCATCGCACTGCCAAGAATCCATTATGCAATCTCCATTTTCACAAGTGAACTGTTCTACACTACAGGTGAAATTACAACCTAACTCGTCACTACCGTCTTTACAATCTTCTTCACGATCACATAGATACCGCCTACAAAAAAGTTGCACAAAAAAAAAGATAACAGAATTTTACGAAAGTAGTGAGAGTAATTTCTTTAGAATGCAAGAAACCTCACTTATGAACGCATTCCTTCGGATTTTGGCACATAAATTCGTCATCAGTACACGTTACATTACAGTTTACTTCATCAGCGTGATCTGGACAGTCACGAATTCCATTACAAACACGGTCCGCAGCGATGCATTTACCGCTGTTGCATCTAAAGTAAAATATCAATTAGATTAATACGATCCAGAGCACGAAAAACAAAGCCAACGTGTTTTTTCTCACCGAAATTCTTTTTCTGAACAGTTTTTGTAGTTGCAGTCAAGTTCATCTGAGCCATCCACACAGTCATGTTCGAAATCACAACGCCACCGACCAGGTATGCATCTAAAAAAACGAAAAACGAAATATAAAAATTACTAATTTCGTTTGAGCACGAATAATTTTAACGATGAATTAAGCCAACTAAGAATGAAAAAAGAATGGAATACAAAAAAGTTCTTCTGAGTAGTTCGCTGAAAAAAGTTTTGAATAACTACATCTGGAAGCTAACAGGAGTGCTGTAAGATTATTTTGTTGAAGACGCTTCCTCACTTTTTTTTAAGAGAGAACGCTTTTTTTTTTTTTTTTGGTACAAAAATTTTGTATTTCGCATACTTCCTCCCAAGAAAAACCACTGTATATGAATATTCTAAAAAAGTAAATACACCTAAGAAATTGTTTTATAAGAATTTTTTTTTAATGGTGCACGGTGGTCGTTGGTCGACTTTCTTAGTTTTAGGGGGCGCTTCCTCACTGGTCAAGGAGAATCACAGCAGCCCTGGAAGCAAATCGTGAATTATACAGTATATCCGAACTAGAGCGAATAAAAAGGGTTCAAAATATACCAATGTTACATTCCACCACTCGTTACTCTAATATCTAATTAAAATAATGAAAATGGAAAGCTAGAACAAAATATTATCATCAAGAAACTATCTTATAGAAATGAGGCTTTGAGGCTTGATGGCTAATTGACCTCAAAAAAGTGAATGCGAAAAAAACCAAGGGTAAGCTCATTAAAAAAAAAAGTAACGGAGCGTGAAAAATGATGTTTCAGATCAGACAGACAGACAAATAAGAAACTATGAGAGAGCTAAAGAACAGACCTGAAGATCGAACAGCACAAAGCGTGGACAGGAAGTAAATTAGAACCCCTGAGACAGAAAATAATTCTCTTTGGCGCCGATGGCCTCGAGAGAAGCAATCTAAAGCAGCACTTTTAGGAAGAAGTAAGAATTCGGAACGCGTACAGATACAAAGCAAACCTCTTCCTATCACCACCTTGCACCCCAGACATGTATACTGGGCGATGGGCCTAAATAAGAGTGATTCTTATTAGATTTGTATCAAGTTTAATCTGGAGTGTGCATCAAGGAAACGATAATGAACCACTTTCGGTTACTTCGACAATCGATAAACAATAACTGCATGCAGAAGAAAAGGCACGATGGACAAGCCATCTGAACGAAACGGTTGGATAGAAAATTAAATTTTAAGAGAGGAATGACTTAAACACATCAGAAGAATATAGTTATTTATGGGATTACTCGCACGAACCTGCTGTTATTGCATTTAAAATACGATGGATCGCAAACACGCTTCGCGCACTCATCGGCTGGTTCGTCTTCCCCATCGCGGCAGTCTTTATCGCCATCACAAACCCACGAGTGTAAAATACAACGTTTATTCGCACACTGGAACATAGTAGATGGGCACACGTTTGTGCTGCAGTTCATCTCATCTGAACGATCCGCACAGTCGTAGTCCCCATCGCAGACATGAGGAATTGGAATGCATGGACCTTCACGACATTTGAACTAGAAAAAAGTCAATAATATTAATTTAATAAAATAAAATAAAAAAAATTCATCGAATTTACCTGATCCTTATTGCAGATCTTGGGACAGTTTTCCTCATCTTCACCACCAGGACAATTTCTTTTGCCGTTGCATTTTAAACTGTTCGGAATACAAAATGCTTGGTGGCTTCCGTTCCGATTACATTTGAAATGTGTATCCATACAGGAGAACTACACAAAATATAGCTTTATAGCACAATATTTACAGTGACAAAACATTCTGGTGTCTCACAGGTAATGGTCGTAATTCGCACAAAAGATGAACTGACAATTTTTACGATAAAAAGATTCAGGACTCCCAAAATTCCAGTATAATACCGTCGATTAAATTTCATCTCACTTATCCTAACAAGTAAGGTGACTACCAAAACATAAAAATCTTAATCCTTCATCAATTTTTCATCCTCGACATTTTATAAAAACTTTACTTTGAAAGACAAAATTTTCGGAAAAGGAGAAGACAGGCTGTAATGGAGGTGTTCGTAATCCCACATCTTCGTAAACGGTCAAACTTTTTTTTAATAATCTAAAATAAATAAAAAACATCTTGGGAGGGTTTAGCCTTTTTAGTCGGCCAGTCTGCTCCGCAATCTTTAAGGTTCTTCAGCTGATGATAATATCTTTTAATGTAACCAACAAAAAACTGAAACACTAACAGAATATAGTTAGGTGTAATGAGTATTCTAAAAATATATTAATAGTTTTTCCAACAATTCCTATTGGCAGACATAATACTACAAATCCACCAAACAAAAAAATAAATATGATTTTAAAGATCTTCACAGTAGACGGATCCGTCTTCAAACGGCATTAAAATAAAACTTCAATGATGACGCTCTAGAGGAAGTCATTTTAACAAGTCTAAAAATTCGATAGAATACGTTTCCATCAATTTGCACATCCGATCAGGTTTCAATGCTGAATAACGTTTTACTATCTACAGTCAAGAATGGTCAACTAGAGGTAGTTAAAATCAACTAAATATCAGTTCTATCAATTAATGAAGTTCCATCGTCCATTACCCATGCACCTTTAATATTCTTTTCACAAGGCATTTTCCAAACAAAAACAATACGAACCCTATCGCAGTCTTTTTCATCCGATTTATCTTTACAATCGTCAATCGCATTGCAGATGGCTGACGGATGTACACATTTACCGTTATCGCACTGGAACTGACCGGGAATGCAATTGAATTCGGGACAATCTTTCGGTTCATCCCAGCCATCTCCACAATCATCCTAAGAATTGAATCATTATTCGTCAACGTCGAATGACAATAATTGGCATTAAAAATGATGAGACACCCACCTGTCTGTCGCATTTCCACCACATAGGTATACATTTTAACGTATTGGGGCAAACAAAATGAGATGAAGAGCAATTCGCGATACAGGATCGATTGTCTGGAGCGAGGACGAAACTGTCTGGGCAAGCACATACCGCATTACCACGAGGAGTTAACAGACACAGGCCTTCGCAACCACCGTTATTTTCGCACGGATTCTGCGTTACTGTAAATGAAAGAGATAAAATTAAATTAATAATTTTAAAGCTGTTGAAATAATTTAAAACAATCGAATAAGTTAGTTGCAAATATCTACTAAATATTCATTTTTTTATCGAAAAAATAAATCAATAAAATAAATATCTAGAGTTGAGTTTCTTACAAACATACGTTTCATTACTCTTCATTTACAATGCATCAAAAAGCCACACTTTCAGTAAGAAATGAAAATAGTCTCACTAAAATTTTAGAAGTAAATAAAATATTGAAAAAAAATTAGATATAGTATATTAAAAAGTTAAATTTTAATTTCAATATTACCTACAATTTAGTGTAGATAAACTGGTTTTTTTTGTTTGTGACTGATTCCACCACAGTCAAATTAAAAATCAGCGAATTATAAATCAAAATTACTTATTGAATGAATTACAATAGATTTAGAAATGGTAAAACGTAAACATTTTTTGTATTTTTAGAGATGACACTGTACGTGTCAGTATGGTTCAAATTCCCAAAGATCTGCACCAAAAACTCGGGAGGAATTGAACGAAGTGACCAACAAAAATGGGGACATGAGAAATGATTTTAAATAATCAAAAAGTAATAAAAGCAATGAGATTTTTACAAATTTTACGAACCTTTTGGCTGTTTAAATGGATGAAAAACTCTAAGGTCCATTGGTCTGTTTTGAAATTTGGACAAAGAATGACATTCTTTGCCACTGTACTTGTTACAGCGTTCCACGCTCTTCGTTTCCCAATCAGTCCAATAAACGTAATCTTCGAATACGGCGATGGCAAATATATGGTGTAACGATACTGCTGGATTCAGAGCTGAAAATGGGTATGATATAGATAAAAATTTTTCAGCCTAAAACAAAACAACCATTTCTCATAGCGAGAGCAAAACTTACCACGACTAAGCACAGTTTGTCTATTTTTGCCATTTAAATCCGCAACAGCTATGTAGTCTAACTTCGCATCTCCCCAAAAAATTTCTTGCGTCTCGTAACTGATAGTAATCGCATTAGGCCAGCCCAAAGTATCGTTAATGATAACACGAACGTCAGAGCCATCCAATCCAGCTTTAGCGATGTATGGTCGTTCACCCCAATCGGTCCAGTACATGTGCCTGAGGAATGAATTTCAAAATTAAAACGAAACCAGACCAGCGAAAATTAAAAAAAAAACAAAAAAAAAAGATTTTTTCACACTAACCCTCGTAAAGGATCGAGCGCAATCGATCGAGGTTCCTGTAGTAATGCTTTTTCATTCACTAATATCTTCTTAAATTTTCCATCCAAACGAGAAACTTCAATCGTATCCGCACCTTTATCGCACCAGTATAAATTTTTCCCAATCCAATCAACGGCTATTCCGTCCGGATTTTGGAGATTAGATCCATGCAAAGTCTAAAAAGCGAAAGAATTAATGAATACGTCATAAAATAGCAAACGGGATGTAGAGAAAAAATTTAAGAACAACTTACTTCGAAGGTAATATTTTCGAGACACTGGCGACGAATAACTTTTACGTACTTCGTCTCTTCGGACCAGTATATACATCCAGATTCATAATCGTAATCTACACCGACAGCATTGGTCAAATTATGAATTTTCAACGTTGATTCGCCATGCAAATCTATTTCACGTATGTAATACTGGTTTGCGAGCAGTAACTGTGGTACGTGTTTATCTAAACATAAAAATATTGAGAATCAAATTCTCGTGAACCATAAATGACTTTTTTCGTAAAATCATCTACTAACTGTTCAGTAGAATAAAGTGAAAGGAAGATATTGGTAGCAGACAGTTACGGAATGAGAATTTTTTCAAAGGAGGGAGGAGGAGCTAATTTTTTTCTTTCAGGAATGCACAACAGTAGGTACTTGTATAATATTATAATAAGTTGAATTTTTTTTTCCAAAGTGAATCCGTTATTGGTTGAAGACACACAAGATCAAGAGAAAATGAAGCACAAGAACGACAAAATATAGGAACAGTAATAAAAATTATAACTCATGATTAAAAAAATTATAACTGGTGACAAAACTGAACGATCTATAATAAGACAAGACACGTGACTCTAGATATTTTCGATGATGATAAAATTTCCAGCAAGTCTCAAAAGCCAAATGATTGTAGCATTCATTAGCTCTAATCAATGAGACATTCGGCCCATGAAATTTCCGTTCGAAGGTCAAATTTCAGCTCTTAATTAGTCACACCGAACTCAAACTCCTGACAACTTTTCAGGCTCTACGCTTCTTTGCTACTGGCTTTCAGTAAATGTACTTTCAATTGAATGAAGATTCAGTATATAAATCCCCAAACGATTTTACTCCGTGAGTGGAAAAAAAGAAAATTCTTGGCGCGGATTTAACAGCTAATATTATTTAAATTCTGTGCACTACTTTCGTTTCGCTCACTTGTATGTCTATATATTATTAATGAAAACTGCTGTGACTGCAGTGAGTGTCCAAAATATGACGTTTTCATCACTTTTTACCCATTCTAGAATGGATGATTCAGATATACCGTCAAGGATTTACTTCATTGAATAAACAAATAAGTATGATATGCACAAAAAACAAACTCTCAAACAACACTCAATTATCGTCACAGCTAATATTTCATGTAATCTATAGCGAAAAAACTCTGGAAAATTATAATATAAAATTAATCATTCGTAACAGTTAATCAAGGATTTCACTACAAGCTTATTAATTTACGTCATACAAGATGTTCTAAATGCCTCAAATTCATCGTTAATTCATTTCTAACTTTTTTTTTATTCTGGCATTTTTTAAATTTAAAAGAAAAATGAAAGATCAATACAATCGTCGATTTAAACGATTTTCTAGCCTAACATTAAGTGCCGATTAAAAATTCCATACTAACCATCCAGTTTACAAGAATGTTGATCTGTGAGCAAAGTATAATTATTTACACAACTGCACTTATAAGATCCAGGTTCATTCAAGCATATTTGACTACAGGGTCGATGTTTGCATTCATCGATGTCAACACAAAAGTTAGTCTTTATAGGATGAGGTTGATAACCAGCATTACACACGCATTTATAACCAATTTTCTTCTCTATACACCTATGCTGACAACGTGCCCCAGAACACTCGTTTATATCTAATAAAATTAATATTACGATCAACACATAGTGGCAAAAATACGGCAAGAAATTTCCAGAAAAAAAAAAAAAAACTTACTGCATCTTATCTCATCACTAAGATCTCCACAGTTATTGACTCCGTTACACACCAGAGACTCGTTGATACAACGTTTATTACGACATAGGAACTGGTCGTCCCCATCACAACTTTTGTTTGCATTTATATCTAAATGAAAAAACGAGCACCATTAAACAAAAATATGTGAACATACGAATGGTAAAAAGCAAATTGTTTAATTCATGTGTTCGACTTAGCGATCATCCTCTCAGGTACTTCCTTAATCAGTCGAACAAAAAATACACAGCCCCTCAAAAATAAATAAAAGAAACCCATTTATGAGGTACTGATCAGCTTTTCAACATCAGTAAAACAAATTTTCTATGAGGTTTGCGAAGAGGATATTTCCATATTTTTGTTCTTTTATACAAGAGAATGAGTATTTGAGAACACTATACGTAGACCAATAAGTAAACGAAAAGTGCCGAGACATAAGAATGCATGTAATCTTTTTTTTAACAACAAAAAGGTACATGACGCAGAAAAATATGAATTGTAATAGAAAAATTGAAGGAAACTAAATTAGGAGAAAAAAACAGACAAATTATCCAAAGTCTGTATTGGCAGTGAGGAAGTAAAGTAAGTGTATCAAGGGCTCAAATAAAAAAATCCCGAGGGAGTCAAACAGGATTACATATATAGATACTTATGCTTTCTAATATTATACATTTCAAAAATGTTTTCAAAATGGCCTCAAAAGACAATGAATATGCAACATCTGTAAAGTAATACACAAACCGATGACAAAATACCGTAACAAACTAGTCTAAAGGGGACATGTAGCACTTAATAAAAAAATTGAAAATAAAAAAGAATTCAGACTGAAAATAAACGCAAGCAAAACTTGGAACGATAAAAAGGGTTATTGGAAGAACAAATTATGAAAGTGATCTTTTGAAAAGTCAGTTTAAAGTGGAGGAAGAAAAAAATGTTAAATACATATAATTTTCGATTCGTAATTACTAAGAAGCTGAACTGTGATGAGGAGATTCAAATAAGATGGATCATGGCAAAGGAAATACAGAGTAAGACGTTACAGAGTTTTTCGCAAGATTTAAAATTGTAAGTTTAGAATTACAGTATAACTCAAAAATATGGTGACTCAAAGTCGAATTTGCGAAGAAAATGGAATATATATACGATTACCAGTGGGTGGGGTGGATTAGGCGACGCTCACTGCACATGAGAATGAACCGGTTTTTTATATCGCAAATTGACTTCAGAATCGTTGAACCGATTTGAATCAATCTTTTACTAAAATTAATCATCCTGTTCCTCTAATGGATTAAAATCAATAAATTCGGAAAATTAAAAGACAGAATTTGAGTTATCTCAAAAAAAAAAATTCCTCAAATGGATTGTGTGAATGAGTGCGTCTAGCAGTTACAAACATGTGGCTCCAAGTTTGTTTATTCTGTTTTATTTATTTTTGTTTTTTAACTTTGGTGTTTTTGCAGTTGCAAATACTTAAATGTGGCTTAGATTTTGTTCATTCCATTGAATTTCTACACATTCTCCAAGTTTGGTATTGTAAATAGGTTTTGTGAAATCTCCTTACCTTTTACGGAGGATGACATTTCTCAACTTCGAAAAAATTTCATTACAATTTTTCTGGTCATGATCCACAGACCACCAAAAACATCTTCCCCATACGTTTATACATATATATGTATATAAACGCGGCGCTTTGGCTTGGGCCAGCCCTGAATTTTTGCTGATATAGTTGGGTAACACCGTAGAATTCGTTATTTTGGCGGAAACAACAAAATATGTTGCTACGTGATAGTTGGCGCATTGGTTTAGAATTTAGGGAGGGAATAAAAGCGAATAATAACAGCTAAATAATTTTGTCAAATTAATTTCATCGTAGAATTTCTTTTCTTCGTTTATTATAAGCTTTTATAAAAGAGATGGAACATAGCGAAATATGTCAATAAACTGGAGAGCGTATTTCCTTACAGACTGAGAAAAAATTTAGCATGTGTACACTTTGGGTACATATCTCAGTCATATTCGAAGATGAGCCCAAATACCCAGCCCGCCCATTAGCTTTCAAATGGCGTTTTTTCGAAGTTTTCATTATATTACAAAATTCTTAAAACTTATAATGAACGAAACCCACTATAAACATAATTTTAAATTCTGTCTATTCTCAGCGTAACCTTTCCAACACTCACCAATTCAAATCTGATTAAAAAATGGAAAATAATTAATGTTAATCTAATCCTAAGGTGACGGGAATATGAAATTCCACGATATGCGATCAGTGATCGAATTACGGATAAGAGAGGAAAGAAAGAGGAAGAAACATATATGACTGTGAAACCCAAAACAATGGGCAGACGTTTAATACATTCAAATCTTGTTTCAATGAGAAAAAAGGCGCCAGAATATTTTGTAATTATCATCTGTATGGGCGTGTATGGGACCTAAAATACTTTTGTATATTAAATGAAACTGGAAATGTGACCATATTTCAGTCATTTGAATGGAAAATATAAACGTTCGATATTTCCATATTCTTCACGCATATGGCTTTTTCTCTTCGACTGAAATTGATTTTTTAAATTCTTACGTGCGCAAAGAGTGTTATTCACATGCTCATCGGTACCATCTCCACAGTCGTCTTTTCCATCACACAGCACAGACAATGACACGCAGTTTCCGTTTTGACACAGAAAATTTAGATGAGATGAGCACTCTTTGCAGTTTTTAGGCTCATCCGAACCGTCTCCACAGTCATTGTCTTCATCACAATAATATTCCTGGATGGAAATAAACAGATAAAGAAGGTCTCCAAGAAATTTTACGATTAATTAATTTTTCGCTACCAATACTCACTGCAAGTATGCATTTTTTATTGGCGCACAAAAATTTTTCTGGTCCACATCTATCAGCTATATACGGAATGCAGTCTTGATCAAGAGATTCGTCTGTTCCGTCTTTACAATCATCTTCTTTGTCACATACCCAAGCCCAAGGCACACATCTACCGGTAGAGTTACAACGCAGTTCAGTTTCCCGACATTTTCGATCTACTGTAATCAAATAGATATAAAAAGATTACCGGTCATACTTATGAACAAATGGTTTAGGCGCTATTTTTTGGAAACTTAGGAGACATGATGTAAATATTTTTCTCTTATTATTTCTATCTTTTCCAAGAATCAAAATAATATCGAGAAAAATCACTATATCTAAATACTAAAAACAACTATTCACTATGAGAATTATCATGAGGTTTGCGCGGCGTAGTAGTCTGGTGCTCGACTTTGCAACTGAAACGTTGTAAGTTAGAGACTGGCTGCAGTCACATTTCTGACTCAAAATAGTAGTGTGTTCGATATTGGTGCCCCAGAATGTGACTAAAAAATTCATGCTTAGTAGGCTATTGGTCACCGGATTCCGACCATCCTCAACTCCCTACTTTATATCGAATGGCTGGGTTAAAAAGCTACGTAGCCGAAGACCAATTGAGAGAAAAAAAATTACGTTTAGTAATCCCATAAAACACATACCACATCCCTTCTCATCCGAATTATCGAGGCAGTCTATAACCCCATCGCAACGCCATCCTCTTGGTATGCACGTGAACGAAGTCTCGCATAAAAAGTCATCGTTTCTACATTTAATTTCAGCTGTAAAAGAGCAATAAAAAAAAATGAAAAAACGAAAAATCAACGTTTACGAATAACGTTGACGAAGCGAAATACAGTTTAACACCTACGGCAATGCATTTCATCAGAGGACGGCGATGTGTCTGTAGCATTATCACCGCAGTCGTTTTCCTTATCACAAACCCACTGTTTTGAAATACACAGTCCATTCAAACATCTGAACTTATCTTCGCACGATGTGGTTTCATTCGTTTCTGGAAAAAAGAATAAAGATTTTATGAAAATACGAAAAAATTTGCTTGACTGTATATTTCTCTGAGTCTTTACTTTTTTTTGAACAATTTTGCTCATCACTGTTATCGCCGCAGTCGTTAACACCATCGCACAGCCAATCTGAATAAATACACTTATTTGTAATTGCACATCGGCTCCAGTTTGCACTGTTATATATTACAGATCCATCACAAAATGGGGCTAAACAAAAACAAAAAGAGAAGAAGATAAAACAACTTCAACAGACACTAACGAGAAAAACTGTTGAACTTTTATAAGAGAGACCAAATGTTACTACACTTCAAAAAATAATTTCCAATATAATACTTCATACTGAAAATTTTTTGAACGAGAACAACTAAATTTCTCATACTTGACACGGCCTTAGTTTTCTCTCTATTTGAATGCCAAGATGACACACTTACTGCAATCTTTGTCAGTTTTTAGACGACATTCCATACACATATCACTCATGATACAGGGACAGTTAATTTCGTCGGAATTATCGGCACAATTTTCATGACCATTACACCTTAACGTTTCATTGATACACTGATTACTGCGGCATGCAAAATAACCAGGGCGGCATTTTCTTTGAACTAGGTAAGTAAATACAAACAAAATAAGATATGGGCTCATAAATTTCAACGTGAAAGGGTTTTCGACAAGAAACAGGCAGAAAAAATAAACTAACCACAATAGGTGGGATCTTCATCTGATTTATCGTCACATTGGGCTTCAAGATCGCATGTCCAGTCGAACGGAATACAATTATTACCACTGGAACACTGAAACTCGGATTCCGAACAACTGAACGGCAGTTTACCCTCAGAAACACATCGATATCCGTCAGTTAACAACGATCTTCCCTCATGGCAGCTGCACACAACAGAACCAGCAGAATCTAACTGACAAATATCTTCACAGCCACCATTAGACTGCTTACATTTGTTCGTCAAGCCTGTAAACATCGAAAGGTTATTTAGAACAGAGTAAGAAGGAGATGGTGAATGAGAATTCAAAATTTTCAGTAATTCATACTTACATGCAAGTGACGAGTTTGAAATTGCCACAATACCCATAGGCCTAGGTGCCTTACGCAGCCTGACAAGATTTTCTCCCGTAAACTTGTCACATCGCATTACACTTTGAAGATGCCAATCCGTCCAGAACAAATAATCTTCAAAAATTGCCAAATCGAAAATATGTGCTGGTTGGACTTGCGGAATGATCTGTGCAAAGAAATGAATCTTTATATATTCAATAGGGCTTATATTGCGCGAAAAAAAAGTTCGTAATTTTTGCAACTCCAAATTTTTCATGAGATTTGCTCGAAAATCGTTCAGAAAATTACGAAAATTAATTCCATCTCGACTGTTAACAATTTTATCAAAAAAGCGTTTAAATTTTTGAAAGTGCGATTTTAAACAAACTTTTTCTTAATAACACATTTAACAGAGTAGCTGCAGGACAGTATTTGAATCTGATAAATTGGAAAAAACAATTTTTTTTCAAATAAAACTATCCAAAAGATATACGCGTTTCCTGCAAGAGAACAAAATCATTCAAGAACAATTAAAAAAAAATAGATTATTTCAGTTTAATTTCCTTTCATTACTTCACAAATTAGGCAGATTTGTAAACTGAAAAATACAGAGATTGTTCAATAGAATCATAAATACCTATCTGTATTAAACTAGAAATGAATGATAGCAATAAATACAAGATACTGTCATCATAGACCAGTGTTAAGTTTTGTTGTAAGAAATATTATAGATATATACCTACATTAATAAAAGTTAATACAGAAAGTTAAAAAAACCAAAAGATAAAAAGTCTTCAAACTGAAACAAAAAAACTACCTATATCAACATAGAAGAGTGGGAAAATCTTCAGAATAAATTAAAACGAAATAATAAAAATCGTTGAGAGATTTCATTCGATAAAATAATCTCAATCAATCTTTCCGGTCCAAGAAAAACAGTAAAATATAAATTCCTAAAAATAAAATTTTTCATTGTGTGAACTCTATGAATAACCTACTGTGAAAAACATTTAACTCTAAATTCCACTTTGGACATTCCTATTCACTTTCCAACAAAACAAGAAAAAACAGAGAGAAGACTATCGCTGCATATTTTACATTTAAGACTCTCAGACTCAAATTCTATTAACTGATAAACAATATGAGATCATACCGTTTTTAAAAAACTCGCAATAGCCACAAAATTGTATTTTTTATCAATTAAAAACTGTAGAATTTTGAGCTTATCATCACATCTTTTAACTTCTTTGAAGATAAAAACTGATTCAGACATCATTGGGATGGATTTTTATAATTCTTAAAACGACGTTTTTCTCAGGTGAAAGAGGTGTTTGAACGAACGAAAAAAAACAACCTTTTTTCAGGGGTAGACATAAATGAGAAACAATCAACGACAAATAGTACGGAAAACTAACAATTCGCCGGCTTCCATCGAATTCACACCGTTCCATCTTATCCAGTCGAGCATCGGCCCAATATAATTTTTGAGAATAATGATCCAAAGTCAGAGCATTAGGCATACGTATATCCGTAGTGATGATGAATTCTTTCTGGAAACCTGTAATGTAGGCTCGCTGAATCGACGGTTCTTGAGAATTCCAGTTAGTCCAATAAATTCGTCTACAAACGAAAATGCAATGAATACTGAAACAACTTAAAATATGGACTCAATGAATAGAAAATAATGCTTACTGGTCGCAGCTATCGACATCAATCCCCCGAGGTTTGTCAGTCAGCGACAACTGAATGACGATTTCAGGTTTAGAATCGTTATAACTCAATTGTAATTTGTTAATTGTTGAATTACTATTGGATGTCCACAATAGTGAATTGTTAATGGGCTCGTACACAAGTCCTTCGACTAAACCGAGATCTGAAATATGGGTTCAATTAAAACATTTTCATTAGAACAAAAAAGCGTGAGGCAGTTTAATTCTGGAATTGGTTTTCGATTATATGAATCAAAATATGAAATTTCGGTCAAATATAAGTTGTATTGACTGAAATAAAAAGCCGAACAACCAAATTTGACTAACAGATTAATGGAAAAATAAAAGTAAACTGGAGAGGTTCAGAAATCAATATTTAAGGTGAAGTATTAAAAATTTTGAAATTTATAATGCATCGTTTCAGATAACACTTTTCTCAAAATTAATTAGAATCAAATGGAGAGAAAAAAAACATAAAATTTTTACCCCGATGAAAAATAAAATTTTTAACCAAAATTTCACACGAATCACATTGGTGGGTTAAAAGAAAAACCATTCCTAAAGAACCAATCACAGAATACCAAAAAAACACTAAGTCAAGTTGTATACACAGTGCAGTACACACGAAAAGATACTATAAATTTAAGGATACAACGTCGAAAATACTTTTCAAAATTTCAAGCCAACTCGACATTCTATTATAATGATGCTTCATCCGAAATCAGAGCGATAGTGCTCGCATAATACAATTAGAAACGTGAATAATATTCAAGAAAAATGATCCACGAATATATTAGTTAAATAAAAACTTTCTAGTTCCAAAAGATGGATCATTTAAAAAGGGGGAAAAATCACATTCAAACAACCACAGAACACTTATGCCCTTCTTCACCCGTTTTCTGTTCATTTTCAAATCTGTTCCGGTATTTTTAATATTTCCAACAAGAGAAGTATTTTGGAAAGATTTGGTGCAACAAAACTTTATCGAACCAATTCATGAAACTATGTTCACAATAGAAAAAACAATGATCGTAGAAATAGGTACAAGATTATGTTTCGAATCATCAGGACACAGTACGACAGCAACAGTTTCAAATTTAATACATTTGCCTTCGAACAAAAAGTGGTAAATTTATTTCATAACATCTCAAAATCAACTCTTCATCATTTTCAAGCATAGAAACGTTAATAGATAAGTAATTTATCGAAATGGGCATTTTAAAAATAAATCAACACGTGGTACCGAATAAAATCAAATGTTCCAAACAGTTAGTAGCCTAAAAGTTTAAAAAATAATAAGAAATAAAATAAAATTATGAGAAAACATCGAAGAGTAACATAACCCTAAGGGCCAAGTTCGTGCATATTTAACATGGAAGGTCAAATAAATCAAACATTTTCCCAAAAAACTGTTTCCATCCTACTTTACAAAATTTCTACATATTCATTGAATATAAAAAATTTCAGGTACTACTCACGATCTGCGAGGACTCGATGCCCCGTTCCATTGAAAAATACGGAATTCACACTATTCAGCTGAATATCCGAGTAGAATAACAACGATCGAGAATAATCGTAAGACAGTCCAATAGTATTCTGTATATACTGCTTCGATTTAATGGGTGGGTAAGGTGGATTCAAGTCCTCATCATCACTTACGTGAATACTATCAATATGATCGATTTTTGAATACATGATAAACGATTCGTACGCTGTAAACAAAGTATAAATGACTATTACAATAAAAAATTAATTAAGCGATCCAGATGTGCAAAAAAAAAAAAAAACTCAAGTACAAAATGTTACATTAATATTTCAAACTAAAAATGAAAAATTTCAACTCGCTGGAGTTTATTTTATTTATACCATTAATGGAAGAGAAACTGAATAAATTTTTTTTTCTTTTCGTTTTGTTCTTTAGAAAGAAGAAACTCATAAATACATAATAATAAATAGGAGGTTTCTCGAACCCTTTTTCCACAGTTGAAGATTATATAAATACATTCCATCTCTGGAATCGAGGAAACTAAGAACTTCAATTTTTGTCAAATTTTTACGAAATTAACTTGTGCTAAAATATAACGAAAATTTCGGTGATATACCTTGTATAAGGACTACCTTTCATGAAAATTTCACCCCTATCCCTAACGTAGTTTTTTCAAAATCGTGAACACAAAATTTTCTCCTGTAATTTTATCTTTTCCTGTTTTTTCAAAAACTACTGAACGAAGAGACACGAAAGTACTATGAAACTCGCGCATACACAATAACAATGTATCGTGAAAATTTTAGCTCAATCCCTTCCCAAGTTTCCTCAAAATACTAAAAAAACCACTTTTCTAGGAATTTTTTGTTCTCCAGTTTTCTCGGAAACTACTGAACCGGTAGACAATTCAAACTCATATTAAACCTGGTCCTATATAAGAACTAACTTGTGAAAATTTCAGCTTTATCCTTTCGTAGTTTTCTCAAAACATTAAGTATGCATTTAAAAAATTAGGCTAAAATGGGAAAATGGAACCAATCGTTTTCTTTTCTCATGAAACAGATAATTTTCATAATCCCTACCCTCAACCCTTTTGCTGGTCAATTTCAATACCCCATTTACAAGCAAACTCCGTAAAATGCAGATACATACGTTTGCATTTTCCATCCGCTTCTGGTGTACCAAATGTGCAGCTGCAAACTGCCCGTTTCCCATCGAATAGACACAATTCACTGCAACCACCGTTTTTTACGGCACATAGATTTGTGCCACTTTGACGTTTCTTCGAAAATATTACAATATCACGCAATGAATCGCCAACATTGATCAACATTTCAACATAGTCTGAAATGTTACTGAGTGGAGCTCTGTTGAGACTACCGTGACCACTCATACTAAATATAAAAAAAAAAAATTTAATGTTTCATCCCAGTTTTTCGGTGGAACCTGACGATTTTTATTCCTTACATATCAATCCAGTATAAACTTTCATTAAACACTACAAGACCATATGGATGACTGACAATTAGGGATAGCAATAACTGTTTATTTCCGCCGTCGTATCGTACGCTGTAAATGCCACTGAAATCGCACCAGTAAAGAACTTGGTTCTGTCAAAACACGAGATACATGCGTAAAAATACGTATTCAGAACTAATAAAATAACACAAGAAATTAAAAAAATACCTCGTAATCTAAGGTAATATCATTGATGGAAGACTCGGTTTTATTTACGATGGTTATTTTGTTGGTACCGCTTAAAGAGGCTCGTCGAATACGCTTTGTGTCACCGTTCTCACTCCAGAATAACAAACCATGGATCGGATCCACAGCGATCGATATAGGCTTTTCAGAAACAGTGTTAACAATTATTTTTCGGTAAGTGCCGTCAAGTCTACTGACTTCGATGACGTACAGACGCGGATCTGTCCAATAAATGTTGCCGGCAATCCAGTCAACAGCGATTCCTGAGGAAAAAAAACAAAACCATATTCAAGCTTAAAACTTGATGACACACTTAAAAACTGCCACAAGATTCTCAAAAGGAAAACAAATTAAACGGTTTGAAAAATTAAAATAACAGAACAACATATATTCTGAAGATTATAGAAAATAAGCTGAAGAAATTACGAATTTTCATTATTTTCAACATAAAACTAGATACTAATTATGTAACTGGAAATTAATTTTTATTTAAAAAAATAATAAAATGATCATTTAAAATCTTCTAAGAAGAGATGGAAATATTCATACAAAAACCATTAAGTAGATTTTAATTAAAACTCGCAATATATTGTAAGAAGTGATTAGGATATAACTAAGGGATCGAAGGATAGTTGGTATTCTTGTTTTGGTCCAATCCGATTACTGGAATAAATTACATGTCTTTCACGATCCTGGAGTTATTTCTTCAATTCGTGAGTGCAAGTTAAGTCTATCAAACTAGGGTGTTGTATTTTCGTGAGATTTAGTATGCTGAGATCTTATCACGTCTTGTTGGTGTCTCCTCATCCTTTCCACACCATATGCAACGAGATTCGATGCATCCGATGATATTAATTTTAATTCTTTTGGATATTTTATCTTATTTTTGTCATTTTGGTCTGATCCAACACGCTAGCCCTCCATTTGTTAGAACGTCATAATTTAATTTTACCCTTCATAAATGGATGGGAAATTCGAGAATACAGCGTTCACTTCAATTTTAAAATCAGTAAGATGAAGCCAGCAGAAATTAAATGCAGAAATTTACCGGCAAGCCAATCAGTTTGAGTGCTATCGTGGTTCAGCAAACCAACTACGTTTTCTCTATGAGAGCCGTCTCTTTTAACTCGGGTTATTGTACCATGATCACTATCAGCCCAATATATGTAGTCTTCATCTACAAATAAAAAAAATATTACACCTTCAAATAATTATACTTTAAATCAAAATCTAAGCCGATTCTGAAGCTGCTTACTAGCAAGAAAATCCACACTCGAAGCCATAGCAATATGAGAAATTGGTACCAATACACTGGGTGCATTTGTAACACTCGCGTTAAGTGGCACTCCCTTTATTTCCCAGTTTATAGAAAATAAAACGAACTCGTCTATACCTGCATTTAAAAAGGAAAAACATACAATATTGTGATATGATCAGTAATACAAAAATTAAAACATACCAAATCAAGTTACCAATGCATTTGGTTTCATCTTTCGGATCATTCGTGTAGCCGATGCTGCATTTGCAGACCCTTTCATCTTTCAAAACTGGTAAACACAAATGCGAGCAGTTCCCCTTGTTTACAGAGCACAAATTGGTTCCACGTTGTACCGCTGGATCGTACATTATTATCGAGTCGATACCAGCTAACATGGATACGAAAAATGAAAAACAGGGAACGTTAACGAGAAAAATACTTTGCAAAAAAAATTACGTTCAGTCGAAATCAATAACTCACAAGTGTTACTCATAAAAATTGTAGCGTTGGTACCATTAACTTTGTTAGCAATGTATATATCGTTCGAGTCGGCAAAGTAGATATTAGGCCCATGAATGGCGATAGCAGATGGCATAACGCTGCGATGTAAAGCTAAACTTTGTACTTTATGGTTTCTAAGATTGATGAATTGGATAACGTGCGTTCCTTTGTTTATCCAATACAAAGAGTCCGTTGAATCATCCACTGTCAAAGCTGAATAACGGTTATGATGTAGATAAGACTTTTCATCTCAAAGTGTTCAAATAGGGACAACCTATTATCTTTGAGACACTTCCGTTCGAAAGCCGCTGAATAATTCACTTTTCAATCCAAAATCTTAATTTTTTAATCAGAAATCTATACATTCAATAAACGAGAGTTTTTTGTGGGAGTGACTTCTTCCAAATAGCTGGACCAATTTTTCATTATTTTAGAATCATTTAAAATAGTTTGATGGGTAGATGGGATAAACGACAAAACGTATTAAAACTATGAAAGAACCTTTTTACTTCTCTATGGCTCAAAAGAAAGCGGTCTCCCAATTTTAATTTATTTCAGATAATATTATTATTTTGGAGAAGAAATTAATTTTGATTAATTTTCATCTCCCAAACTAATGAATCAATTACGAAAGTAAAATAATAAAATAAATTTTGGATAACTGAAATGTAGTTGGTAAGAAAAATAAATCTATGAAATTTTCTCATCTTTACGTTTCCTAAACAAATATATATGAGCATGCATTATGAATCATAAAATAATGAGCGCTTCTGAACACCCTTTATCCAGAAACTAAAAACATTTATTATTTCAACAATACATTAAAAAAAAATCCCTCAAGCTAAACGACAGAAAACATTTATTTTCTGAAAACTACTACGTTTATGAATACCTAAAGCCTCAGAGATGAAATTTTTTAACAGCGCCTCACAGTTTCGATGCGTCCTACTCAGATAGCGGTTCTCCACAATCCTATTTGAAAGAACTGAAACTTACCAAATGGATCTTCGAGTAAGGTATTGAAATCTGAATCACTAAGACTTCGAATTTTTTGACCCTGCATATCGCTGCAGAGAACAGCAGTTTTTGAATCTGACATTTTAACACTCCAAAACAAACGACCTTCACTTGGTTGAAGTACTATCGACGTAATGGACAATACCTAAGTCGCGGAGAAATGAAGTACACAGTAAAATAAGCCTAAAAAAGTACCGGATATTCACACTTAGATTTTAGGATTTACCTTCTTCGCTAATACGAGCTGTTCATTAGAGTAAATAACGCTGAAGAATTCACCTTTTAAATTGCAAACCACGATGCGTGTTTCATCCTCATCGGTGGAAATGAAAATATTTTTCGAAATCCAGTCGATAGCAAGACCATTTGGATTATTAAGACCTAAAATAAAAATATTAAATCGTTAACTTTGAAATCGTAGAAACAACTCATTGCAAAATTATTTCTCCGTAAGCTAATTTACATGACGCACCAGTATTCACAATACTTTCAATTGGACCACCAATAACTAGAGTTCGTTTAACTTCTTTTAAATGTGTATCAATCCAATAAATATACTTCGACGAGGCGTCAAAATCCAATTCAATCGGATTGAAAACGTTTGGAACGCTGATTGGTGGTACAGTGTTGTAATACGGCTGCTTGAGATCAGCTCCTCGAATTTCACTCAGACGCGAAAATAACAAGAATACTTCGTTATCTGTAAGTACGAGTATACAAGAAATCGATCAGAGCCATATATGAAAAATATGACGACGTTAGAAAAGTAGATAAATGACTTTCCAGTTTAACAAACACTGATATACATATTATAAGTTGTGGATGCATGAAAAAAGCGAAAAAATCTAACTGTAAGTACATAACTACAGGAAGAATTATATCCACAAATTTTTTGAAAAGTTAGGGGGCGAAGCAAAAGTACGAAAATTTTTGCAAATATTCCAGAGAAATGAATAAAGGCTTAAATTATCTGCAATATTACGACTTCATAAATTTGTTTCCAACTATAAGCTATTAATTTAAATAATGTTTGATATTGGATTTTACAGAGAAAGTACAAGTTTTTTTCGACTGTTCTATAACTTACCTTTACAGGTACGATTATCAGAATCTATTATCATGAAATGCGGGCAAGCACACTTAAACGTTTCATTCATACTCAGCAAACATAAATGGGAACAATTCCCATTATTTACACTGCACGGATTGTAATGTCCTGTAATCGACAATTATTTGTTAAACAACATTTAAGATAATTAACGCAGATGATTTCAACAGCATTGACAGTTTGTAGTACCCCTGGGCTGCCGACTAGGATGCATAATTTTAATATCAAAAAGCTGCGTCAGCGTGTGTTGTATAGCCGTAACAGACGTTCCATTCCATTTATTAGCTCGAATCACAGAATTCGATCGCCAGTCAGTCCAATAAACATTATTCTGGTACAGCGAGATAGCAAATGGATGATCGAGAAATGTGTTTTCACGAATTAACTCGCGTAAATCATGACCATCGTAATTCACACTGAAGATGGCGTGTAACCTTTGAAAAATTTTTCGAAAAAAAAACATCAGACGTAGCTATTCGATATCAACAAATGAAATTCAATCTATGAACAATAACCAACTTCGCATCGACCCAGTAAACTCTTAAAAGCTGATAATCCAAGGTCAATCCGTTCGGCCATTCTCCGTCAAGCGTTTCATCTATTCGCACGATTACAACTCGATGGTCACCCGACATGCTACATCTTTCAATTCTGGGAGCCTTATTACCCCAGTCTGACCAAAAGAGAACCCTTGAAAATAGATATACGTATATTATTCGAATACCAACTACCACACATCAGTCATCCGCGATTTTATCGAATTAATGAAAATTTTTGATAAAACAAATTAACTAAAAACCCATAGCTGATACATACCCATATCGAGGATCTAATGCTATAGCTCTAGGACTTTCCAAATCTCCAGCCACCAATGTGCGTCTAAAACTACCATTTAAACGGGCTACTTCAATTTGATCTAGACTATTTTCAACCCAATAGAGATTTTGGCCCATCCAGTCTACGGCTAGTCCTTCGGCGTTTGCGAGTCCCGAGTTCACGACCACATCGACGTTAGTTAATCCTGTTTCGATTAGGATTTAAAAAAAATTAATTATTCCACGAATGTAGAGAAAACATAAGAGATCCCTCACATACAATAAAAGTCGATATATTTGAAAATTACTAAAAAATCGTAGCATATCATGTTATTGGATTACATTAATCGTTACATTGCATTTCAGCAGAAAAATTTTAATAAGTTCAAAAGAAGAACTGTGATGAAGGAGAATAATCACCATTTTAGAAAAACCAGTTAATTTAATGGGTTGAATGAGAATACTTTTTTCAGAAAAATCGATCAACTAAGTTTGTGAAACAAATCGACAAAAATAATTTATAATATACTTCTTCTACAAAATCTAAACTTTTCAAACAATAGCCTAAAACATGATCGACCAAGTTCTTCAAATTCGTAGTATTTTATACAAGACATTCAATGAATGCTACAATTAATATTTTTATAAGAGACACTCAAAAAACGAAGTGCTAAACAATTCAGCAGCAAGGCTCAAAAGAAGAGGAAATGGGGGGATTCCTTGGGACCTTTCAAAATGTTTAAGATAAAAAAAAAGTGAAAAATTGATCATTTACTCAAATACACTTAGAAGATATGCCCCTCGAGCTCGGATGTTCTCTCTCCGGCCCTGTTCGAAGGGAAAAATATGCGGGCAATTCAACAAACATTAATAGCTAATACCCAGCCAATTTTTCAAAAGTAAAAATTTTTTTCTGATAAAGATTTTCGTTAAATAATTGGAAAATTCGGTAGCGGAAGTAAACGACGAGTACTCGATTAGTTGAAATTTTTTACTGTTTCTCATGCGAATTTGGTGATTCTAGTACACACCCACAGATTACCGGCCTGAGGATCATTCGAAAGAACAGAGGGCCTTGACTAAGGCATGTCATGGACCTCCCTCGCATATCTGCCCGAAAGATCCCACCACCTATGAAACGAATGAACCACTACTTTGATAGTAGTTACAAACACCAAAATTATATAAACGATTAAATAAAGTGGTAAAAAGTTCCGCGCTCGGGATTCGACCCGCTATCACACGACAACAATGTCCCGATTTTAGGAGGACACCACAGCGGATCTGAAAACCCACCTTTCAAAAATTATTTACACATAAAGAAACACGTTAAAAATACGAAAAAAGAACCGAATCGTAACCTCGTTATTTGCTCCTTCTTTTGTCTTTTTCAATTAGGATCCCAGCCCTTTTAACCTTCGATCAAATTGAATACCCAATAACCTTATCTCACCAATGTTAACAAAACGTGTCATCATTTTAAAACCCTACGATGTAGATAGAATTTTTTTTTTGTCTATTTTCGAAGCCATTTTCAGAATTATTCACAAAAAAGTTTTTTTGTGTATTTTCCAAAGAAAATACAACCATTGAATTCAATGTAATGGCGGGACCTGAGGGTGAAACCTGTGGAAAAGCGCCGATCCTAAGTTGTAGATCACGAATATATAGGTTATTCAAATTCTTCTGGGCACAATATGTAAATATAATATAATATATTATATTTCTACTTTTTACTCATTTTTGCAATATTTGGAAGTCTGTGGAGCCTCCGCTTTTTGACCTATAGTAACGAAACTAGTGTTAGAGGCGAAATACAAACTCATGTTAAAATTTTTAAAATTCATCTTCTAATTTCGAAGGTATGGGCTCTCAAAGTTTTGCAAACCCACCAAGTTGTCATACCGATAACTTCCGCAAATTAAAAAGTTTTGGTCTGAAATTCTTATGGTATTTAAAGACTATTAGGAACTCGTTCGGTATTAAATTTGAATAAAATTGGTAAACTGGTTTTTAAATGGCAGCCATGACAAAATTTGACCCTTACAGAAAATACACATTTACTCGCGGTTGATGCGTGAAAGAGATACCTTTAGATAGCTTAAATTCTCAGAATCAACAGACTGAAAACAGACACAAAAAGACGTACTGCACACGTACAGATAACCTCTGCCCATTTTAGGGTTTTAGAATGTCGGCACGTATTTTCATGTTTACTAGGGTATCTATACAACTTCTATATGACCTATACTTCTAACCTCCTAAATTGCAATAACTGAAAATGCTTTAGTTATTTTGTAGGTACCTATTAAAATAATGAATTAATAAACCGATAAATTTTCTTCGAACAGTAGAATATATAAATATTCTTACCGTCTTCATTAATAAATCAAAATAAACGTAAAACGTTGATAATTTAAATTAAGATTTTAATTTACAGTTCGTTTTGCTCTTCTTAAACAATAATCAATTAAATTTTAACCACATTTAAATAATTTTGAAAGAAAATTTTCGAGCTAGTGGTTTCCCCAATTCCTTAGCGCAATCAAGAAGAGGGGAACAACATTTTCAGAAATCCCAATACTCACCGATCTCCTCCAGCGTGCCTTTATAAATTTTGTCATCAATCACATCCGTCCAAAATAACGTATACGTGTCGTTAAAATAGAAAAAATCCAAGGCAACAGTATTTTTCAGGCCCATCATTAGCGACTGCATACTGAACATATCCAAATCAATTCGCCGCAACTCATGTCTGTTGCTGAATATAATATGTGGTGTCGATTTGTCTACAAATAAACACAAAAAAAATGCAGATAATTTCAACGATTTACTAAGCCATGGGTTGGCGTTAATGATGCAATCCGACCACCAAACGAATTTTTGTTTTCGTCATTCAAAATAAGTAAGATCAAATTAGCGTTCTCTCTCAGCCTGACTCCTTTCCCACGTTTTAATTTGTCAAGAATCGATCACCATTCATTTTCATGAATCAAAAATCACGACACCCAATTTCACGATAAGAAAATTTCCCGATATCTATTTTCATGAAATCTATTAATCACAAAAAATTACATAAAAATTAAAAACAAAATTACTCACCTCATTTACCACCCACTAGAAAAACAAATTTGAAAAATTTCCTATTGGGAAAACCGATTTGTGAAAATAGATGCAGGAAAATTTGATTTTCGGGAAATTTTCTCACCGTAAAAATGGCTGTTGTGATTTTTAATTCGTGAAAATAGGTGACTACCATGAAGAAGCTTTAAACCACCATTATGATTAATAAACCGGAATGGTCGTGACCTTCTGAAGTTTATAACATGACTTCGCAGACATTCTAAGATTTTGGGAACCACCTATACTAATTAAAACGATCTTCGCACAAGAAACAACCAACACCTACCGGTAGATTTGCAGGAAAAATGATCCGACTGGATTTCGTAACCCGGAAAACACGTGCACTTATGAGAATGCAGACCGATAGCGACACATTTTTGCGAACAGATGCCCCACACATCACACCGATGGGTACGAGAACACGTGACGTTGTCGTTTTGCAGGAACATACCCTTTGGGCAACCACAAATGTAACCTTCGGGAGCATTGTAACATTCATGCGTACATCGAGCCTTGAAGTCGCAGTAGTTCGCTGAAAGAGGGCGGAGAGAAATTTTAAAGGATGTTTGGGGTACAAAATAGGCTATCGCCGAGTCCAGTGTCTTCTAAAAATTACCACACAAAATATGGTCGTCAGTCCGGTCAACACAATCTATGTGTTCGTCACACAATTTATCGGGCGTAAGGCAGACAGTCCCGTTGTCACACAAACGAGACGGATACTGGCAAGTGAGGGGATATTTTACGCGACCACTACTATCTACTTCGCAATTTCCCGAATGGCATGTGGTATTTTCTATAAAAATAAAATTTTACAAAAATCACCGAATGGAAAGTAATAATATGATTCAGTGCACTGTTGGTCCCCAATTAAAAGTGTGAAAAGGCAAAAACCATTACCTGGACAATAAGACTCATCAGAACCATCGAGGCAATCATTATATCCATCACATACGAATTCAACAGATATACATCTTCTAGAAAAATCATGGCATCGAAACTCGTCCGGATAGCACGGAATCAAATCAACGTTCACATTCCTGGTTGTATTGCTGGGGTTTGGACAATCGCGCTCATCAAAACCATCTGAACACTCGATTACACCATTGCATTTATTCGTATGTGGAAGGCAAAGTGAATCCGCCTGGCAGTAGATCTGCAAACATATAATCTTCAGTAAGCGAACCGAGATGAATACGAGTCTTTCGAATTTCAATGACTAACGAAAACGATAAGTCGTCTTTACGTGTGATTTTAAACAATAAAATACAGTGAATAAATCGCAGATACGAGAAAATAAACGAGAAAAACTCACGTTTATTCATGTATGAAGAATGAGTACATGTCAAATGAACTCCAAATAAGAAACATGAACCAAGTATAATATTTTATAAATGAAAATTTAAATTGAAACTGAATAAAACTTTTTCTTCCGAGATTTTTTAACGTACTACAGAGTGAAACATACAAAAATTACACAAAAAAAAAAAGGAAAAAAATTTTTTTCTTCGATTTTGGTGAAATAGTTTTTTGAAATAGAACAAATACATTAAACGAATAATTTTAAGGCAATTTATTTTCAGCCACTATTTCCTCATTCTCTAATGGATGTCGGCTAACTTTTAACGGACCAATCAACCATCAAAATCAAAAATGATTTTATTTTAACGGATAACTGGTCCGGCAAGCTTTCTGTTCTACAAAGCCACATGGAAACATTTTCACTGATTTGATTATGTGTCGGATCTCTATGTAACCAGAGTCTTAGTATCAGAACACTCACGAGCCTATCAATGTGGCTTATTCATGGGCGATGATCAAGAGAAACGTCGATAAGCAATTGTACTTCACACAGAAAAGTACATACAAAATCTACTAGACAAATTCAGATTCATTCCCTTAAGATACGATTCGCTATCGTTAGTTTGTAAATTAATTCACTGAAACTAGTTGATACATTTTACTCAAAAACCATAAGCATTTTCCGTCGTTATCGAAATTCGAAAAATTTTTCTTCAATCAACTTTTGAACACGAATGCTATAGAATGACATTTTTATATTAACCTGATTCTCATTGCACAACTTGGAGCAATGTGCTTCGTCCGACGACACACAAGAACCACCATCATCGCAGTCATGGCAATCATCCTCGCCATTACAAACCAGTTCCGGTGAAATACAAGCTTCATTTCGGCAACTGAATTCGATGGGCGAACATTGTTTCACAGCTAATACATAAAAGGATTCGACCAATTTTCTAAACCTAAGACCTCGGTACTTGAAACATTAAAAATTTTGTACTCACTGCAATTCTGCCTCTCATCTGAAACGTCGTCACTGCCGCAGTCATTTTCACCATCGCAAACCCATGCCACTGGAATACATCTCCTGGTTTTAGTGCACATAAATTGGGACTGCGGACACGGCTTTTTCACACATTTTGATTCATCTTCATCGGTTTTATCGTTGCAGTCAATTTCGCTATCGCAAACCCATAACTTTGGGATGCAACGATTTCTATCGCACTGAAAGTCATCAGGTCCGCAAGTCTTATTTTCTGTAAATATAAGCATTCCACGAAACACTTAATTAAACTGAACCAATACGATATTTACAAAACTTACAAAGTAAAAACTTTTTCAAACTTATAATTTCATAATCAAGTTGCCTTCAAGTTTGTGGGAGGTTTTGACGAAAATTTTGGCTTTGCTTTAATTCGGATATTGATGCAATAGGAGGTTGATGACTCGTTATTTAGGAAAAATTGATTACCTACAAGCTCGTAACTAAATTTTTTCAAATTATTCAACGATATTTTATATTTGAATTGAAAAATATTTTATGAGCAACTAAGAAACAGAAAAAATAATTACCGATAAATTCGTAGAATTTTATCAACAGGTACTCAATTATACTTCATGGATAAGTAAATAAATTTTTTTGAACAGAACTTCATTTACAGGTTTGAATAATTGAAATTATTTTTTCTTCACTTGTTTACATGATTTTTTCTGATTTGACTCAATTTCTATCTTTTAATTATCATAAAATTATCGAAATATTTAAATAAAAGAAGAAAAAATATGATGATGAAATAAACAAATATATTTAATACACTTACGACAGGCTCCACCGGGTGATCTATCTTCGTCGGATCCATCTTCACAGTCTTTATTACCATTACACAAATTTTCTTTTTCAATGCACCTATCATCCTTTCGGCAACGAAAACTATCTAAAAATAAAGCACAGGAAATCGTGAAAATGAGGAAAACAAAAACTCCCAACAATATTTTCGAGAACAAAATCAATTTTTCAGTAGGTACCTACCCCTCGCACAACTCATGGTATCATTTTCGTACGCTCGAATACAGTTTTTTGCGACTAAACCGTCAGCGCACAGGCATTTTGCACCTTCAGGGGTCATAACACACAGACCTGGACATCTGTTCGCCTTCAAACAGGAGCTTATATCCGAAGACAACACTACGAATATCATTTAACCACAGATTTTATATGAAACCCGAATCAAAAATAAATGTGCAAAATACGAATGTTAATTTACCAGTCTGACTGTCGTTGCTGAATACTTTGATATCGTAAAGCGGGTGATTTTCCTGACTCAAAATCATCTCTTGATTAGTCACTAAATTGTAGCCGCGTATGAGACCTTTTTGTTGCTCGGTCCAGAAAAGTATATTTTCAAAAAAAGTTAGCCCATAAGGTAGGAATGCTTTGATATTCAGTTGCTGAAAATATATTAGAATAATTTAAAAAACAAATCTAATCTAAGCTAACGTCATTAGTTGATTTCAGGGTACCTACAAATGCGCTTACACGACCCGTTCACAGAATTTTTGAATAAAAGAGATTAGTGACCAATATATAGTAACAATTCACCAAGAAAATCACTCACTCGCCTATCGCCTTCAAACCACTGAGTACTTCGTATCACCTGTGCTACACCCTGGCCAACTTATTAACTATTTTTATTGTATATTTAAAATGGAAACATGAGGTTTGCGCGGTGTAGCGGTAATGGTTAGGGGCTAAGCTTCAAATTCATGAGGGTAGACCACTAGCAACTGGTCTCCGACCTGCCCCACTAACTCACCTCAATAAAATATATCCTCTAAAGTTAAATAGATTATTTAGACAAGTTGAAGCACTCCCAAAAAGCCAGTGTAATAAAATTGGCAAGAGTTTGTAATTGAAACAAATTATCTCTCTAAGAAGGCACAAGTGTCGTTTGCGATTCAAAGTGAAGAAAATTGAATCGGCAAACGATACTAACGCTTACTTAATGGCATAAAATTTTCCAAATGACTTTTGAGACAATTTCTTATCGGAGTGAGTCAACTTGTCTTATTGTCTATACAACTTTACTCTAGACATTGTATAAAATGGCTACATAACCAAACTCCAATAAGAAACAAAAAATAGAAATATCAAAAGACGAACATTCGACATGCACGGAAAAAACCCGTAACGAAACTCTTAGATTATACGTACCATTCTATTCGAACCGTCAAGATTTATTCTCTCAATACTATGAATATTCATATCACTCCAATATAATATATTCATACGGTGGTCAATAGTTAATCCACTCGGCCAGTCAACAAATGTACTAACGAATATCGTCCTGTTCGTGCCATCCATTGATGCTTGTTCAATACGACCAGGACTCCACTGACTCCAGTACATGTATCTACAAACCACGATCAGTATTTAATCAAATACTTAGTTAAAGAGGTCAGTTCAGTTCTTTTCTTTTTTCATATTTTATTGGTCACTTAAACTTTACCCTGTTGCCGGACTTAAAACGATCGTTCTTGGTTTAATAAGATTATCTCGAATTAAAGTTCTACGTTTGGTGAAGTCCTTCACACTTTTCACGCTGACAACTGAAATTGTGCCAGCAATTTCGTCGGTCCAATAAATATTTCTTCCGTACCAGTCGAAGGCGATTCCTTTACAAACATTAATTTTATACTGCACCACAGTTTCATTTTGCTTCAAAAGGTCAATTTTTCTTCGTTCTATTTGATTTCTGAAATATACGAGTATTCGATAAGATTCGCATCAAAAGTGGTAACGAGCCGTCTCTGTTGGTCCGAGAGCTCAGGTAAAATATATCACTTGATAAGGCATAAGATTTTGAGGTCTACGGAGCGTAATGATCAAGTGCTCGGTTTAGCAAACGACAGGTTGTGAATTAGAGACCGACCACCGTCATATTACCGACCCAAAATGGCGATGTGTTCGGTACGGTTCGAATGGTGCTTTAGTATGTGATTGAAAAATTAATGTTTAGTAGACTATCAATCCGCAACTTTGTCCTAAGAAGAAACTATTATGTTTTGGTAGGACTATTTAGGCTTAAAAGGAGAATCAAACTCAATAATATACTATCAAACATAAACATCTTGTTAGATACATGTTCGCAACGCCTTATGTTGTAAACGTTGACCACTCCTGATTCGCGACTAGATATAAAAATTTTTGGTACTTATACCATATCATGTGAGTTCTTACGCGTGAGCTCACCAAGCTCTAGATAAAGTTGTACCCATTTTTTCCGTTGACAAAATATATGTATTGTTCTTTGGCATCAAAATCTACAGCGACCGGTTGTGTCAAATTCGTAATAGGCAAAATTACTTCATCGGGGGATGTATTCGAGGACGAAGGAATCGAGATACCTTTTATCATGGAAGGACGTCCTTTACTGTACAACAGAAACGAATCCTTAATGGCAGCTGGAAAGATAAAAAATTTATAGAAAATTACAAGTCATTATGCATTATACTGTCATAACTATCAAGAAGGGATTGTTATACGTACGAACGCAACGGTTTTTCGATACCAGTCTGTATCCTGATTCGCAAATGCAGCGAGCAACTCCAGTTTTATTTAGCCAGAGTGAAATACAAATATGCTGGCAGTTTCCATTGTTTATTTGGCATGGATGTGTTGCTATAAAAACAACGACAAAAACACTATTTATTTGGTAGGGTACCAATGGGGCAAAGCCGAAAGAGAGACGATACATACGCTACAAATAATAATGTCTCATTTAAATCACTTGGATTTATACATCAGTTTTTAAACCTTGTCCATTTTCGAGCTTAGCTTCTCAATAACTTTCTGGTGATGAACCAGCGAACGCTGGTTCACTAATAATTAGATACTCCAAACATAATTTTGACAAAACAACGACCCACCCATTAGTAATTCACTTTCTGCCGTGATAATTAAACTTTGGGTCTGCAAGATGTAATGCCTTGGTACTTAGTCTTACAATGAGAAGGTTCAAGGTTCGAGATTAGCCACTCTCATATTCATGACTTGAATGGCAGTAGGTTAGGTTCAGTTTAGTTCAATGGTGCTCCGACGAATGAATAGAAAAATCATGTAGCAGTAATGTTGGGGTATCACAAAGATTCTCAACCCTTGGTACGCGAGTTGTAGCTCGGTGGTACTCGAAGTCAAAGGAAATATATTGGAAAAATAGAGAAATAATAATCTGTAAAATATTGGATGTTACGCGCAGTTCTTTCAAGAAGATGAGTGAAACGTTAAAAACAAAAAATGTTGAGAACTACTCGGCTACCAGATTTTGACTGCTCCCTTCCTCCCACATCAATATCAAATAATCTACAGACGTTGAGTCCAATGACTACACTTCCAAAGCCCAATATAAACAATAATAATTTATTGTTCAAACGAACTTGCATCAGGTAAAATGTTAAATGACATTATTAGGAAATTTAGCATGGTAAAAAACTCAAGGACAATAGCGTGTTTATAATGAAAAAAGGTGAAAGATATGAAGCAAAAAAAATTAAACTTGTTTTGTATTTTGAATTTTTAGATAGAAACAAAAGAATTAATTAAAAAAAAACGACACATAACAATTAAATTCTCAATAAAAGTACAGGGGAAACAACGTCGGAACATAATCCAACATTTCGCATTCAAATTCAATTGTCTTTTTCATTTCCATCATATGAGTACACTCAATGCTAAAAAAGTCACATTTTTTCCAAAAAAAAAAAATTCGTCAATGAAAGAAGAACCCGAAAAGCTTTGATATAATTTATTCATGGAAAACAAAATTTGCGGGCCTCAACACTGCGGGACATGTAAGACAGCATAATCGTACATTAGTTTTATAATTAAGGAAGCGCATTAGCTAAAGATTCGTCTAATTTTCTTCACCTTCACTAATCCACGAAAAACATAATTTTCAATTATAAAAAATTTCGATTGCAACAAAAAATTACAACTAACACTAAAGCTATTAAACAGCAGGTAACATTATATCTCATAATTCTTAACAAGATACACCTATCTACACGAAGATGAACTGACTTTATTAAATATGAGAAGGCGAATTGCAATAAAAAAAAGTAATTAACGCCTCCTGCTGCTTTATATCACTTTCAAACTCTCTTCTTTTTCTTTTATTTTTTTTCTAAATGAAGAAATAATAAATGCATACGACAGCAATTATGAAGTGATTCCAATAAAATGAGACTCCAATGACGTGTCGCAATGAATTTTATCAACAGATTTACAAAAAACTGCGGTGAATTTTTATACTACGATGAAAACTTATTAGAAATAAACCGAAAAAAACAGAGAAAACGAATATATTATACAACCATTCTCTGACTCACAATTAAAAGCCTAAGGTAATTCAGGAACACACCTCATTTGCTCTTTGTTCATTGAGAAATAAAAATTAATATCGTAATGCGTCCTCCCGGAACTGATTAAGCAGAACATACCAACGGCACTACACAAAATTAAGACACTTCAGTCAAAATGTGATCATATTATTATGAATGACACTAACATGGGTACATTACGTGGTTGAATTTGACTACGGCCAGAGAGGGAAGAGGAAAAGGGAGCCCAGACTTTCTAGGAAATCTCTTAAAGTCCTTTTCAAATGCTTACGCCAACAAAAAAAAATTGAAAAATCGATTAAGTATTGGCTAAAATAATTAATAATATAACCTTCAGACCTGAATTTTCTCTCTCCCGCCCTGAAAGTGACTTATTCGAGATGAGCGATAGCATCGAATTGTTAATTAGCGGAATACCAAGATATCAAATGTCAACGATTTTCATTGTTTTCCAAGAAGCAAGGTATATCTCATATCTGATCTAATCTAATTTGGTGGATGAGCAAATTATACGTTACACATATACATTAGAGGCAAAGTAGGTATTAACGGACCGGATAATGTTTTTTGAATTGTTGTTCAGAACCCCAAATTAAGAGCATGTTTCGTAATTTATCAGGAATGATAATCAACTCTTTACTGGACAACAAAGCTAAATAGTTTTCACCTCTCTACACTTTAAGCTGAATAATCGTTTCGTGTAACGTCAACTGGGGTGATACGGATCAAAAATCAAGGTTTTTGTGTCAGAGAGTGAGCATTATTCATGAAAAAATGTTGGAAAAATTCACAATAACTTTGTTGTCCTTAGGGTATAAAATGACATATTTAAAAAAAATTGGAGCTTTTTTTATAAAAAAACTCTGAAGTGCAATCCAACTAATGTAGTCAAGTGGGATGAAGAGGATGTAAATTTTTATTTTACTCTGAATGTGCTGTGAATATGAAATTGGACTTGTTATTAAAGTGGAACCTCATTAAAGTTAAATTTCATCATGTCCTGTCACCCAAGGGTCATTCCCTCCCCCCCCCCAAATGACCAAAAAACAGTAAAAGTGGATTTTAATGAAAATACACTCTGCTCCGAAAAAAAACAGGAAAAACCATAGAAATAAATAAGAATTTTGGGCAAAAAGTTTATGGTATAAGTATTACATAATGTGTTTGTGCAGTTCTGTCAAAACATACCCTTCCTCTTTCAAAAGTTCCTCAGAATCCTCATCACAAATCGTACGTAAACTTTCTTATAAACTGCTGAACAAGGAGGGTATGTTTTCTTTAGTTACAGATGAAGATATGTTGAAATACTTACTGAATAAACTTTCTGCTTAAAATTTAAAATTTATATTTTTTCTGATTTTCTGTTTCTTTTTACTGATAAAGACAATATTAGTACACAAAACGTAAATTTTTGACACTTTTTAGGTTTTCCAGGGGAGAGAAAATGATCTCTTTGTATCATTTCATGGTAAAATGATACTTTTATGAATTCCCATATGATAATAAATCCAATTTCACCATACACTGTCGGTTCAGAGCAAAATAAAAATGTATTCTTTTTACCCCTCAAAAATTTGAAAATCTTTGGCAGTAACTGATGACTGAATCAACATGTGAACGAATTCAAACTATATAATTGTAGCTAAAAAAGCATATTTTCTCATGAAACACTCACCTAAATTACTGTTTTTTATTTTCACACGCTACAATGAACTTTAAAACAAATTAAAGAATTTAATCAAAATGAAAATGAACTTTGATTTTTGTTTTTTTGGCAAATCTAACAATTAGAAAATGTTGATGATGGTCTTTTGTTATAGATGGACAACTAACTCTTCTTTCCCTATGATTTTTTTCATGAATTTCCAAAGTTCCTACAAAGCACAATTGACTAGTATCCGACCTAGTCAGTTAGCCGTATCATTCCGGTTGATGGTAGTCATCTACAAAATAATTTTGTGAATAAAGAAAATTAACTAACTCTTCAACAGAAAACAATTATTTTCCTTCATTTCCCAAGGTACAAATTTAAAAGTCAGAAGATGCAGTTGTATTGAATTCATCCTTTTGAAAATAAAATAAACGCTGCACTTAATTTCATATTGTTACCGGAATTTTAAAATTAGCTTTTTTTTTTTTTCATGAGATTAGTTTGCCTTAGTTGAAACCAATAACTACATATTGAAATAGGGAACAGAACGGAAATTAATACAAACCTTCAGGCTGACGCTGTTTATGAAAGACGGTCACCGAAAATGGGCGACTCGGGTTGCTGGCTACTACTTCATAATGCTCGGAGTCAAATTTATTCAATTTTATAATGCTTGAATTTCGCCACGATGACACGTACACATTGTTTTCGAACACCACTACGTCATATACATTTTGCACCTGGAAAAAATAAAAATAAGTCTATTATTTCAAGAAAATAATGGAACCAACTAAAGGCTATACGGACTTGGAGAAGGTTTCAAACCTACCGGAAATCCTTTGCGAATCGTATGTCGATGACTTCCGTCATAGTTAACACGTTCCACAAAATCCAAAAATGTGTCCACCCAGTAAATATGTTCCGCAGGAAAATCAACGGTTACTCCGTACGGATAAACTATTTTATGATCAACTAATACGACTCTTGATTGCCCATCTAACAACGCGCGTTCTATTGAGGCAGCAGGACCCCATTTTGCGAAAAACATATACCTGAGAGTGGAAACTGAATAAAACAAACCACACTCCGTTCAAAATCGAATTGACGTATTCACGTTCATTACCCTTTGGTCGGATCTAAAGCAATCGTCCTTGGCGTCGTAATGTTCACGTCAATGAGTACTACGCAAGAAGTCATTTGCGACGAGCACACGTATATTATTTCATTCGTATCGTCAACGAAATACCAGTTACCAGAAATCCAGTCTAAAGCTAGCTGCGTGACATCTATGGAGAGAAAAAATAAAATTTTCAATCAGTATTTACTCGTATAAATGCAAGGGATAATTTGAAAAATATTACTATACATTTTTAGTACGAATCACTGAGACAAAAAAATCAATCAGAAACCACCAAAAATTTTAAATATCGAAAAAGACAACTCACAAATAAAAAATTCCAAAACATGGAAAATTTCAGGTTGTCCTATTGACTAAGAAAATGCTGTTTCTTTAACATCCAACGCCCAAATAATGTGGAAAATTCAGTCAAGTAAGTGAAAATAAGTAACAAATTTCGGGAGAAGCATTCATTGAGAAACTGAAAAAACACTTGAGACTCAAAATAAAAAGGAGTGGAAAAACTACAGAAAGATGAACGAGAAAACGAGAAAATATAACCGTACTCATTTTATGGGAGAAAATTAGGATCTACTATTAAATACGTACATTGTTGGGCCGTAATTGGCTTTTTTTTATTTGCCTAATTGAAATAGCATCACAACTCACAAAATATAATTTCAAAAAGTCATGAACAAAATATGAGAGATTTCGCTATTATTTAGTTTTTCCTTTTTAAAAAATTATTACTTTAGAACAAACTGAGAATAAGGAAAAGTGAGAAAATGTTTTTATCACTACCAGAATAGACAAGGATCTACTGAACCAATATCATACTTCATTTGAAGAAAGCACCTCAAAAAAACCAATACCAATACCTCAACGAGATATACTGAAAATGAACGGAGGATAATTCTACGCTAATGACGGTGAGAGAGGAAATATTTAATACGAAAAGAAAAAACGAAGAAAAAAACCTTCAGTTTTCTACCTAAAAACACAATATGGAATAAATAAATCGAAAATTGAGATAGAATCAATCAATTTTGAATAATTATATAACAAAGGAAGAGTCCAATACAAACTTATTCCAAAATTTGTATTCAACACATCAAAGAAAAATTTGACAAGAAGGGGACAAGGCTTTCTCCCTTTTGGTACATAGTATTGAAGAAGAGCCTAATGAGAACACTGCCATAAAAGCTCACCTCAGCACCAAAAAAATCACAAAAAAAGCTAAAAATAAAAAAAACTGAAAAAAGCGGAAAAGATTTCGATTTGAAGTACATAAAAATTAACTAATTTTTTCATCCCTTGTTTGAAAAAATTTTTCATATCTCACCTAGATTTATACATAGGTTATGGAAAACTTGGAAACTTTCTTGCATATAATTGCCACACACTAATATCTGATCAACCATTATTATGATATAGTTCAAGTTATTTAGGTTAATACACTTCTTATAGATGTGTTTTTATAGTCACCCCATTCTTCCCTCCAAAAATTCTAATTATAATAGAAAAAATTGTCGGCAGCACTAATAGTTCGACAAATAATTATTACCTTCTAAGCTGCTGCCAAAGACTAACAGCCGTATTCTAAAACGATACTTAAGTAAAGATACGGTACTTAAGTAATGTTTAATCTGTAACTCCCATGTATAAGTATAGGATAAACCTGGTTAAGAGTCTAACTTCAGAGTAAGAAATATTTTGAAAAACGTCTATTTGGTTAGAGACTAAAAGCTTCAAATTAGATTAAAATCACGTACATTCTAGCGGGAACATCGTAGGTCCAGGACGACTCCAAGGATTGAGGAAATTCTCATCTACACAGGTGATGAGCGTTTTCGACTCACTATTAGACTTGTGAATGAAACATATTGACCGGTTTCGATGGCAAAACGTCAATGACAACGTCTGCTCTGCTAACAATTTTGGAGCACTTCCATTCAAGTACATGCGTTTTATATTTTCTGTGGTGCTAAAGAGAAGAAGAGGAGGAGCATCCGGTGGATCTGTCAATAAAAATTATAATAACACTTTAAAAAAAAGCAACATTCAAGCGGTCAAAAAATTTTTAGTATAAAAACACGAAAAGGAACAGAGTATAGAAGGAAAAAAAATTAATCTATACCATTAATGGCCTGACAACCGGTTTTATTCGTTTTCTTATAACCTGATACACAGTCGCAAGAGTAGGAACCATTAGTATTATGGCAAATCTGATCACATGAGCCGTCTATTAAGCATTCGTTCGTATCTACAATCAAATTATAAAATTAAAGTTACACTTTGAAACAAACATTTTCGACAGGCAAAAAAAAAATGAATTTTTAAAACAAAGAGCTAGACAAATTTCAGATTGCATAATGTCAAATAAATTTTAGAATAATTAAACTTTTTCGACGTGACTTGTGTTAAGAAGAAGCATATACGAAATAAATTAAAAGCAATTCAAAAGAGATACAGTTGAAGCTCTTAATCTAACCTTTGTTTCTGCAATTCAAAGCCCACGATATGATTTCAATGAGTGATATAATTATGAAAGAACTAATAGCTTGTTCAAGGTGAACTCAAAGGTCTTTAAACTACCTTGAACCAGATTTTCAAGAAAATTTGTTTTTCAACAGTTGTACACTACGGAAATTTCTCAAAGGTATGCAGAAAGTGGGTTCTTGGCATGTTCCGTACAGCTTTAAATGACATAAAAATTTTAATACGACTACTTGAACATTCAATCCATCACTGTTTTTTAGAATATTTTTGCTCCAAATTCATCAATTAGATTACATTGCCAGAATGCCAACCTCACACTACAAACGATGGAAAACTTGAATATTTGTAATTTCCAAAGACGATATGTACTTTTGCTTTTGAAATTTTCTCGTCATAATCCAATGACACGAATATCAATAATTTTTTATCAAATATCCAATTTAAGAGTAGAGAAATTCAAGATCAAGAACAAGTAAGAATCAGTATAAATAAGAAAATAATTTTGTGTTTTTTTCCCAACATCTACAATCTGTGGTGAACTCTCTGATAGAAAATCGAATAAAATATTTAAATTTAGCATACTACAAACATCGAGTATCTATTAGCAGTTGAAGATATCAACCTTTAAGTCAACTGTGTGATATGCAAATTCTCTTCTGAATATTTCCAAGGAGCCAAAAAACCGATAAAATAAAGTAACTAGAAATTGATTAAGCAACTTCACTTTTTCTATTATCAAATCCAAGTCGACAATATTTTCTAAATAAACGAACAGAAATCACTGCAACTGTTTTCCCCACAGTTATCTTTGAACAAAAAGAAAATACACGATCTTACAAAGACTTAGAAGTAACTCCTTCTGCGCTTCATATCACGATAAATTTTGACAAAAAATATTTTTACGAATAAAAACGAAAAGCCTCAAGTACTTACTCATAAAAAATCATTTAAGAATACAAGATAATTCAATATTAAGAATCTTTTAAGAAAAAAAATTCTTACCAAACATCATGAGCCGGTACAGTAGGTAATAAAATAAAATTTAGCCTAATTATTAATCTATTACATTCGTAGAAGTAGCTTTTCTCATTCAACACCAACACGCCAAATCCTTATAAGTCGATTAAAATTCAACACGATTTCTCTATTTGACTGAATTCGCAACACACGCAAATGACTAAATTAAATTTTCCTTTAAATTCTCTACTTGGGGTTAAAAAAAAAAAAAAAAAAAGTTAATTACTACAGAAACGGGTGTATAGCTTTGAAATATTTTACATTTTTGTAAGACGGCGTTAAGACATCATAAATTACAAATTAGAATGCACCCAAATTTCAAATGAAAGTGAACGAGGAAAACAAAATCATTAGTGAATCTGGTATTTCGACTATTTAATTATTCTTTGACCTAACGTGAAAAGAAGAAAAAAATAAAAAAATAAAAGCGTATAAAAATAAAATGTGATCCGAAAATAGTGCCAATATTGAAACTCAATTTTTTAACTTTCAAGAAACACGAATAAAAAATTTTCATCATAACTATGGTTTATTTCAAACAAAAATCTCATTTTGAACCACATTCATTTGTTGGCGTTGTTGGCCTGCTAATAATTTTATGCCTAATGGTCTTCGTTCCAATTGTAAGTGAAAAGGAAACTGAATTTTACGTAAAATGTCAAATTTACGAACCAACTCGGTCTTTTTAATTGTACAACAATATAAAATACGTATCAGATTTAAATACAACTTCACATTTTTCTATGTTCATCGTAAACTCTTATTTGACTCACACAAATAAATCATCCTCGTATTTCGTCGATATTTGAGCCTAAAGTTTTTCATAGCTTTAGGTTCAATAAATACACAAAAAGTTGTCTTCATTTCGCTTAGCCATAGGTACCCAACCCACTTGTTCTCCACAAATATCAACGTTAAATTAGCTAAACACACTGGTGACAGATACTGAGATATTCATTTTATTTCCAGATACACCTTTTTCCATTTTCCTCGTCGTTTATCTTTCCCCGTTTTTTCACAATATTGGACAGATTTAATACATAATTCATCTTCATTATGCAAAAATTTGAAATACATTTACTTAAATTAGTTGTGCAACCTGACAACACCTACACGATCGACTTCTATTCACGTTTACCTCCCGAAATTCAGTCCGTTTTTAACCAACTACGACATAATCATTTATCGTCAACGATCTCAAATAACTGAAATAATGAGATGTCTGTAGAATAAGATCAATCTACGGTTTCGGATCTCTAAAAATGGCTTTTTTTCTAGAGTAATTACTTCATTTCCTATCAAGATAAAATAATTGATACCACACTTCCACAATGAGTTATAATTTGTCTGATAATTTCCACATTTATTTCAGATGAAGTGGTCAGGAGTATACCTGGAATTCGTTACATCAAATATGCTCGCATCTGACATATAACTACTATGGTTAGCAGTAAATTATTTCTTCATTCATTTAGTAATAAATCTATGATAATACAAGAAATATAGCTAGAAATCGATCGGTAGATTAGTTACAGAATACTTCAAGTTTAGGAGGATTTGTACGATAGATTTAAGGATTAAATCTAGCTTTTTGTGGAGGATGTAGAAAGCCACTCAATAACAACGACGGCTCTTACATGATCCCCAATATATGCAGTCATATAAATCCAACTTATTCAATCATCTAGGCTTTAGGTCTATTTTTTTTCATTTATTGTAGAACCGCAACCTAATACCGTAATATATACAGGTTGTTCCGGTAGAGGTTGGCACTATGTAAAATTTAGATATTACACGTCGAAATAAGAAAACAGTTCCTCATCATATCACTTGCTTTGGAAATACAGGCACCTAAAGTTTCGAATTTTCCATGACAAAATTAAATTATGAAATTCCAAAAAATTCTTCGAATTCACTTTTTGATCATGGAATCTACATTTTTTGTACTCATCGAGTATATAAAAAAAAGTTCTCTTGACCAACTGCCTATCTTTAATACTCACCGAGTTAAGGACATTCAATGAATAAATCCCTTTACTGAAGTAGTAGTACGCAACCCATCCTGCATTACTTGCAGTCATGTATTTTTGACGTGAAAACCGTGTTTATAAGGAGCTTTTTTTCTTATTCGTCTGAGTACTATCTAAATTTTAAATAGTGCCAATCTCTAACGGAACACAGTTTATCGTGGCTACGATTTATCGGATGCTAGATATAGTTAAATTCGAACTGTAACAAGACCGGGATGCGACCCATTCTGAGTTCTACGGCCAAGCCAATTCATTTTATTTCTTTTCTGTCCAATATATTATGTACAATAATACTTTAAATAGGTACTTCAAATAACACTTTTATTTATTCAAATCACAACTCTTTTCAACCCTCTTTGATCCTTCAACATTTTAGCACCAAAATTCCATACAAAATGATTTTACCTTTAGACTGGCCTGATATCGTGCGGTCGTCGTGGGCTGTGCACCTTTGGCAAAGGCAAAATTCCGAACCTGTTTAATTGGTTGGCACTCTTTTGACATAATCATTTTGTGATTCTCGAGACGGATTATTTTCTTCAGAAATTTCACAGTGTTTGCGATCCTTGTTATTTTACGCATTAACAGAGATCAGGCGACCATTAAAACATGGCTGTTTTGCTGTTAACTGTTTGCTAGCAGGAAATACAATTTCCTCGTTTCCCATTGTGCCAGGCCTCTTACCCCACATAATGTAACGGTGGGAAGCCTCAATGACCACACTATTCATTATATAATCTATAGCGCGTAATGCAGTCTACATCCGACATATTCGATCGTCTGGTCATCTTCAATTGTCTCTTTCTTTTTTTTGGAACCAGCACAGCATAATTCTTCCAGACGCCCTAAGTATAAAGCTTTCACTATTCAGGTTAGTCGGCTTGTTTCTGTACTTGCTCGCCCACAACAACATATTTTCTACTAATATCTTCCCACTGCTAATGGATTATTATCAATCCCGAATCCTAACATGGATCAATTTCACTCTCAAGTCCCTCAGCCCTCCACTTATATCCCTTTAAGAGTAAAAGTATTATCAACTAACATGTTACATAAGAAGAGAAGCGCTTCTGGGAGGGAGTTCAAAGTCCTGTCATGTTTTTTTCCTTCGACGAAAATAAGCAGTATCATTTTTATTGTTTTTTTACCAGTACATATTTTCGATTTTTCTTGAACGGACTCACTAGGTTTTAAGGGGGATTATCTCGCCATGCCTCTCCCTTAGCTTTCACCTCTGGATAAGACTTAAATTCTTCAGCTATTCTACATAACTATACTCGACGTCAAATAGACTGAGCTCTGAGGTTGAGGGCGCACTCATACAACCCTGTTTCTCACTGACCATTCAACATTTATACGTCATCTTCATCGACCATTAATCGTTTGTATATCACATTGCCTATCTTCTTCAGAGTTCAACTTATTTGATGTCGAGTATATTATTATGTTCTTCATACATTTATTCGATGTAATTGCTGCCAAGTATAGATAGTGTTAAGCGGAATTTGCATTCGCTCCAAAATTGTCGTAATATGAAATTAAAATTACATTTATTAAAGGTGAAGCTCATACGTCGAGCAATTCTCAATTGGGCAACAATAATATACGTATAAAATTAAACGATCATTTCTATTTCCTTTAACGAACAACTAATTCGACTCCACTCCATTCCCTCTCATCAGCGCATTCTATCGATATTAAAACCGACATTTTTCAACACTTTAAGCATAATGAATACAAAAAACAGCACATACCAACGCACAAATTTTTTTCTGGTTGTTGTCCCGCAGGGCAATAACATTGCAGTTTTCCGAACACAGGTTTAAATCCATAGGAACAATGCGGTTGATAGGAAAAATTGCCATCTAAATTGATAGAAAAAGAAATGTACATTCGAGCTCCACTGAAGAAGCGAATTTGTGAATGACGTGTTCAGAAAGTGGAAACTTACTGCAATAGCTGTCTTCGTCTGATTTATTCGGACAGTCTGGCACTTCATCGCAAAATTTTTCAATTGGTATACAAACATTTGACGTATTACACGGCGCCATATTCGGGTGGCATTCGAATACTTTTGTACCTGAAAATAGGAAAAACCCGGTGAAAATTACGTTATCAAAAATTTTCTCTCCCACCATCTCTCTCTCGCTCTTTCTCTCTGTCTCTCTGTCTCTTGCTCATTCTCTCTGTCCTTCTCTCTTGCTCACTCTTTCTGTCCCCCCTCTCGCTCACTCTCTTTGTCCCCTCTCTCGCTCACCCTCTCTGACCCCTCTCTCACTCACTCTCTCTGTCCCCCTCTCTCCCGCTCACCCTCCATTATCATCTCTTCTCCCACTCTCTTCGATAAATACTAAATTTCTTGGTTTTTATACTTCACCTTTTCCTAATTATTTTTTCTGATGTCTCAAAAAAGTTGACACCGTAACTGCTCCCATTAATTGTCATACCTCAAAATCCCCACTAACAATAATTTTCATGTGTACTTTAACTGCCGAAGTTTTATTCGATTTTCTCAGCGGAATGCCTTGATACACATCCTTTCCTAATGAATCTCAGTTTGTTTTTCGTTCTGACTCTCTCAGAACACTTATTGTTGGCTTATTTTATTCATGTGCTCAGGACGAAGAGTAACAGATTGTCTGTTCTCCGAATCATCTTCATTGTATACTGTCGAACCAACTCTACCTTCTTGCTCTTAGCTCATCTCATACAGTGATCTATTTCGTTTTGTTATTACAAAAATTTGTCAGTTTTTTCTTCCAATTATACACTACTTTCAGCTCATTCCTTCAGATATTCAGTCAGCAACTCGGCGGTTTTTCCTTTTCATCACAATGTTCCCTTGATTGGAAATGCAGATCACTTTTTATTCCCGTTATATCAAAAGTACTCATCTCGTCAAAAACCTTAAACAACTTTATTATTCATACATTACCACTCTTCTTGTTCTTCTTTCTAAAAATGCAGATATTTTCCCTTTCTTAAACATACTCAAGCAAGAACAGTGTCCTTCACTCGCTTTAGTCTGACTTAAAACTTAGCTCTCCAGCGTCTCCTTTTTACTGCTTAGCCCGTCGTAACTACAGAAACTCATTTGATTTTTTTTTCTGAATTCTCCAGATGAATAAAAACAACTTTTTCGAGTAACTCGTATAAATTACAAAATGATAATCACTCACATCAAATCGATTGGAGCCTGATCACGACATCCGATCAAATGAGAAAAAACAATCAGAGAGAAATTACCAACTGATAAGGAATACGTTATGATCTGTATGGGTACTCTTAGAGGTCCCACATCAATAATTGAAGAATAAAATTTCATGAAGCATAAAATCGATCAACACTGATTTTTTAATCGAATAAATTTCGACTCATTTTAAGATAAATTCAAAACATTAATTCCGACTGTTAGGCCTACCACCAATGGGCAATAGTTCTTATATGGGATGTTTTTTTCACGAGTCGATTCCAATGTTGATCGACAGACGTAACTAATAACACGTAGTCAAATTATTTCTCGAGCATCAAAATAATTCATGAAAAGATTTTTAAAATTAAAAATCCACCTACTGGCAAATACTTCAGAGTAAAAAGAAAGATTTAAAAACAGCAAAATGCTCCAACCCTGATTGAAAGTTGAAACGAATGCCTGACTCGACTGAATCTAAACACAAGATTAATCTTCAGACATAAAAAAGTAAAAAAAAAAAAAAAGCAAAAAATAATTTTCCAACAGCACAGTGAGAATTTTTGCAGTCATACAGATCAGAACAGAAAAACTGCGGATATTATTGGTAAGAACTTATATGAAAGAAGTTTCTTATATATTTTTTTCAGCTTTCCATAACATCAGAGGGACTAAGAAGGCAAAGGTTTCACAAGAAGAGCAATTTAGTTACTAATATACACCCATTAATCATTCCTTCAAAGACAATATTCCTCCACAGTCCTACGAGCAAATAATAAATTACGACAGTAAAATTAAAATTTTCATAAAAATCTGAACAATTACTGACAGTGTTCGTCATCTTCATCCGAAGTATCAATAACACCATGAGCGGTAACACCACAGTCGGATTCTGTATCACAAATCCATGCCTTTGATATGCACTTTTTCGTTAATTTACACTGAAACTGGTTCAGTTTGCATACAGGTTCTGCAAATTATCGGAGAGTAATAATTAATTACGAATTACATTAAAAATGTAGGAAAATGTAACGATATTTTCAAATCATAGAATGCGTTATCGATAAGATAAAATTATCTGATTTATGAACTATCAAAGCATAAATACTGCAATTTTACGACCAGCAGCAATTAATTATCGTAATAATTATTTATAATGCAAAAATGTAATGAATATGACACGGAGAAAAATAATTTCTTCTTTTTTCTCTGCACATGATTAAGGAAAATAAAGAAAAATACCGACGTTCATTACCAATCAGAGAATGCATTTTTAAAATTATTTCGTAGGGAATGTAATTAAATCGTCTTCCTTCTCGAATAGCATAGAATTTTCGATAATTTTTTTTCATAAAAAATAAGTAGTATAGTCAAAAACATAAGGCAAAAAAATTACAATTTCAAAATTTCTCCCACAAGATGTACCGGAATTATTATTAAAGTCAAAGCGCCTTTTTTCATCATGAATAGGCTTGTATGTCAATTCCATCTGATTTTATTTCAAAACTATTTAATTAGCATCGACTTGAGCACTCTCGAAATTTGAATGATGAAAAAAATTTATACTACATAAAAATATTGTCAATTTTAACCAACCTACATTGTTGAAATACGTTTTTCTGTATAATTTTTTTTCAATTCCAACGATTTTTGCTACCATCTCATACGGTATCTACTTCACATACTTACCTGAGTAAATATACAAAAATAAGAATACTGTATGGTGATGTACTTAAAAACTTTTCGCTTAGGGAACTATTTTTTAATGAAAAATTTAATTACATTAGAGAGCAATTGTAGTATGTGCCCAACAACCCAGACCAAAGGAATGGCAGTTTTTTCTCTCCATTTAAAGCAGTTAATGATCAAAGGTAGGGAGTACTCTCAAAAATTTCCTTCAGTCAATCACTGCTCACCGAAAAATATTTTTAATAACAGATCTATAATGTAATAGCTGTTAAATAACACTTTGGAACGATACTTATGTACTTGAATGAGAATTTAGTAACATTTTATCTATGGTTTCTACCTCAATTTTTCAGTGCTACGAACGAATTTTGTAGTTATCTCAATAACCAAGGTCCATTTCTTTTTTCAATCTTTGTTAGTGGCATGAAAAATAAAATTTGTTTTCATTGTAGTTTATCAGATAAGTACATAAAAACGATTTGTTAAACATTTATTTTTATATAAACTTATTCATTCACAAAATTTTTCCGACAGATTTACAAATAAACTTGGAATTCACAGAATAAGGAGGAAGGAAACGAAAAAGGACTATTAAAAATAGAGGAAAAAACTCTATCGCAGCAAGCTTAGAAAAAGTAGGTTTTCGAGAGAAACAATTATGAATTTTGATGGTCGCATTAATTGTCTGTAAGTTTATATGCGTTAATAGTATGTTATGATTGTATGAAATGTGTTAGCTGCTGACGAAATATTAAACGTGAAATTTAAAAGCATTATTTCTTGAAAAAATTAAATTAAGATGATAAAGACTGTAGCTCCTCGGTCTACTTTTCTACTTCTGATACTTCAATATTAAGAAGATAATCTCACTTCGTTGGCAAACCAAGTTTTATTTTGTTTATGGCATTTTTATGAATTTTTCTAAAATATTTTGAACTTGGTATTTATCTGACAATATAATAATCGCAAAACTTGCCGAGTGCTGATAAACTTTGCATAATCAGCTGTGAAACGAGTGTAACATAAAATCATACGAATTTAGGGCCCAATTTATCATGTTTTTTTTTTTTTCTTTCTTTCTTTCTTAGAAAAGATTGAAAGGTTAATGAGCATTATTTGCGAACCAAATGATTAATCTGGGTAGACGAACACCATTTAATTTAGTCGATTACGAAGTAATTATAATCCGCATAAATTACCTACTTACGTATCCTACTAGAAAAATTTCTCGCCGTTATTTATCGAGTCGTTTGGTACACCGATCAATTATAATTTTTTTGTAATGATAAAATGTTAATTTTTAAATGATGATTTTCTAATTGGTTGGAGAGGAGAGATAAAACTACCGATAAAGCTTATTCTCTGGATTATATGAAAATGTTGGTTTGAAAATGCATCAGGTTGAAAATATTATTTTTCAAATGACCTAGAATTCAATTTTCCAAACCCTGAAATTTTAGTCACAAATTAAGCTGTAATGCTTCAGCGCTCCTTTCTCCCAACTGACTCAAGCCCGTAACTAGTTAGGGGTAAAACGAGGACATTACCACGGTTGGCCTTTTCACTTGTCTCGGCTAGCAAAAATCTAAAATTCTGACCTACACCACTCCCTATGATAACGAGAACTTGAACCAACTTCAAGAACAACAAAACATCTAAAATTCTGCCTCTCGCTGGAATTTCATTTTCCCATCTAATGCAAGAGTTTGGTAACGGCCCTCAACAAACTATTAAATTTTCTTAAATTTATTACGTTTTCTCTTATTACCTACTTCCGTTCGATTTCGATTTTATCCCATAATCGTAAGTTTGCCAGAACTGAGATTTGAAATTTCGTAGAATTTATTCTAATCTTTCATTAGGCATACGAGTAAATTATTAAAATTTATTTTTTTTAAGAACTGTTTGCTTCATCAGCGAAATATGGAGATTTAATAATCTCTTTTAACCAATGGTGATTCCCAGATAATTTGTGATTTTTAATTCACTGAAAGATAAAACCAGCATCATCCTTCAATATTTTTAACAACTTTTTATTTGATCGAAGTTATTTTCTTACTTTTAAATGCCATCGTAGGTAAGTCTAAGAAAAAAAAAAATTTTTGACCCTCAATAATGTCCTAAATTTCAAAACATGAAATTTATGGCAAGTCATAATTAAGCTTTCATGTCAAATCGACGAAGTTCTTTCTGCGTACAACTTTCTTGTTAAGTTTATCAAATTTTGAGAATTATTTAGGCATTACCTCATAAAATTTATAGTTAAGCCCATTCAAACTTTTTTCATCAACTCTTACATCATAACATGGTTTCATACAATCATTATGAAAATCAGAAGTTGAATAGTTGGGAGTCAGTTTAAGATATCAACAGGAACACATGAGGTCTTAAAACACTCGTGGGATCATTTCACGTCAATTCAGACCTTTTACGTCAAATTTCGTTCTCTCAACGAGGAGTTATGAGAGAATAAAATGGGAAGCCCACAACACAGAGCTTCTTCTTCCATACTGAGGACGTCTCTACTGACCGTGTCGTGACGCGCTGTAGTAATTAAAGTTTCCACTCACCACATGGAGTGCGGGGAAAAAGTAAGGATAGGTCAAATTATGAAAATAACGAGACATTTAAATTCAGAAGCTTAAATAATAACATAAAAGTCAACAAGCAACGCAGAAAATTGTTCAAAGCCTCACAGGCCACAGCTTGGGAGCCTTTCAAGGCTCATTTCTATCTTCTAAAGAAGTATCTTAACCCTCCGCCCAACGGCGGATTTAAGAGAAAAAAAAAGTAAATTTTCTTTGTTTAAAAACCATTTCTATCACCAACATTCTTCTAATAACAGTATATTGTGTGACAAGTATGTAATGGAGGCTACTTTTTTACCAAGTGCGAAGAATTAGCAGATAACCCGAAGGCGAGTGCTAGAAACTTGACATGAGTTAAAATAGCCCACAAGCACTTGTCGCACACCAGACTTTTTACAACTAATGCACAAAAAAAAATATAGCAACAACTCTCCCTCCCTCCCCCCAAAAAAAAGAATTGTAAAGGAATAAATTTAGGAAATAATATCTAAAAAAATACAAAAGGCAAAATTTCCATTATTTTACATTTTTTTAGTTTGTTTATCTTCAAACAGCTAAGAACAATTAGCAAATGATAAGGAAATTAGTTTCAATTAAGTTTTTTCCTCTCTCTAGCAGAACTAATTTCAGATTTCTAACTTAAAAACAGGGGCTGAGAAATCATTGTGTGAAAAAAGATGGTTTCGGGATTTCAAAAAAAAAAAGCTATTCAATTTGCATTTTTTTTGTTTGTTTATTTTCAAATTGTTAAAGTTGATTAAAAATTAACTGAAAACTAAATTCAAGTAAATTTTCTCCTCTCTTCAGACATATCATTTTAATCTCTCTAGCTTAAATAGCGATTGAGAAATCACTGAGGGAAAGAGGAGAAGTTTCTAGATTCCAAACAACGGCAAATCTCTCATTAATTTGCATTTTTTTTTTGTTTATTTGTTGGCCAATAGCTACAGATAATTAGAAAATTATATGGAAATTTTTTAAATTTTATCCATGTTCCATCCCGTTTTTGCAGACGATTCAGTTTGTCTACAAAAACGTGTCGAACAAATTATAGACAACTATTATTCCTAATTCTCGGAATAATAGCTGTCTATATTCTTCCTAGCTTCTCACGAACAAACACCACCAGATATGCTGACAGTAATGTGTCATCATATTTGGCGGATGTTCCATGTCACGCCACCTTTTTGGTCGGCCATCTTTTGAGTGAAACAAAGAAAACAAAAGTGATGTCATATCTTCATTTCAAAGACATGGTCATTCCTGAACTAGCAGTTGAATAGAAACGTTAAGGTCCATACTCAATGTTATGGACATCAGGTCTCACTATTATTAAGTATCAGTATTAAGTTAAAGTTTAAATGTGTTTTGTAACAACTTGAAGTCCAAATTTAATAAAAGATAAATATTTGTATTTTATCTTATTTGTTGAAGTAATTTAAAAGTATTGAATTACTCTCGCAACAAATTGGCGCCCGAACAAAAAAACCTTCGGAAATAAATTTAAAAATAATAATCCTTTTCAAATAAAATTTCGCATTTCCTAAAATAAAAATATTTTCCGCTCGTGTGAAAAATATTTTAAACCGCTCGCAAATAATTAATCTAGTTTTGCTGGAGCAAATATTTTCGCATAAATATCAAATAAATCGTGGCTAAAATAATTCAAATATTAAAAACAAAATTAAACAAACGTCTACGAAATCAAACCTTTATTGCGGAGGACCACAAGCGTTTAATCAAGACAAATAAAAATAAAACATTTAAAAATAAATTAATTACAAAAAATAATACTAAAAATAAACTTAGAAATAAAACGAAGATCCAGATCCGGTTCCTGAAATTCAAAAAGAATAGAATCAGCCCAACTGGTATCCAAAACCACAACGCAGAGAACGAGAAGTCACTTACCAACGATGTCCATCCGAACAAAACTAACAATACACTACAGAAGACTACAATACACTATTCGCCGTCCATCTGTAAGCAAATTATAAATTTATCTTCCGTTACTTCAGAAAAATTTGAAACTGTTATTGATATCGTGAATAATATTGTAAAATGTAAAATATCCCAACCCTCGCGAATGTCTGAAAAAAATGAAAGTACGAGTGCATCGCTCCCGGATATATTAGACTTGAAAGCCGAAGACAATATTTTAGAACTCGAAAATCACCCTAAAAATTTGTATGAAAACTTGTCTGAAGAGGAAAATTACCCACTCCTTGGTAATCATTGGGGAAGTCGAGTATCCACTTCTTTTCTCTATCGCGTACTAAAAGCAGCAAAGGTAAAGAGGATAGAAGGGAGAACACGAATTGAATTACAGAAAAAACTATATAAAGGTAGACATTCTAAACACTGGTTGTTAAATATTTTATACTCAAACCCCAACACCGAGAAATTCGAAAGAACAAGTAATTTTGATAGATTAATCGAAGAAAGCAAAAGTTATAGTAGAGTAACAAGAAGTATAAAAAATAAAGACCATAACGAAGCAGAGGAAATCTTCACCGATACAGAAGAAGATCTAGAAAGTAAAGGAAAAAAGTTATAAACAGAGAAGAAAAGAAAAGAGAAAACAGAAAGAAGATTAGCGAGACGAAGTCTCAGCTCCAGTTTTGAAAAACTCCTGTCTAAAGTAGCACACCACATATCACCTAAAAAATGGATTTCGGTTACATCTGATTTCTCTCTCCCAAACAACGAAGACGAAATCTTCCTCGGAGAGGAATCAATTCTGAACCAAACATTTGTCGACAAACCCTCACAGTCTAGTGCTGATTTGTCACCATTAGTCCCTCAAGGACAGGGAAAGTCCTCATAGACTAAAATCCAACATTCAATTCAAATTCACGTAAAAAGCCCAGAAAATTTAGAAAAACCAAAAAGTAAAAATCCAAAACCAACGGTCGAAAATTTTTTCGACCCTATTAATTTATTACCCCCAGAAATACGCGTAGAAATTCTTGATCAAAAAGAACCCGCATATGTCAACATAGTAAGCGTTGAAAATAAAAATAACCCATTTCTAAAATTGGAAAATAAAAATATGACCCCAGAAAACACTGCTGAAAATAACGCATGCTTGCTTTTGCAACAGCAACAACAAGCAAGATTTGCGGCAGCGAACAAAGCCTACACACAACACAACCTAGGGATGAACAATTTTTGGAAAAGGTCAGAAAGATGGACTCCAAGCCATTTTTCAAATGGCCCCGATGAGGACATCCTTGAATTCCTTTTTGAATACGAAACTCAGGCAAAAACCTTCGAAGCAACTGAGTATGAAATGATACGAAACCTAAATATAGCCCTTCGTAGTACAGCTCTCAAACTGTTCGCAGCAGAAACTGAGATAACTCCAGAAACCTCATGGTTAGAAGTAAAACTAATCTTAACACGTATCTTTAAAAAAGATAAAGATACGGTAAAAAAATGTATCAAATCATTGAAATTTGACGATTCATATTTTAGTACAAATGTACCAAAATTTTTCCAACTCTATAAACAACTAGATGCAACAATTAGAGAGAAAAAGATTTGTGACCTCTTACTCCCAAGGCTAACAGGAGAAATGAGGAAATTCTTTGCGTCTAAAAATCTCCAGACACAAAGTGAGATTTCAAAAACATTTACGGATTGGAAAGAATTCAAAGAAAAAGCATTAGACTTAACCGATGTCCAAAAAATGGAAGAGATGCTAAACAAAGCAACAGAAACAATCGCCAAGTTAACAAAACAGATGGAAGAGATGATGAAGGGAAAAGCTCCCGAGAAAAAAGAACCTGCGAAACCCATAACTCCGCCCATCTCTCCAACTGATCGTGTTATTGTAGCATTAGTAGAGGCAGGATGGAAACCCCCTAATGCCAATAAACAAAACCAAAACCAAACCAGAAATCAAGCGATGGAAAATGAAAATACGGAGTCCAGACCTCGTAGAGAAAGAAATTCAAATAATAATAATAACAATAACGAAACAAATGATAGTAATCCAAGAAGAAGGCAGTCTAGAGAAAGAGAATCCAATAGACCACAAAATAACCAAAATTCCTTTGGACCCCCAATGAGAGAATCCTATCATCAACAAAACAACGATAGATATCCTCCGAGAGAAATAAATTGCTTTAATTGTGGAAGAAGGGGACATCTCTCAAGAGATTGTCGACTACGTAATCATGTTACGCCCCAATTCCCACAAAGAAACTTTAGGCCTCAAAGATTCAACAACAATTTTGCATCAAACTTCAATCAACCATTCAACATCTATGGACAACCACAACAGAATGGTTACACACAGGCATATAGTGCCCCAATTCTAAACCCACAACCATGGGCAAATGCAACAAATTATGCATTACCCTCCTACAACTTGCGAACTCCTGATGTAGTTCCAAGTATCCAACAACAAAATTTCCCTCAACAACCAAAAAACTTGCAGTAGAGCCCATTTGCTATATACCATATAATGGCAATGACTTTCGGGCTTGTAGTGGCAAAGTCCATCATCCGGACTGCGCTGCTCACCTAGTGTTAGATCCACACGCGCCGCATAATCAGAAAATTCATATCCGTAGTGCATCAATGAAATTAGTCAGGGCGAGACGTAAACTAATCATCCCCTGCAACATTGTGAGCCGTGATGAGTATGAAACACAGGAAACAGTCGACAGCGGCTCTGAAGTGACGCTTGTACAATACAACCTTGTAAAGGATAATGTGATCAGACCTGCAAGAGTGTGTATGGTAGCCGCTAACGATAGTGCAATAATCGTTAAAGGAGTTGTAGAAATCACCATAAAAAGGGGTGACCTCCTCCTCGATGCGGAAGCATACGTAACCTCTGAGGTAACCACATCTTTACTACTAGGATACGACTTTTTAGATCAAGATAATGCCGACATATTATTTAGTAAGAAATTATTTAGAATAGGACCGCCATGGAAACGCGAAACATTTAGTATAATTAAGTTTAAGGAAGAAAATTGCGAAGGATTCATTAGGGCAGACAAAGATTTTTGCATAGAAGTAAATAATGAATATTGTGTAAACCTGGATCCAGAAATGGGAAAAACAGATCCAGATGAGTGGTTTTTAACAAGTTACGGTTTAGAAGGCGAATATATTGTTGATGATTTAGGATGGCCAGCCTTAAGATTCTACAGTCCGCACTTTGACACCTAGATCGCACAAGGGACAGTTTTAGGACGCTATAGGCTTCAACAGCTGACTATGCGGGACTGTTAGACCAATTCCCTTCGCCATGGCCCACCCAGCATCCAACGCATTACGTCGGGGGATACTGCGGGTAACCAAGGTGAGGAGGTTGATATGCTAAAACTTGTCCGCATAACCCGATCTGATGACAGCGTTATCCACAATAATGAAGGAACACAAGTGAAAATTAATAAAAATTTAATGAACAGAAACAGGCAGTAGTAAGCGTTCTAAAAAAATATATCCACATATTTACGGAAGAACCTGCCAAGGTAAAACCTACGAAACTAAAACCAGCACATGTCTACTTGAAAACAGACGAGCCGGTTCAACGTAGAAACTACCATATGGGAATTTTTGAAAAAAGAGAAATTAGAAAGAAAATTAAAGAATTTGAAGAATGTGGTATTATTAAGAGAGCAAGCTCTAGATATGAGAGCCCAGTATTTGTTAAGAAGAAATCAAACGGAGTTTATAGATTATTAGTAGATTATAGAGGTGTAAACGAAATAGTAAAAAAACATACGAGCAGAGTCCTTCGTCTCCCCGAAATTTGGGATGCATTACGTGATAAGAGATACTTTGTAACAATTGATCTCAATCAGGGATATTACCAAATTCCCCTTGATGAAGAATCAAAAGCGGTAATAGGAATAAATGTTGGAGGAGTAAGTTACGTATTTAACTCCATCCCTATGGGATTAAGTGTGAGCCCCAGCATTTTCCAAAAAACCATGACCGATTTATTCAACCATATCCTAGAAGACAAAGTACTAGTCTATCTAGATGATATTTGTGTTTTTGGCAAAACGTTTGAAGAAACACTAGAAAATTTGGAAGAAGTCCTAAAAGTACTAGTTGAAGCAGGTTTACTAATTAAAACCAGTAAAAGTAGCTTCTGCAATGAAAGTATCGAATATTTAGGACACAAAATTTCATACAACAAATTAGAACCACTAGATAAAAACATTAAACCAATTCGTGAAGCTCAACCACCTAAAACGTTGAGTCAACTACGAAGATTTATTGGTTTAGAAAATTATTATCGGAAAATGATTAAAAATTTTTTGCAAATCACAGCACCATTAACAGACCTAACAAGAAAAGAAAATGTTAAGGCAAATAATAAAATAGCCTGGAATGACGAAGCACAAAAAGGATTTGATAAAATAAAAGAATTAATCACTTCAGATCCAATTCTTACAATCTACGACCCCGATGCTGAAACATACGTCGAAGTAGACGCATCAAAAACAGCCATAGGAGTAGTAATAATGCAAGTAGACAGAAAAACAAAAGAGCCACACCCTATAGGATATTTCTCAAAGAAAATTCCTAAGAATCAACAACATTTATGTTCTTTTGATTTAGAAATGTTGGCTATCACTGAAACTTGCAAATATTTCAGAGAATTTTTAGTCTACAAAGAATTTAATATTTTTACGGATCATGAACCTTTAACATACCAAAGCCAAATGAAGAAACCAAATGCAAGATTAAATAGACTAATTTCGAAATTAGGAGAATTCACATTTAAAATCAGACACATTAAAGGTGAAAATAACAAAATTGCTGATTATTTATCTCATCTCGAAGAAGAAGAAGAGGACAATTATGCAGAGTTTTGAAACGGTCAATTCATAATACCAGAAGGAACACCTGATCCTCCTAATATTATTAAACAAGAGAAAAAAATTAAAGCAATAACACATAGTATGAAAAAGAAAGAAAAAGATTCAGACATAGAAAGTGACAATTTGGAAGACGATCGAAGTTCCATCCTATCCGATAATTTGGAAAGATCTGGAAACTCCGATGCGTCCACAAATTCTCAACTTTCCGAAATTTCAGAAAATTCCAAAATAATTCCAAAATAGAAAACCCAATTAACATCACAGACCAAGAAATCCACAACTTATGGGATTTACAACGTGAAGACAAATATTGGGGAATCGTAATGAAAATTTTAGAAGGTGGCAACGAAAAAGAGTTAAGAAAAAGCTTAAAAATAAGAAGATCACACAACCTGAATCCATTTTTTCTTGATAAAAATGGAATTTTATGGAAAAGCAATGATCACTCTGAATATCACTATGCTGTACCAGTAATTCCTGACTCCCTCATACCTCAGATACTAAATATATGTCATGCGAGTCAAAGCGGGGGAGGACATTTTGGAATTTGTAAAACTCTTGCCAAAACACGTGCTTGATACTACTTTACGCAAATGCCTAAAATAGTCTCGAGGCATGTACGTATGTGCCATCAGTGCCAAATTAATAAAAACATTAACGAAAAATATGGACACTTGAAACCAATTAATCCTGAAGAATGCATACCACTTGCACATATCCAAATTGATTTTATCAGAAAATTTAACACAAACAATGAAAAGAAATTTGTCATAGTGGGAATAGATAAGGCAACAAAATATTGTTGGACCAAAGCAGTAACCCAACCAAACGCACATTCTGTAATTAAATTCTTAAAAGAAATTGTACGTCATTACGGAAAACCAACGAAGATTACGTGTGATAACGGAACTCATTTTTCGAACGAATACGTACAAAATTATTGTAAAAATAACGGTATTAAAATATTCTACTCTACATCATATTCACCGCAAACTCAAGGACAAGTAGAAAAAATGAACGGAACGATAAAAAAAATGTTAGCGAAATACGAAAGTACCGATAGCGAAGAATGGCCAGACCACGTGCATAATGTAGCCTTGACCTATAATATGACACCTATCGAAGGATTAAATAATCACGATCCATTTTACCTTATGCACGGTTATAAAGGAGAACCCCCCATAAATTTAAACATTCCGTCACCACTTATCAGTAAAACCAGAGAAGAACAGATAAGTGAAGCAGACAAAATTGGAAAAACAATTCCGAATTTTAATAAAAAGAATGCAATTAAATATTCCAAACGCTATAATAGAGGAAGAAAAGAAATTTCTTATGAAACTAATGATTTAGTTTTCTTGAAAGCACCAATAAATTATGGAAAAGGCAAACAAAATTTTTAGGACCGTACAGAATAGTGAGGAAAATTTCAGATTTAAACTATGTAATTCGCATAACTTATGAGGATGGAAATAGCATTGACGATACAGTTCATATAAGAAGGCTTACACCTTATACTGCTCGATCTAATGCTAGTTTACCATCGAACATTGAAGATATTACATCCGATAATTCGGAATATGAAGAGAATATTCCCGAGTCTAATTCAAAAAGAAAAAGAGGTAGACCAAAGAAGGAAAAGAGCTCTGAAGAAAATGAATCAGAAGATGAAATTAAAATCATTGTCAAACGTCCGAGAGGAAGACCACGAAAAGGAATTTTAAAGAAATCTGGCAATAAAAATAAAAACAATAAAAAAATAAAATTTAATGACGAAGCTTTATTAAAAGGGAAAAATTGTTCAGAATGGAGAAAGAAATTTGAACTAAAGGATCCAGAAAAAAGAAGGATAACCTTACGGAAGATTCAATCGATTACCCATAAACAACGTTTGGAAGAAATCAAATTTTTCAATAGGTGTGATGAGGGAAAAAGTATAATACAACCTTTGTCTCTACCTTTTCCCCAAGATATTAAAAAACCGGGTGAGTTAAGTTTGGAGGAATACGTAAAAAGATACTCAGAACCACCACCTGAACCACTGTATTATAACCCTTGTAATTTAATTCGTAACAACTATAGATAATATATATATTGTAAGGACCATTTACGTACATATTTTCTCCCCCTCAAAAATATAAAATTTTTTTTTTTACTCACCAACTACCAATCATCCTGTGCATCCTGGGCAAAGGCCTCTCCAGTGTCAGGCTGGACCTTGCCTTTCTCCGCAGCTTCAGGATGATCGGCAGGCTCGAGCTCAGGAGAAACTGACCGACGCCTAAACTGCTGATGCCAAGGAACCAAAAACATGCGTCGATTGGACACAATCATCTTACTTGGTCCAGCAGTCGGCTGGCTTCTTGGATTAGCTCCTCGCAAAACACGACGATCATGAGAAATGGTTAATTTCTCCGATGGCTCCAGTACATGCAAAACCTCAATATAATGCGGAGTGTCATTGATTATGATTTTTCGCCGATAAAAGTGAACAAGATAGTCCACCAAATATTGAAATTGGGACCTATCCATAATCGTATTGGCATACGCGGTATTGGTAATCACGAAACGAACTTTTGCACCGGAATTTAGAGGCTGCATTGCCATTATAACAGCAGTCAGAAGATTCAAACCGACGGCATACCCAGTAATATCAGACGGATTCACATCGAGCGTTGAAAAGCAGACCACGGATCCTTCCCATCTCCATAAGCTTGCCTCTGGAAAGAGGAAGCTAAACTGAGAGGCAAGTTGTACCATGGATTGCAAACAACACTCGCATAAACTCTGAGGCATCACATGCCTCCACGAGCCAAATGAAGTATTCAGCGAATCACCAGGAAAATTTTTTCAATACGCGTCCACTCCTGTTGGACCATAATCCGCTGCCAGAAATGAGTGAATGGCTTTGAAAATTTTCCAAAGCCCAATCACACCAGTGAACAAACATGGGCAACGCGGCGATCAACAACGTAAATACGGAAGAGACACCTGCGTGAGCATGAAGCTTTCTGACGTCTCAACAATTCCATTGTCAGGAACCATAAATTTGGGTAAAGAACGCAATTCAGCCGGAGACGGATACAAAGGAGTATCCTGGAGAACATCCTCACTAGCACACTCCGTACCCAAACTCATCATTTTATCAAATTCGTAAAACAAATCCTTATTAAGTTTCATAAAAAAAATAATAATAAATCTACAAAAAAAAACAAAACAATTATAACTAATAGGAATATGAACTATAAAACTAAAGAAGGACGAGGATGGAGAAAATCAAATCGAATCAACATATCGAACACACCGAGAAGACTGAGATACCTCCACATATATCCGACTTGTAAAGCAAGATGAATTCTTGCTGAACAATCGAAATATACTGGAGTTTGCCATCTTCCAAGGCCTACTCTTGATGGTAATAGCGCGAATAGAATTGCAGAGTCCCACACTAACACAGATGGTGTAATTTCCGCACATATGTATATTTTTATGAGAAAGAAATAAAAATTGAGAAAATATTGTGCATCGATATACATTTTTTGCACCTTGTAAAAAAAATTTTTTTCTCCTCGCGTCGAAAGATAACAACTAAATAACATACCGACAAATGTAATACTGCATCTAACAGCAAAATTTCATGTGATTTGTAATGATTTCAGACCATAAGATGATAAAACACGCCATTATCGTTTTCATCATAATTACCACACTCATAAACAAAACAAAGAACACAAGCTTAAAAACGAAAATTAGTGCATCGTCAGGAGCATATTTCGAATTAAATAAATTCAGTAAGGCTTATGAGAAAACAATTCCCATAGTCTACAGCCTGAAAATTCCAAGAAGACCGAACATAGAAACACCCGAATGGCTTGAAGAAATAAAGAAACTGCAAAGTTGCGCATCTATGGAAAATACATTGTGTATACAGAGATCAAAAAACATGTTGAAGATCATAGATTTAATTACGGATATTCAGCTAATAAACAAAGCAATAATGAAGGAATTTGACAGAGAACCGTCGAAACGAAGTAAACGTGGAATACAAATCCTTGGTGACTTTGACACATGGTGTTGCAATGTCATGACACTTTCTCAAGCCAACGATTTTATAGAAAACGAGAAAAATCTAAAATCTCAATATGAAAAACTCCGAGAGTCCGTAATAGAAAGCCAAGCTGAATTATTAAACGAATGACATTAAAAACTTCGAAAACATAGAAGTTGATAACTCTAATATTTTGAAAGAAAACATCCAAGCATTAAAAAACGCCATTCAAAACCAAAATAACGAGATAATCATTGAAGCTAGAAGAGAACTCATCTTCGACACAGCTCGAACTCTTCACGCTAGTTTAGTCACCAAAAACACTAAACTCAGCCAGTTATTCCTTTCTTACAAAAATAACCATCTTCCAGCAGCAATAATCAATGAAACAACTTTAAAAGAAGACTTACTAAAGATTAAGAAAATCACAGAAAAATCGAATTTTGCAGTAGTGCTAGACGAGAAATCAATCCAATCCTACTACAGAACAAAATTAGTAAATTGTTATGTAACAGGAAATGAAATAGAAATAGAAATCAAAATTCCACTTCAAAACCTTCATGCCAAATATGAACTATACAACTTTATTCCATTAGCATTTTGAACGCATGATAATAAAATTTGTTCTTGGGATCAAGAACCTTCGATCTTATCCCACAACAAATTTGATGGATCGATAAGAATCATAACGGGAACAGATATTGATCTTTGTGGCAAACATAGCTTATTATGTTTTCTCCCACAAGACTGCACAACCAATAATAAAGGTAATTATGCGAGGGCTTTATTCAAAGGAATGAAATTCGAAGAAATAATAAAGAAATGTACTTTCAAATGCGAAATAAATCATGAAGAAATCGTAGTCAAACAAATTGAAATGAACCTCTTTGCTATAACAAACGCTAAAAACCCATTAATATCAGTTAACACCATAACAAAAACAAGTACTAGTATAACCATAAATGACTCATGGCCTGGAGCAACTCTAATAACAGTTCCTTGTGTAGTGGAAATCCAACAGTTACAAAAAGAAAACAATGCAGAAACTATCATTCCAGCAGGATTCCCATGTATAGATGAACCTGAAAAGGACATTCTCATCGAACATCATCTACCGCTGGTTTGGACGAAATATCAATTTATAGAACTTGACTTTGGTCTTCATCAATCATTCAAATTTCCAAATATGTCTATAGCCTACAATAATAAATGGCATGACAACATACCTTACCTTTTGCCAATAACTCCAGTTCATAAGCTCGAAGAAAGATTAAAATCAGCAGAACTGAAAATCCCTGATCTAGGATACCAAGACACAATAAACACGGTTCATTTACTACTAATTGGTTGGTGTAGTTTATTAACACTCATAGTAGCCATATTGGTCTACGTAAATTTAAAAATAAATTGTGTTGCTATCAATGCTCACAATCAAATAAACGATTTGGCATTGGGAGCAATACATCGTTAATGGTTCATAATTTTAAGTCTATTCTTGTAGTTAAATATAATAAGTTAGCATTAAAAAAGCATAATAAATTTGATTATGCCAAATTATATCCATTAAGTCCATTTGCAAAAATAAATTTTTAAGCTCAAATGACAAATTTTATATTTTTAGGCGATGATCAATTCCGCAACGTAAAATTAAGGGATATTTGTAAAAAAAAAATAATACTGTTCTATGACTAGAATTAAAGATATAATAGATTAAAATAATAAACTTTCAGGAACACAAAATTTAACGAAGCAGGAGCTTCGGGCTTTCTTTCGCCCGGGGACCTTTGTTCCATCCCATTTTTGCAGACGATTCAGTTCGTCTACAAAAACGTGTCGAACAAATTATAGACAACTATTATTCCTAATTCTCGGAATAATAGCTGTCTATATTCTTCCTAGCTTCTCACGAACAAACACCACCAGATATGCTGACAGTAATGTGTCATCATATTTGGCAGATGTTCCATGTCACGCCACCTTTTTGATTGGCCATCTTTTGAGTGAAACAAAGAAAACGAAAGTGATGTCATATCTTCATTTCGAAGACATGGTCATTCGTGAACTAGCAGTTGAACAGAAACGTTAAGGTCCATACTCAATGTTATGGACATCAGGTCTCACTATTATTAAGTATCAGTATTAAGTTAAAGTTTAAATGTGTTTTGTAACAACTTGAAGTCCAAATTTAATAAAAGATAAATATTTGTATTTTATCTTATTTGTTGAAGTAATTTAAAAGTATTGAATTACTCTCCCAACAATCCACTTTCGATCATTACAACCCCAGCTCTCTAACTTAATTAGAGGCTGAGGTATCATTTGAGACATTTTTTGAAAAATTGAAATATGTTTACTCAGAGTGGCCTGTCACGCAGGATTTGAATTGGAAAGAGACTGTAAAATTAACATCTACTTCACAGGCCAAAAATTGGTTCTTTTACATTTGCTATACATGCATGTAAAACTAATTCTTTCATGTATATAAAAAACTAGTTCATTTGTGCATGTGTTGCAAAAAGCAATAAATGTAATACTTATATTTTTTGCAAAAAATTACCAATATCACACAAATACGATGCACGTGATGAAATATATTTATTCAGTACCATTTTTTCAAATTACTTTATGAAAGAATTTTTAATTTTTGTGTCAAAAATCATTATTTTTTCGTGAAATAAAAAAATAAAATATTCCAGGTTCTAACTAGCAACATTTTAGGAAATATTCGATGATTCTCTTTCTTGCAGTGATAAAAATTGTGAATATATGTCCCTGACCTAAAACACATACGCATACCAAATTCAGCCTTGTCTATTGAAAATTGCGATCTGCACGCTGTTCAATAAAAAATTCATATAAACTGACCTACCGGACGGGCCATACGCACGATCTGGACCATAAACTATAGGGTTCTTCCTTAGGTGGATCCAAATATGTCTTTCAAATTTCGAAACCATTCGATCAAAATTACGCCTGGAAATGGACTCAACACGAAAGGGGATGCATATAAAAAAAAATATAAATTCTCACAAATAGTGCCAAAATGCTCAGAAGATCATGAAATGAAAAACGTACCCACTGCCACACCTGGATCCGAATACTCAGGCAATTTTAATAACTAGATTTAAAAAGTCCAGTTAGCAAATCACCAAAAAGATTTCATTTAAGAATAACAACTGGCTGCGAACGGAGCGAACAAAAAAATTTTTTTTGCCCCTCTCTGACAGACCAAAGTACCCTCTTCTCCAAAATGGTGTTAAAATGAATGTCCTTCCCATAAAAAATTATGATTTTGTGGGATTTTCTTGCTAAGTATTACTTACATCTGTCCCCTCTATTGGATTTTTTAGAAAAATCTCAGTGGGGGCTGAATGTTTAAACCCCAGCAACGTCTTAAATTCCCGTATGCCGAAAACTTGCCTAAGAAGTCAGCTAAGTTATAATAAAAACCACATCGCAACTGGTTGAAATATGTGAGAGAGCCTCCGTCGAATAAACAAAAACCATTTTCTCATTTACTCAAAATGCACCTGCAGTGTTTGTACGTTTCTTTTCACTTGAGCCAACACTACTCGGCTCATTTTTGAAACAGCAAGATAATCTACATATTATGTAGCCCTACGTAACCTATATCACTCAAATCCTTATCTATGCACAATACGCTAATGGGAGTTTCATCGAAATGAAATCAGTGACTGGTGCAAGAAAACGTTATAAACAATTATGAAGGAAACAAACTTTTCCTCTTTATAACAAACGTGTAGACAACCATCATAATTTTCTGCTCCTGACCCGAATTTGCCTGCAAATGTTCTTCAATTCGGTTCCTCAAAAACTAAATTATTTTAAATTTTCATTCCAAAAAAATGACAAAAAATCAACGATTAGCCCGTTCATTTCGTTCCTATGTAAGCGGACAGGGCTCCAGCCGTGCATTCAATCAATATCACAGTGACATTTTTCAGCAACCTATTTTTTTAGCTGATTGCATCGAACAGGAATTTAATCGGTTTCGTAAAAGCAGAAATAAACCTGCGCACCAATGAGTTTGCGTTTCGATAATAGCAGCTAAAAAACTTGCCTCCTGTAAACGTACATTGACTTTGTTCTTTAAGACGTAACGTCGAAGTGAAACCATTTAAGTACAAAAAAAGGTTTTTGTCTCTTTTGGAAACTTCTACAAGCGATGTAACTACTGCAAGAAAATGACTTATTTTCACAACAATTTGTGCATAACTTACGGCAGTCAGCATCAGGAGGCTCATCAGAGCCATCTGGACAATCAGGTGACCCATCGCATTTCAATGCGATTGGTACGCATTGTCCAGATTCCATGCACTGAAATTCTCGTTTTGAATCGCATATTTGTTCTGAAATGAAAGAAAAAAAAAAAAAAAACAAGTTATCCTTTAGTGTTCACCAAGTAAGTACAGTAGGATATATAGTAACAATAATTTTTATGGACGAGCGCATGATAATTATACATCGGAAATAAACAACATTCCGCACGCGAAAAAAACCGAAATAAATTCTAAGAATCATCAGCTATCTTCAAGATCAAAAGAAAACGAAAGTTGTTGAGGAACAAAAGATAGGTAATGATTAGGAAATAAAGTATAAAAAAAATCATAGGCGAGAAATGTAACATAAACAAAAAGAAAACCCACGAGCCAAATATTTAGATTTTCAATATTCCGACAAGGAGGAATGAGACATCAAAATGGAGTAAAAAAATATTATTGCTGAGAAAAAAAGAGACCAAAAAATCAGTCCCACTCAAATAAGAGTACCTATTAAGTAAACTATTCGAGCGTTATTAATTATTCCGTTTTTTTTTTGGCCAAGTATTTAATTCCGAGAAAATTAGGAGGCTGGAAAATAAAGCCTGATCTTTCACATTCGGCGAAAATGCAACTTTTTTTTTTTTTTCAAAGTTAATTTTCTCATTTACTTTTTTTTGTGCATATGTTTTAGACACGGTAGCGGTAAACATCTTTTATCGAGCAATAAAATGAGTAAAATAGCCAATTCGAAAAAGTGTGATTGATATCTCAAGGCCTGAATCTTTTAAATTTTCACTCATTTTTTTAATATATACTTTTTTTTTAATTTAACTCATAAAAATTATTTCAACGAGTAATTTATATGAGGAACAAAAAAAGAATGCGAAAAAATTGAAAAGATATTTCCGTAAGATACCTACTAAATGAAATTTGCATTCCTAATATATTTCGAAAATATTTACTCCACATTTTTACCGATAACTTTTGAATTAAATTTATGAGAATGAGGAGGAGAAACATTTCATTAAGAAGCAGACGATGATAGAAAAAAAGTACAAGGCTGACTACCTTACAACAAAAATAGAATGACAAACAAAATTCTACGTAGGTATCGACGAAAAAAAAAAGTTTAAGACAAGTTAACGAATGTAAAGTGAATCGCAAATGTTGTCAAGCAGAAATCATTTCGAAAGACGATGGTCTCTGGCATACAAGCGACAGATTGAAAGCACGGACTAAAATTTAGGGAGAGGTATATTTTGCAAATAAAATGTGGCACACAATATTCAGAAAACACCAGAAAAGAAAGCCGAAAATGTTTCGATGATCGTAAATTTTCGAGTAAAGACGATAATTCAAATAAGTTCGAGAAAAAAAAAGGATTAACCGGATTTACGGACGTAGTTCACAGAGCTCGAACTCCAAAAGGGATGAAATAGTCGAAGGGGTAATGAAGATCCCTCAACAATCTCACAACTGAACGAAGAACCCGTATTTCTCTAATTATAAGATAGGCATGGAGGATAAAACTTGACGAATGCCAAGAAAACAAAAAGATTACAAAAGGAAAACCTGTAATGTGACTTAAGGGAATAGGCGCGCTAAGGATCAGAAAAAAATTTGCAAATTTTTCATCATCAGTGCCCATTCCTCAGGCATACAAAAATTATTTTTGCATGACGAACTACGTAAGATGTTGATTGATGGTTTACTGTCGGTACAGAAACAATTGCAGAATGAGCTACAAAAAAGTGCCTCTCCTCCTCTACACAATTAAAAAACTACAATTTTATACAGTAGGATCATACAATCAAATTTCATCCACATAATTGCCATTTTTCCGCTAAATTTTTGAAATTTTTTAATGTGATGCAAATTTCTATATTCACTACGTGGTAGAAACTGAAAGGTGAATGCAGCTGACACAAAATTCGCACGAATCTCGGTGCAAGTTTTCGTGTGAATTTTGATGCGAATTTTGGTGCAAATTTTGGTGAGATAATAGAAGAAAAGAAGGAAGCAAGAAGAATATGTTAGTATGAGGAATTATTTGTATTCAATACACGCACACTAACAAAAAAACAAATTGAACACTTTTATCAGCCCACAAAAATAGGAATATGTACCACATTGAATGATTCAGTCCACTTGCTTATAGGCACTGAAGTGCGCCTTTCTTTTATCATATCTCCAAATCTAATCATCCATTCGCTTAAAATTTTGCAACAAAATTGTTCACATGCGGGACAATTAACCAAACACTGAGAGCAATCCGCGCATATTTTAACCCTTAAATGTTTCTTCATTTTTCATTCCCTTAAGGTTAGCAACTTTTTACAGTAAAATCACCATATTATCATTAAATACCACTGTGCCTAAGCGTCATAAAGTTAAAATTTCATTAATTTTTCTATGGTGGAACAGATTAAGACAACCATACTATTGCATTGTTTGTTTCTTATCGCCGAAATGGCAGTTACCCTTCATAATATAGTATTTCATAAACATAGGTGTATCTATATGCTTAAGCTATATTGTATTTGAATTTCGAACATTTTGGTCTGGTGGAATAGGGAAAAATTTATTTAGACTTTCCCTTTTAGACGGTCATCACCCTTTTATGGATATTTTAATGACATAAATTTCGTAGTAAGACCCTCCTCTGTTACATTCAATATTTGAAAAGAATTTTAGTTTTTTAGACAATGATGGCACTTTTCAGTAGCTTATCTTGCAATGGCCTTCAAAACCGAGTACATGATCATAACATATTGAGCTACAGCATTGATACTGAATTTGATTTATGAACCAATACAGAAACTGGATATCCGGGCTTTCCATAAATTAAGCCAACGCAAAACTGATAATTTACTGATGTTTGTGGTGTTCCAATTTCTCGTCATTTTGAAAAGACATGAGTGGTAAGTTGAATTTAGGCATCAACAATATAGTTAACATCTTGTAAGCAATACTGAAACTAAGACCATAACTTAACTGAACAAGACCCAAGACTAAGGGCTGGTTTTACAATAGCTGTTTAAACCAAATTAAGAGTTTAAACTAGGTTCAGAGGTAAAACATCATTTTACAATCGGTTTAACAAAGTTCAACCATCGTGAATTACAATTTAACTTTATTGCTGGATTTTCGTAAGTTAATTAGTGGCTCAAGTTTTTCATTGGCTGGTTTGTAACCAGATTTTTCTTTATTGATTAACTGCAAATTTTTATGGTTGCTAAACATTATCCAATTCTCAAATATCATTAAAATATTATCATGTTATCGGTTATTTACTTATTCTATTTTGCATTGCAACATCATAAATTAAATTTCCACCAATGAAAGATTAATATTTCGTGAAATATCGTAAAAGTTAAAAGAACAAATCTTAGAATTTTAAAAGTTTGTTATTTCAGGATCTATTTCACCCAATTGAAAAGTTTTTAGAACATAATTCTCTAATTATATAAATTTATCTAATTATGGGGAATAAATTTCAATAAATATAATAAGAATAAAGGGTGAAGTTTTATTTTGATTTATAATAAAAGACCATTATAATTTCCACTTTTGATAATACTGATGATGAAGTCTTGCATAGTTTTACAGTTTTTGGACTTCAGACTATAAACACTAATATGGAACAAATGTGCTTATCTTCTTTTCCTTTCTTACAACATGAAACTTTGATCCAGTTGCAGTTCCCAGTCTAAAAAACCTTTATCCTACATCCAATCTGTACGTGCTTTACTGTGATTAATGTTTATAATGGTATTTAACAGAGTTTAGAAATGGATTTTGTCCAATCTGGACAGATTATGCAAAAGCTAAAATAGATTTTCAAGTTATTTTCAGATTTTCTTATATTTTTTGAATGGGGTTATGTAATACTTCATTTATTCCATGTACGGTGTTACATACACATGAGATAAACATAATATTCAAAAGGAAACTCTGGACAACCTCTGATGATTCTGGAAACGGAAGTTTTTGATCACATCAAATTTTGAAAATTAGTGTATTTCTAGGCCCACGCATCATATAAATGGTTTTAAAGGCTGAAGATTTAGTTCTTATATTAGTACAACTAAGTATGTGAAATGAATTCATCTACTTTCACTTTCCATTTTGCGGCTACTTAATGGCCAAAAAAATGGTAGTCAAATAAGAATAGGAAAATTACCTTTCGGGCACATTTGGAATTTGAAGCAAATATATCGTTCTCAATGGAGAAAAATTTTCCTGTAAATTTTCAACCCATTTCATTGACTATAGATCTTGATAAGAATTTTTTTTTTAACTGACTCCAAAAAAAAGAGGAAATTATCAATTCAATCCATATAAATTTTTATTTATTTTTGTTCCAATGTAACTTCTCAACCTGGACGCCGATTGTGATGAAGTTTTTTTAAAATGAAAGAGGATGATTTTATGGTAGCCCCATTCAGTTTTTTGTAGAATGTACGAGATAGTTTTTGAGTTATCTTTAAATAAAAAACTTTCAGTTATAAAGTAATATTGCCTCAAATGCCAAAATGAAAAATCATGAAAAAATTTTTTCATAAAATAATCTAACCAATTTCATTAGAAAAAAATTTCTCAATATTACTACGCAGCAAATAGCAATAATTTACAGAGCTACATGAACACATAAATGTGCCCGAAATTATCAATTAATCAGGTGCAAAATAAAGAAAACAAATGATTAAATTAAGAGTTAGACTGAAACTTATCCAAATATATCTGTAATTATGGTCATGTGATAGCATTACACTTGCGACTAATTTGTATAATTGTGAAGGAGAAAGCCTGAAGGAAGCAAAATTTGTTCGGCACAATGACATCATAGACTAGCTTTGACGTTTTTTTGTTTTTTTTTTTTAATCGTAAGTACGATGAAAAATCCAAAAAAATGAGAAAAAACCCCATACAGCATTCCAATACACAAAAATATAAGTGAGCTAAAAAAAATAAAAAAAATGGTTAACAGACTCCAGATAAGAACTTACGAGCCACGACAGCAATAGGTGAAATTGGTCTGTCATAGATATACAATCACTTCTCATTTATGTTTTTTCAAGTATCAGGCTCACCCCTTCGCAATTATACAATTTAGTCATAAGTACAGTGTTACAGACAAGTGGCTTTTATAACAGATTTTCAGGGAAAAAAATGGAAATGATGTCACGCGTATTTATACGGCCTAAGATTATTATATTTGGAATCGCCAATTTTTTAATATACTCTCTCATTTTGACCACTTTATCATATTGGGTACAGAAGAATTTGAGTGACCTATATATTCGTGATCTACGACTCAGGATCAGCGCTTTTCCACAGGTCCCGCCATTGCACCCAATGCAATAGTTGTATTTTCCAGATTTTTTCTGACAAAACAGTAGCTTCATTTTGTTTCGAAATTCGAGGCAGCAAATGAAATATCCAATATCTCACATTTTCTTCTTCCATACGAAATTAAAATGAGTTTTAGCATCCACGGAAATATCGCGGTCTTAAATAATTCTGAATTTTTGAAATCTAAGTAAGCAGAAAGTCATGCATCTATTTGAATGAATTTTTTATTATATGTATAGCTCAACAAAGAGTTCTGAGAGGTCCACAAAACAACTTCCAGACAGTTTTTGCGTCGCTTCTCCGTGAAAAGATTTGAACTTTTCATTAAAAAAAACCTAACTTTTTTCTTTCTTTTTTTTGTAGGGGGTTATTTGGTGTTGATTTTTCACGACTATTCACTCAAAAATTTTGTAAAGTGTTAATTCTATGACGAAAATATGAATAGAATAAAAATCCAAAGATTCAGCGGAATCAGAGGTAATTTTTTTCTTCAAAATTTGAAAGAATTCCATAATTATTAAGAAAATTATTATTCACTCCACCCATGTCCGACTTCAAATTATATTAGTTTTCATAATACTTTTCGACTAATATTTACAAGGTTTGCATTTTCTTCTACATTTTTCAGGGCGTATAATTTTCAAATATGCAGGTAGTATGATAAATGTTTTACATGTAGAAATTACTTATGCAATTTTTAACATAATTTATTTATTGTTTTTATTTTTAGGTACTTTTTTAATACACTCTAGGTATAACTCTCCAATATCTTTGATGTTTCTTTTGAATTTACAGTTCCCAAGACCATGAACCTAGTTAAAAAGCAATGATAAAATTATTAAAAGCTTGTCAAATACTTTTTCAATTTTTTTCATTTCATAAACATATACATACATTCGACAAGAATATAATAAGTTTAAAATCCATTAGTCATTCATATAATACCTACACTACAGGAAATTTCTATTAGTGCAAAAACTACGTTGTTGACGCAATTTAAGATATTATTTTCACTCGTTGTTGATGTAAAAATATTCGAAACACCTCTCTTCGTTTTCTTTGGCTTCAATGATAGAAAATTTTAAGAATACAATAATTTTAGGATCCTCTTCTCAAAATTTAGAGTTGAGCACACGAAATTTAGATAACTATACTAAGTGACTAGGAAGGCAGGATGTTGATTATTAATACAAACTTGACTAACTGCATGAATAAATGCATGGCTAAACTCTTAATTTCGTTCCAATTAAAATCAATTTTCACACCAGTTCCATCAATTAGCAGTTTATAACAGGTCTTCGGAGGGTTATTCTTCAATGTTATCTCAAATCTTTAAGAAATGCACGCTGCTTGAACTTGGAATGATCTTGGTTTTGAACCGACAAGGGGAATAATAAAGTGAAAAACAGAATTGAAACTTAGAAAGTCAAAACACAAGGAACAAAGGGTTGGGGGTTAAAATCTCATTATCATGAACAAAGATTCATTACAGAGGATTTCAGTACAATACCGCAATTAGTCTAGCGGTAAACTTAAACGAACAAAATGAAAAATTATTTGATTTCATCTTTTCAAAAAAATCTCACTAGAAAATAACAAAACAAACTGATATTAATGTGGAATAATAAATGAAATTCACGACTGATGAGAAAACAATTTTCGATGTCTTAAATTTAAGAAAATATAAACTTATAATAGCTTGCTGGAAACTCGTTGAAAGAATTGAATTACCTGAGGTTCCAGAATGAAGTTCCGTGAAACATATTTCAAGAAATGCGAGAAAACATAAAATATGAATTGATAAGGAACATCTTAGAATCATATTTCTGCTTGAATACCGGAAAAAGTACAACAGAACGAGTGTTACATTAAAATAATTATTAAGTATCGAGAATCAGGTGACGAATTGCATACTACGTAAGGGCAAAATACTTTGAAATGAGTTAATTAAAACGAAAACTTTGATGGCGCCATTTTAATCGGACTAACGAAATTTCGCATCAGACGATCAGCTCACTTCACTGTTCAATATTCACTCTTGGACACTTCACTTAAAATTCAAAATAAACAACAAAATTCTAATCAGCAAAATTAATCGATACGACCCATGCGACCACACGACCAAATACTATCGATTTAACGTTTATCGATTAGTCGTAACTCGAATATATCGATATCTATTAAATTTTGTAAAAAGAATGCTTGGCGACTCGGGTTATAATGTGTGTAGTCGCGTCAATATCGCGTTTCATCTGTTCAACAGAGTACCGTTTGAACCTTTGAGGTTTCGCCGAATCATTAACGTCGATTGGGGGTTTCGGGAGTTTTAGGGGTACTCAATCCCCTAATAATTTCGTTAATTTAGATTTATACTTGTAACTTATTAATATTTACCTACATTATTTTTTGTGTTAAAAAGAATGAAAAATTCGATGTTTAGGTTGAATGAGAACCGAGAAATTTTCGCATTTTATCTTCAGCTCTCCTCCCCCTTAAGTATAATTTTACCAAGTTGGCGCAACCACAGCGTATTAAATTGAATATGTACAGAAATTAAAATATTTCGACTAGAAAACAAAAGAAACGTAGTAGGTTCAACACGATATAGTATAGATAAACCCGACTACAAAGTATGTCAAAGTAGATGACAATTTCGATCTCACCAAAATGTCTTTAGTCATAAGGTCATAACATTCATAACTAAGAGAAATATATTTGTTTGATACGTAGGTGCTTATTAGGCCAATTCTGTTCTTACTCTTACATATACTACGGCTACACATGAAAACTTTCAGTAAACGTTTTTTGCGAGTTAATAGGTATTTATGTTTTAAACGGTAACATTGATTATGCAAAAACATATCAGAATGTTAAATTTACTGAATGTTTGGCATTTCACTGATAGATCTTATAAAACATACAAAAAATTTTGTACGTACGTGGATTTGCAAATCAAAATAGTATGAGATTAATCCTGTGGAAGTGAAAATATGCAACTTGTGTGCCACTAATGTTTAGGAAGTAGCATTTTTCAACTGTTTTAAAATTTTAAGCTTGCCTGAAATGTTTTTAAAAATTTAACTTTCGAAGGCTGTGATTATAATGGTTCGAGACCACTATTGTAAGGCACTTATATAATAAATGTATTTAATTTAGGAGGATTATAAAAGAATTTGTCGTCATACACCTTCACTCTCCTGTGTTTGACAATGACTAACAGCGACCACCTCAGCCCAGTCGCTTGTCTACCTATATTTCTTCCGAGAAACAAGTGTCCTGTGCGCCAACCAGGCATGCAGGAGCTCTTGGGCTATGCTCACGATACTGGGGGCGGTGTCCATAACCAGTCTTCCGAAACTAGGCCTCCCTAATGATCTGTAAAAAAGAAGTTAGTAACGTAGAAACCCACAAGTACTGTTATATTCTTTATTAATAGGAACATAAGTACTTAATCACTAGAAATTTTATGAGATACAAATCAACAAGAGAAAGGGAAATTAAGTTCTCCTTTTTGGGTTGAGAATCTTGTGGGTTCTCAACCCATAAGTTGTATCTTGAACACACTGCTAGGTAAGCAAGATGGGAAGAAATGGTCAACGGTTAGCGGCATAAAGGAGTGACTTTGTAAGGAAGAAATAAAATTGGGTCAGCAAGTTTGTAAACGAGATTGAGATTATTAATATTTTCTCAATTTCTGGTCATTTGGATCACAATCCGCTATCACCTCTCACCCGCTTTATCCCAGCAAGGATGCTCACTGGTGAGAGTAGGTGTTTGGCAGTGCTAATCCTGTCTTGTCTTTACTGATAGCTGTACTCCAATGATGCCATGGTTTGTTGGGGTTTATTGGTGATTTAGGTGTTGCATGTATTTTTTATAGATATGGTTTGACTAAATTTTAGCTGAGGGATGGCTGGCTTCTGTGTCAGTAGTGCTTAACTCTAGGATCTGCTTACTATCTTTGAGCTTAGCAACTTAATGTCAGTGTGATGTGTTTGCCCAACTTGTGACATCAACAGGTTGACTAGTGTAGCTAATTTGTAGAAACCTGGTTTTGTCAATATGTGTAAGACAAAAACAATATCTCCAACTTTAAGTTGGAAATCAACTGTGCAGTAAGCATTGCTTACCCTTTTGGGATTCTATCTCTCAAGTATGGGAGATAGAGGCATCCCAAAGCTCTTGTAAGTTTTCTTGATCTTTTCTCCTTAGATTCTGCAGATTTTTTGCCATTAGAGTTGTTTCCTCTGAAGGTTTATCTAGATCTAAGGTGAAATTTCAGAGTTTTGCATGCATGAACTGGGCTCAGGTTAATGTACTCTGTTTGGCTTCATCATTGACTGGGCAGAGTTGTTGCTCATTCATTATCACTTGTATATTTTTAAGCACTGCTTGAAAATTGTGACGATGTGAGTGTGGCCCCATAATACATTCGAATACTTGTTTGTAGACTCCTATGAGTCTTTCATATGTTGCACCATATCAAAGAGCTGTGGGTGGTGTGAAGTTCCATGTTATCCTTTTTGTAATAGTTTATCTTTGATAGTATTGTCAGATGTTATTACTTCCCAGAACTGTGACAAATAAATTGCTATTAGTTTGAACTGGGCTACACTATCTGACAGAATTGCTTTTGGCATTCTACAGTCTGTAAAGAATATTTGGAATGCCACCCAGATTTCCCCAATTGTGAGTGACAACAAGGGGGATAAAGTATACAGCTCTTATGGAGAGACGTGTGAATATTAACACCCACCTTTTATAAGTTGGTGTGATTGGTGTTGCTAGTTCCTTTTTTTTTTAGGTAAGTAGGTACTCGTCAAAGACCAAGTATAGACCAAAAACATCTGCACCTGTATAAGTGAATGAATGTGTGAAAGGCACTAACTTAAAGTCAAGCATTCCTGAGTGTAAAGGCTGTGCATAAGGCTATATATCTAACCTTTTGCATGCCAGGTAGTAGCCACATTGCTTTGGGTACAAAATACGTTCTGCAAAAATCTGCCATTGTGAATTTTATACCAGTGTGACTATTTAATGTATGTACATGTAATAGTATTAGCTTTGTTAGATGCAACTTTGGGTATGACAGTACTAGGGATAAAATATCCTTTGTAAACGGTGTTACTGGTACCTATGTAATTTCTTAGTCTTAGTAGTCCTGATTTGTCTGTTAATTTGTAGAATCTTTCATATGCCACATATTCTGGTGCATTATATGTTGATAATGTTTTGAATAGATCAGAAATATGTTTTTTCTGATCTGCATATATGAAACATAATAATGCAAATTGATAGTTGTTAGGTAATAGTGCCTGTGGAATACCTTGTCATGAGAGATATTCACACTAGAAGGTCTTCAACAGTATTTGCGTGTTCTGCCACTTCATACGATTAAGTATGGGAGAGCCAAATCCTCGGCAAACACTGGCGATTTTTGAGCTGGTTCTGAGAGTTTATATACAGGATTTGGTACACGCACACCGACACACATGCATACGTACATGTACGTAATTATGTCATACGTTACGTCGTTTCTTGTCTCCGTTGAGGTGATAAGAAACGACGCAGTGCGTTTGGTACCGGGTCGTGACATTACCGAGATCGTTATCAGGTAATTGATCTCGGCCCGTACAATGCATCTTACCTGTACGTACGTACAGGTACGAACATACAAACACACCAGTGTAAATTCGTTTAACGTCATAAAGACGATTATTGCCAGCCTTTGGGCGGCAACTGTCATCGAGGGGTGCGAGCCCATATTACCTCATACGAGTAATGTCCCCACAGTGCCCATGGTGAAGTCAGACTAGTTTTTATAAGTCATGTTCTTAAGAACTTCCTGACTATTGTAAAACAGTGATAGAAAGTTTTCTTTAGGTTGATCAGAGTGTTAAAGTTTTGTATGTTTATGTTGAACGGAATGTTTGCAGGGTGATAAGTATATGAAGTTTTTATATGGCATAGTTCTTGATAGATCTCTGTTTGGTTATGTAGATAAATTCAGAACATCTTGTAAGTTATTTTAAGTTTTTAATTGGGTTGGATTTGGACTTGTTTGGTCTGAGTCCTGTATTTCTTGGTCAATTTAGGTAGCGAATGTTTTTACTTCAGAAACATAGTTGACCAAACTCATTGTAAGTTGTAAGTTAAGGTATTGATAATTTCCTATATTTGAGTTATCTTTGTAATTTGACAGGACCGTGGCTGTCAAATATTGTATCATGTTTTTGTGGAATCATTTCTGACAGTATGTCAGAAATTTTTAGTGATTCTATCAAGGTTAAAAAAACTGGTATGGTTTGATTTTCCTCTGTTAAATCTGGTAAAGACTGGATTATATGTGAATTCATCTTTGGCCATGTGTTGGGACTGTAATTAAGCTAGTCCTAGGCCAACCCCTAAGTAGTGTGAAAAATGATATCTACCATTGCTCCTCTTGAACCAACATCTGCAGGGTTGTCTGCAGATGGAACATAACAAAACTGTAAGTTCAGAACTTTTTCATTTTGGTTACTCTGTTCAAGATAAACTGTGTTAACACTCTTTATTCTAACAACCATGTTAGAATGCATTTACTGTCTAATCAGAGATATGTGGGACTATTACCTAATTCAAACAGTTGGCATGCTCTTGCTCCAATTAGTGTTGTTAACAATTCCAGTTTTGTGATTGTGACAGTTTTCATTGGAGCAATTCTCAATCTTCCTAAGACAAATCTAACTGCACTTTTGTTGGTTTCACTATTACGGAAATGTAGAAATGCAGCCATTAAAAATGCAGTTTTGGACTCATCAACAATGATATGTGGCTGGCATTTACTCGAATGGTATGTAATGGGTAAATTTGGCTAGGTAAAAGGTAGTTTGTGCATTTGGATAAGTCCTTGACCAATTAAGTCGCTATTGGTTGCAGTGACTGTGGTAGTGATTCATCTCATTTGTAGTTTTCATTCCAGAGTTGTTTGATAAAAGTTCTGGAAGGAATGAATGCTGGAGCAAACCAACCATGAGGATCAAAAAATTGGGATACGGATCTGAGAAAGAGCTGTTTTGACCAGTCTTGATTTTGATTCTTCACTTTGGGAGTACTGATGAAAATTACATTATTTTCCATATCCCATGTTAAGCCGAGAACTTTTATCAAGGGTTTATTTAGTGCATGTTCTAGATCAAAGTTTTTTCTTAATGGTACAAAATTTGTCTCCCATTGGGATAGTTCCATTGAGATATCATTGATGACTTTGTTAGCTTCGTTGTGTAAATTCAACAAACTTTTGTATATTGGTAATGAAGTTACCAAGTTGTTTTTATGTAAATTTTTCATAAAACTTGGGGTTTATTTTCAGGAAATGACGCATGAGGATAGCTGCTAGCAAAAAGGATGCTGATACTATCCCAAATGATACCCATCTAAACGAAATATAATTATAATATCTTTTTTTAATGGTTTTAATGGATCTTTGATCCATAGAAATCTGGTTATATCACTATCATTTGGATGTAACCCTATTTGATAGAATGCTTTTTAAATGTTGGCAATGAGTGCATATCTATCTTTCCAAAAAGATAGAAGTATCTATCGCAAATTGGGTAGTAGATTAGCTTCTTTAAACATGCAATCATTGATTGAATCATACTGAGCAAATGCTTGAATTTGTTATTTTTGGTGAGTTTTTCAACTCTTCCTGTTCTGAGTTTATTCAACGTCTGTCAGCGGGGCTCCTTCGAAGGAACTGACTTAGGATTGATGCTGTACCACATCTTCAAAAGATCGCATCATTTCAAAGCTGCTACAACATTTGTGGACAACCATACAGCAATATAAACTTCAAATTTTATGCTTTTTGATCTCTTTTGTTCATTTGCTTGGGAATTCAAGGTAAACATGATGGCCAAAATTAATAGGCATGTATTGGGAGGGGGGTGGATAGCTTCCTAGTTTGTTTGGTGTTTGTTGGTTGTGGTGCTTTCCTTTTCTTCCCAAAAGACGTCTTTTCCTACACTTGGCCATGCAGGTATCTGTACCTTTTATTTAGCATTTTCTTGTTGGTTTCTTCTTGTGAGTTGTGTGACTTTTTCGGACATCACGTATAGTTGGTAGTGATATGACTAAATCAGACGTCGGTAAACATATTAAAACTTGAATAAACAGCCCAAAGACATTATGAAAATTTAAGTTATTAACGAATTTATTCATTCTCATTTATACAGTTTTACAGTCGATACGTAGTATCGTTTTATTTTTTTCTCTTTCTTTTAACATGAAAATTCTTACAGGCATCATTGACAATAAACCTGAAGTCAATTATGATATTATGAACTGTCTGCTGATTATCATGCAAACAAGTTTACTATGGTGGACCATACATATATAGCCGAGTGAGGTGACTGAAAGAAACTAGAAAAGGTAGGTAGGCCTATTGTAAAAAAAAATATATCCTCTAGTAAACAGTTACAGTAGTTGAAGAAAAACGACTACTGAAATAACAATTCGATAAAACAACCAAATAACCACAAACGATATGGAAATTAAATTTATTGTAAAATTTTTACCATAGTATGAAATTAAAATTGCACTGAACATTAACATTTTTCAAATGCCTTATACATTAATTAATATTACATAAAATTTTATTCAAATAAAGAAAAGAAATATTTATAAATGTACAGTACTCTCAGCGGCGGGCATGGCCTAAAAAATGATTCCAGTAGTTTTTCCAGACTATAAATTTGGATTTTTGGTCACTTTAATTCATTCGAAATCAAAAATTGTTTACTTCATGAATCAAAAACCAAAATTACCAAAACGTAGTTAAAGACGAGACAGCTGAGAGCTGCAAGCTAAAAACCAAAATGGTGATTTATTTTTAAGGTGGTAAAATGTTATAAACAAATTTTGGGATCTATTAAGGTACGGATCAGTCATGGGTTTCATTTTTCCAATTCTTAATTAATCTTCTAGTTCCACTAAATGATTTTTTGCAACACCCAACCGAAAATTACATTTTCTTATGCACTTTTACTAAATGAAAAGTAAGGAATTCTAATACGACGTGAAAAAATAAGATTTGGCGCTTACCTAAATTTTTCGTTGAATAATTTTTTTTTTCTTTTTTAAATGATAATATTATTGATTTACAAGCCCTGAAACGTCGCGCGCTTTGGCTTGTGCCGGCCTCGGATTTTTGCTGGCATAGTTGGTCAACATTGTAGACTTCGTTATTTTAACGAAAATAATGAAATATTTTGTTGCTTGATAATTGAGAAGTGGAGGCTCAAAGAGCGCTAAATTCGCCCTACATTATCACAGTTTGAAAACAAAATGATTTATTTTTCCATGAGAAGAGTTTAAATTAATTTTGAGAATGGAAAACATTTTAATATCGATGATCACTAATTTTTAGAGGATAACCTTTAAATCCTACCCAATTGTAACGATTGAAACTCATTTTTAAGAGAAATTTTTGCATTACAAGATCCATAAATTTATAGGGATTTTCACCCACTATCCTGTTTTTAGCCAATTAATATTTTCGCCGCCAGATTGCGATTTTTTGCCTACACTTTCCAATTTGCACATGAGCATAGAATTTAGGGAGCGAATAATAGAAGCGAAATAATTTCGGCGTAGAGCTTTTTTCTTAACGTTTGTTATAGAGATGCACTAATTCCCATAAAATTGTTTTCCATAATTATGCAACCCTTTTTTGGAGCTGAGGGTTGACAATTTGTTTTGAAGTAAAATTATCACCGAGTTTAAAAAAATTAATTTTTTTAGTCTTAAACTTTTTAGGAGGATGGGAAGGGGTTGGAAATGGGTGTTAAAATTTTTTCGTTAAAAACAGTAAAATTATTAATCATTATTAAATTCTAAGAAGTTTTTTTCATGAATTTTTTTTTGTTCGATGTTGCAAAAAATAGTGGGTGACGCGTGTGAAAGTAGATGATTGGTATTCGTGATTTGCAGTACCAGCTGAAGGCAAGAGCTGCCAAAATTTACACTTGTAACAAAATCACCTACTTTTTGCACCTATTTCACAAATAACTACTTTGGTTTTCGCAGAATTTGAAATTCACTCCATCTTTTTTTTTTTTCTTGAAAAGTAGAATTCGTTACATCTATTCAAAAAATATTCCTACTGGATGTCTGGATTTTAAAATAAGAAACATGCTATAGTTGCAGCAGCCCCGAAGACCTAAACTGAATAGCACATATTCATAAATAAATGATTCTACAAAAATAATTCCTAAACTATATTATTCTATACAAAGATAACAAATATTTATATTGATTGCACGGTGATATCTTCAATAGGAAGCATTTAGTATAGTCATTCAAAATGACCCCCAGCGCTTCGTTATAGAAACATGTTTCAAACTGAGGAAATGATTTCCTTTAATGTACACAGGTAATTAATTTGTCTTTAATTTAAATTTCCAATCAATTGAGTCAGAAGATGGTTGTATGTAGTGACTGATTAGGAGCTTTTCTTCATTTTTACTGCCATTCAACAGAAGATGACAGCGAGCATGGAAGTTTTTGCATAGATACCTAAAACAAGAAAAAATTATTATCAAATAACTGCGATCATTATTTGAAAAAACATAACACCTTATTTGAACAAGATGATAGCCTTGGTTCCACTCGAATTAGGAGTAAAACGGTCGTCGACATCGAGAATAATTAAGAATACTGGGGAGGGAAGGGCAGAAATTGGCCGCAATGAGGTGGTCAATGGTCAGTCAATACAAATTCTCCAATTAGCCTGCATTATATGAAATTAAGCCAAAAAAAACGCTTTATATGACTAGTTTCGAGCCCCAAATACAGATCAAAGAGGAAACCAACATTAAAAACTACCAGTTGTCACGCGTGGGCTCCACCTCCGGGTAGCAATTTGATTTTAGACCTAAAATGGTTATAATTTTCCTAAGAAAAAATCCTAGTGAGAAAGAGCGAATCATAGAGGGAAAGAGAAATTAAAAAAAGAGGTTTTATGCCTCGAATAAGGTGATGCGGTATTGAATATGTTATAAAAATACCCCATCCTCTTACCTCATACTTTTACCATACCTCAGTATAAAAATAATTAACATTAAAATTCAATATTAAAACTTCATCATTTATTTTTTCATAACTATCATAAGGATTGACTAATAGGGAGGTGAAGATAAGGGTATTTATTTCAAAATCAAAATAATAATAATTATCGGTTTATAAATATATACGTATATATATATTTTTTTTTTCAGTAAGCTTAAAATGAATGTATGAAAAGAAGACTGCCAAAGAAATTAGCATCACTTACTGAGATTTGTCATCAATATTTAGTCTAGGCATATTCGTATACTTTATGCCTGAGCATACATGGTGTCCCCAATAATGGAAATGAACCATGAGGAAAAATGGTAAAAAGTCGCTTCGGATAATTTTTCTAATGGATAATTTCCATCATTTGGGACACCATGTATACATAGGCATGAAATACGAGTAGAGACTACAGGTAAATACGATAGGAAATCTCAATGAATTATGCTTATTTCTTTGGCTACTTTCAATAATATATTGATCTATAATTTCCTAAAAAAAAAACAATACAGACTAGTATGTTATTTATATAATATTTTTTTAAATACCTTTCTTTATCAACTAGTAACTTATCACCTTTTGTACCTATCAATTTCATTTCAACTTCATTTCCAACAATATTTTACGCGGCACAAAATGAAACCTTAAAACTCATTAAAATATTACCGTATTGTCCCACACAAACAAAATTTATATCCAACACACAACTTCTATTGAGTGAAGTTTTCATAATTTTTACAAAATTGGCACTTCAAAAAATTTTTAGTAATAATGCATCAACGCATTCTAAGCAATGTATCTCGAAATTAAACGAAGATCCAAGGTTTCATGACAAATGTTTTCTAGAAAGGATACAAAGTTTCAGCTATTTGATCTTTCATTTTGATCCCAAATTCATAAATTGAATCAATTCCATTGTCATTCAATTTTCTTATCAAGTTCTCATTAAGTAAACAAAAAAAAAAAAAAACCGAATATAGAATACAAACCAAGTCAATCTGGATAGATGTACAGCTAAAATAAATTTAGTCGTTTTCATTTTGCTCTAACGAATCCGAAGTGTCAACTGAACTGGTGTCGGTAAAATCGTATGTATCATCGAAATTTTTCTGTCGCTTCCTCACATTCCAATGCAAACATTCGGCTAGCGAATCAAACCAATCAGCTATTTGGTCTTCCGAACAAATCGATGGAACAGGGTATACGCTGGTAGTTATTCTAAGACTGAAACACATATCTAATTAATACAACGCATTAACGTCCAATAAAATAAATTAAAAATTCGTTTTGAAATAATTATTTTTACAGAAATGATGTGATATTCTTCGCCTAATAAAATACAAGCACAATAAGTTATTAAGTATTCAAAATTAGTTTTAAACAAAAACCAGCTCGTTCAAATCGTTCTCATTAGGTCTACTACACAACAATTGGATAATATCTAAATTCAAAGTTGAAAAGTATTTCTTCGAAAAAATTAATACATAAAAAGTACAACAATCTAAGAACAAAGCCAGGGATTTAAAAATGTGAGAAAAAAAATTAGGCTCGAATTTTTAAAGGTACGTTTGTAATGTTTACACACCTATCACCAGGGAACACTTTTAGTTGATAATGTCCATCGAAAGATGTTGAACATACTTGACGGGCATCCTTGTTTAGTTTTACCTGTAAAAATACATTTCTGAAGATTGTTGATATTCAAACGCAGCTCTAAGCCTATATACATTGAACGTATTGAGGAATTCAGCATTATTATGTATAATGGTATTTTATATTTACGAACATTCACTAGGGCGGTATAATGTTTCTTTTCTGTTGAACAGAGAATTTTAGGTAAGAATATCACATCTTTTCAAGCTTGAAAATAATTTTATGAAAATGGAAATGTATGAGTGCCTTCGCATTGTACAGTTAGCAGAAATTATTCACAATAAAATTTTCATCTTTCATACCTATCACCATGAAGTAATTCTTGACGATTTCGTCCATCGAATGAAACCCACGACGTATTGCGAGAATCTGGTGATAGAGAAACCTACTAAAACAGGGGCAAAGACTATAATTTTATCATTTTAACAGGTAGAAAGCTGTGAAAATAAAGAAGAGTGTGACAATGAAAAGATACCGAATAGTGGATAAATGAGAACAAAATTCTAAAAAATGTATAATTATTAACTTATAGTCAAGTCATACCAAAGTTTTCTAACGAACGTCTGCAGGTACAGCTATACATTTGACATTCAAATATTACTGCAAAAGAGCGCAGGTACTTCCAGACAAATTTTGGAAGTAAGATTTAAAATAATTTATTCTTTTGTTTTTAAATTTGATGAAGGAAAAAGAGGTAACATATAAATTGCTCCTATTTATTTGACTTGGAAACAAAAAAACAAAAAAATCGTAAAAATTACGAGGATTCAGCACAAGGTCCCATTGAATATAAATATGATTAGATTATATTTTCGAATGAAGTTTTCGTGTATTTCGAATTGACACAGCTGAGTGGTGGATTTAATTTAGCCATTAATACGAGAAAACGAATTTTTTCATCAAGACCGAGACTGATGAGACCAACACTTGACCGTGCAAAGATCGAGATCACGTGCACCACCAGGAATACCTTGGTCTTGCTTTGGCCTGTCATTAATATTCACGTATTATATTTCATCAATATATTGCACTAATAGTGGTTAAACAGGGGTAGTAAGGATAGCTGACATTCTCCATCAAGCAGCTTAGCAAATACAACGCCTCTGATAGGCAACATGTAAATTCGACCAATTCCATAATTGCTCGACACAATGCATTGTACAAAAGGCAGAGGCAGGCCTGCCGAGATGGGGAAAGGGGATTCCTCTATGTCCGGTATTCTCAAAAAAAAAAAAAAAAAAAAAAAAGTGAAAAATAAGTAGATTTTCGTGGAAAATTTACTAAAAAACACTTGAAAACATTTTTCCCTCACTCTGCTCGTGAAATGTTATAAAACTCCCTCAAAGGTAATTCTTAAGACTTCCCCAGCACATCCGTGCAATTAAAAATTTTTAGGGTGCCAATAAATTTTGTATCTGCCGGGCCCGAATTTTTTTTTCACAGCCCAGAGTAGGGATATGGTACATGTCCCCATAAAACACAACATGAATGTCAAACAACATAATTCGTGGGTAGAGAAACCTTGATTCACAGATCATTAAACGAAAAAGGCATGTTCAGTCTGCCTCTAAGCATTTTCACAAATAAATTTCTCAAGAAATTTAAATCGAGTATAAAAAATGTATCCTTCTTCAGATGAAAAATATTGATTTCTAGTTCGCATAATTCGACCCCACTCCTCTAAGTTTCCTTCATCACGCTTTCGTTTTGAGTTTTATTTTGCAGCATTCACAAACAAAGCCTACATATATAGGAAGGAAATAAAACTACAGTTGCAAATTATTTTAATCGCAACTGAATGATCAATTATACCAAAGCCTCACGATTAAAATATGCAATACCGTGCAAATATGAATTTTCAACTAAAGAAAAGAAACACGTTCCGAATTTGTGAATGCGTAAATTTATTGTAAATCAATGAACGATTTTACCTTTAATTCGACTCCAGCAGGAACTACAATTGGTCTGAATGATAAAGAGTGTGGGCAAATCGGGGTTACCACAATTGCTGGAACACTTGGATGAATCATGGAAGCACCAGCCGCAGCCGAGTAGGCAGTGCTGCCGGTTGGCGTGGAAATAATGAGACCTGCAAGCAAAACAATACCGTAAATAAATAAATAACAACAATTTTGGCGAGAAGTTTCTTTCGAATTGTATACAAAAATTGTTGCTATATGTGTTTCGAAAATTCGATCAATCAGAATATAGATATAATTGGAAGATCAGCATTTTTATGACTTAAACATTGATGAAACGTTTCACACATTACTGAAAACTCAAACTTTAACATTACAACAACGTTACCAGAAAAAGTTACGATAAGTGCTACAACTTTCTTCCCTAAAAGTAGCAGTTTGCAATATTTCATCGATATTTCAGTTTTTTAAAAATTGTTTCAGTTGGAAAAGAGCGGAAAGTACAGTCTCCGAATTGTATGTCCAGCCAAAAATAGCAGTCCACATTATTTTATTACCAATAAAGTTTGTTCCTTCAAAAATATTGCACAATTTAAGATTTTACATTTTTTATTTTGCAAGAACATTTCGAAAAAGATTTTTCACAAAAACAAAATTCTTTTCTTAAAAAGCAGAGGTTGATTTACAATTTTGACTCCAATTTTTTTTCTTAAAACCTTGCGGTAACATGTTACAATTCTTTTTTTATTTAATGCAACCAATGATTTTTTTTTTAAAGTTCAATGGCACCACAGAATTTTAACTCGGGAGATATAGTCCCCCTCCAGCACCCAAAAAATCTACCATTTCTAAAAAAGAAAATAAAAATTTGTTCCACCACTCAATCTCAATTTTTTAAGTAGGTCTAATTTTTCTAATTTTTACACAAAAACTGTATAATTTTGCCAAAAATATTTTTAAAACAATTTATATCCATATTCTGACCACTTGATTTGCTTCAAATTTTTGTTCAAGGTAATATTAACAACTGCCATCTTTCACTGGGCGCGTAATACACAGTGTGTAATAAAACACTGTCAAAGGCTTCATCTCACTTAGTGAGTTGGTTTACGAGAAAAAGTAAATTATAGTTTTCAGATACATAGAGATCCGGATTTGGAGGGCGAGAGTGAGATCTTGCTACCGCGCCCACACTAGTGAATATTTTCACGGAAATACCGATACTTTTCATCAGTTTTTTTTTCTCAAGTTTACCACCAATTTGAATTTGCATTGCGCTGAAGCACTGTAGTGGTGGGAACAAGTACATTATTAATTCTCGTCACAAATGCTTCACGTCACATTGATTCAATTATGTTTCACAGATATTTTAGTTATAGTACACATTTTCTGATTACTGGGTCAATACACAAACATTGATATTTGATGTAATATTTCAGTAAAAAAAATTGTCTGGACAACATTTTGAAAAATATTATCCAAAATGAAATATTATGACGTCATTTCAGACGTGTAATTGTTACGAAATATAACAATACGATTGAAACATTCGCTGAATCCATCAGACTATTTTTAAATGAAGAAAAATCAGTAACTATCAAAATTCAGAAGGTTCGTGGCATTATTACCGTCTCCTTGAACTGATGTAATCAGTTTTCCATCCAAATATAAATCGATATTCGACAAATACGGCGATGGTCCTCTATCTATGACGATATCATTCAGCACGAGAATGTTGACCGGCGGACGAACCTCTTGATCAGACTCTTCGTTCTTCCTCACGAGGATACACCTCAATCTACTTCGTAACGTTAAAGCAGCATGACCTGGCAAGAAGAAGAAAATAATTTTACATTCTACAGTGACAACAGTCACGTAATTAGAGGCAAATGCAGAAGTTAGCACGACGGGGAATCACGTGTTTAAACTAACACATATTTCAAACGAAATAAAAAAACATGTCGCACGTTATTTGAGTAATACTTCCGATGACATGTAATGAATATAAATAACAAATTTTGCTTAGAATAAAATAATTCTGGTACTAAATTTCTCCATTCTAGACAGACTCCCTGGTTTCGTCGAATTTTCAACGGCTATCTTCACTTTTGGGGTAAATCAATCAATGTTCATGGTTGAGTAACGAGCAAATGCGATTAAGACAATTTGTTCCCCACAGAATGCATCGAAAGGTTTTAGCAACTGTATCCTGACTTTTCGAAACAACTTGGTTGTAAATTATCTTTACGAACAGAGAAAACTTTTTTTAATCTAGTTGGATCATCTGGCGGTTATAAAATATAATTTTCTAATAAAAATGCGTTGTACTACGGTTATCTTCGGTCATGGATCCATTATTTTCTTGCCAACGGACAAATTTTCAATTTAAATAAATATCTTTTATTCGTCGTGACTATGACATCAATGTTTCAATGCCGTTTGAGTGCTTATAAACCTAAAACAGTATGCAGTTCATTCAAATAAAAATTCAGATTTACCTTCAAGAACGTTGGTAACCTGTTCCTGAAAATTTTCAAATTTGAATGGCGTCAAAAATCCTAATGAGCCGAGATGGAATGCCATGATAGGTGGTACCGATTGCTGTAATAAAAATATCACTTATCAGTGTGTTGATAATTCAGAAGTTCTATAACATTGTGAGAATAAAGTAAGTTCATAATTCAAACACCAATAACACACAAATATGAATACACCCTGAAAAGTATGAAGAATTTGAAAATCCTTCAGAAAATTGATAGTTTTTAAATATCGATAACGAAACTTTTCGATATTTGCCATCTCCAGAAACTACATTCTACATGAAAAGTACGATTCTCATACCTGAAAGAGTAGACTCGCATAGAGTAATGTTCCGTCGCCGCCCAAACAAATTATGAAATCAATTTTGTCGGTGAGATCATCTTTTCTTTCGGCGAATATCATCAGCTTATTCTTAATGGATACGAATTCCGAATTTTGCAATAAAAGAACTTCTTCGGTGACCGATTGTTCGACAAACACAACCATTCGTTTTTCCTGCAAGCAGACATAAACATAAGTAATAATTAATTATACAGACGTAGGGAGACACTTTACTTTTGCATACGCAGTCGTAATAAATCAAACTTGAATGAATTTGGCTATCAAAATAATGTTTGATGCAAATTAAGGGTACCTGCAGAAAGGGTTTACAATGAGTCTGTATCTAAATAACTAATAAATACCTAATAATAATCTCTACATCTCTATCTCCTCATCTTTATCTCTACAATCTCTATCACTATCTCTTTCTCTACATATTATAAAATACTAAAGGCTAAAAAATGTTAGAAATACTATCACTCTAAAACAGCTAAACTCATTTGTATGAGATTTTCGAGAAAAAATTTTGTTATTCTACGGAAAATTTATAGACATCGTAGAAGTTCGCAGTCCCTCCTGGGGACAAAGTTACAAATTTTTACCATGTGAGAAAACAAAAAACGGATAAAATATTTTTTAAATAAACGAAAACGAATAAAAGAGAATGAAAAAAAACTTCTTTTTGCGTAGTCAACGGGTTGATTTTCTCTTTCGTTTTTATTTCCATCCAGTTTCATGGAATTACGATTATTTTCATCATATTATCGAATAATAGAACGAGTCACTAAATTCAAATTTCTGACCCAATATGGGGTTGAGTAAATCAATTCCTGGACATTTTTCGAACATAAGAAGAGGCAAAAGGTAATTATTATTAAGTGATACATCACAGAGCATATTTTTCGATCGATCCTATTTCTGATTAAAAAAATTGATGAAATAATTATTTAGGGTCACAAAAAAGTGGATAAAATAAAGGAAGATGGCAAACACAGATAAACAGACACTACGCAAGTGAAACAGCGAGTTAACAGTTCGTAATAATATAGTAATAATAATATAATAAAATAATAATAATAATAATGAAAAAATTATAGCAACAATTAAATCAATTTTTTAAGAAGCAACATGTAAAACATTATATATCTACGTATGTATGTTATAAATAATAACAGGCTATTTTATTTTTAGTGTGCCAAGAAAAACTTAGCAATTAAACTCGAGACAATTTTGAAACTATTAATTTCAAGTTTTTCCTTTTAAGAAACTAACCAACTAGGCCTAATCTGGTAGTTGGGAGCAAAAGAAAACGGAACATTCCAACATAAAAAATAACAATTACTAGGTTGAAAAAACACGGACCCGTTACTGGAATCCACTACATATTATGATAAATTGTAAAATATTACGCAATAATCATTTTCTGCAAAATCCAAAATATCTTGGCTAAAAATTTTCTTGAAGATTGCATCATTGGCGCAATCAGGGGTGGAACTGGTCATGTAAAACGTGATAATTATTATTTTTCAAGGCCCATCGTATATTTCTGCTAAAAAGACCGGCGAAAAAAATTTTTATCGAATTTAAAAACTCATAATTTTTCACTTTTTTATAGCAATAGTCATTATTTTGAATCTACAGACTGCGAAAAAGTCTCAAGGTTTTTAAATTTTATCCACGAGGTGGAGTTAGTCGAAGTCCTCCATTGAAAATTAAAGAAAAATCATATCAATACAATCTATGAAATGTATCTCAAAGAAGGATAATCCAAAGTAATTTTCTTTCTAGGCGAGCTCAAGACCAAATCATCCCCCCTCTGACTTCAATTAAAAAAATTCTCGTACGCTTGCAAATTTATGCAAGAGTATTTACTCAGGATTTCGATTGCATAAGAGAAGTATAGCAGCAAAGAACGATTTTCAGATTATTAACCATCCCCGCCCCTGCCCAACCCGAAAAAGTCAAAAGAAATAAACAAATCAAGTCGATTTCTTTGTTGTTTTTTTTTGCCTTTTACATAATTATACGTACAACATTAGAAACCCCTTGAGGAATCTCTAGCTGTAGTATTAATTAAACTTGATAAATCCCTCTTTTCAGTCTCCTCCTTAAAAGTCGTATTGCAGATGAAGAATAATTTTGAAAAATGTTCATTATGTATAAGGAACTTAATAAATATTGCATTAGTATCATTTACTTGATTTTATTCTAACTCACGTTTTATTTACACTAATAAGCCTCATCTTTTTGACATCTTACAATATTATTATGCAGATGCCCTAGATTTAATTCCTACTAAACACATTTGATAAATATTCTAAATTAACACAGTTCTATTTTGCCTCGTGCGTCGTGTTTTGTTTCAAGTTCAATGAGTTATAACAGAGTTATAATCAATTTGCGACTGTCACTTTCTAAGCAAACAAATTCACGTAGGGACTGAGAAGTTTTTGACAGCAGCAACATATTAGGCGAGACATTCTCCCTGCTTGTTGAGTTCACGGCGAAAATTCATGATACTCGATAAGAAAATTGAGCTTAGAGTCACCAATTATGAGTATTCTATTGTTTGGTTAATCATGAGACTGGCTAATAAATCGAAATATTCGCGGCCAAAAAAATTCGAGAATGTTTTCACTCTATCAGGCATAGCTGTCACCGTGCTTCCAAGTTCCAAATAATTCTGGAACAGTAGGTATGACGAAAGTGACTCTCTTATGGTGTCATCGAAAAGTATAGCATCAGATCCTACCTTTATCTTCGGCTTCAGCTGCATTTCGGCCGAAAATTAGACCTCCTGCCAAATATTTGGCTTCGACCAAAATTGGACCCCCCGGCTTTGGCTTCACCCAGATCCTATCGAGAAGTTAGAATTGGGAGAAATTATTCCGTCAGTTTAGTTCAGATTTCTTGACTTTGTTATTACTTGAGCTGATAAAGCTGAAGCGGTGGGCAAAATTGGTCTTGGTGGTGGTCTAGCACTTTTCTCAAGACCAAGACCAAATGATATGAAAACTGAAAAATTATGAACAAACGGGAAATTGTTCTCAATCTGGCAACTCAAATAATTAGAAATATTTGAAGTTTAAATTTTTTCTTCCATATTTTGGTTAGGACACGAAGGATACATTTAATTTAGCTATTAATAATGACAGAAATCTAGTAATCAAGACTGAGGGTCCAGTACACAATCTCAGACTTGGTCTTGCTCGTACTCATTACTAATAGACAATAATTCTAACAATTCTGCTTCTAGGGCACGTTCCAAAACATTACCAAGGAAGGTAAAAGTTTCACACCACGTGTAACCTCACATTTACCCAACTTGGTAAACATAAACTGAACGGGCAAGAATTATGAAAAAATTAGTGAAATTTAGTCACAGATGATTTTAAATTATCAAAAACATGGAAATTACTCTAAAATATTTATGATAAGATGATTTAGATTGAAAATTTGATTAATATTTACAAATTAGGTATATGAATATTACCTTGGGGAATTATTTTACCTTTCTCCAAAGTTAGGGAAAAAAATTAATCCACAAAGTATAAAATTACGTTTCTGAACGTACCCCTAGGGAATGACTTCCTTTCCAACTTTTTACTGAAAATATAAAACTGAGCAAGCAAAATGAAGAGTTTGTAACACATTTATTTGTCATATTATTATATTGACGTACATATTCGTCTACACAAAAAAACATATTTTTATTCTATACATTTGTCCCTTTAAATTGTACAGTTAACTGACGAAAGTACTGTTACTTCCTGCCAGCGATCACAACACATTTTTTAACAGGATGTTTGGTGACCTCTATGAACTGGTTCCTTGAATATTCTCAAATAAATAAATTCCTCTAATTAGCAAATCCCTACTTTATACCCAATACTATGTAAAAATGTATACACTGACAGGGTATATAAACTTTTGTATCCACTAAAATAATCGTACTATAACTTTACATTTTCTTAGGCTTAGTACTGTAATTTTATATACATTCAGTCATAGTACTGAGAGTAATCAAACTTTCTTAAACATTGTACTTTTGTATGTATAAATCATTATTTTAATAGAGTGGTAAAAATTATCGTGTTTTAATTTCATTTAAAGTCTCTCTAACAGTTAAGTTCCACAATAGCTGTAGATAGTAAACTTAATAATTTAAACTAATTCTGAAGTAATAATAATACTCAAGTGAATATTGTTATAACTTGAAAGAAGTGTAACCACACCAAAAGAGGTTCATTTCTAATACTAAATGACCTCTTTTGGCCGTTACAGAGTTATTTTAACAAGGACAAATATAAGGGGGTCCCGGAGGTCTGGACCCCTCTTAGTGAAGAAAAAAAAAAGCTAGACTTCTAAAAATTAAGTTTTTTCGTCAGGTTTAATGGTTTTTTGTTTGAGGGGGAGGTCAGAAAAGATCACTGAGAATGTGTGGACCCCACCTACATCCATACCCTAGCAGTTTAATAAGTCGTTTCATCACGATTCTTGAATATGTTTTAGAAGTTCAAAACAATTGTACAAGTATATTTTGAGGTTTAGACTGACAGTTAAACAAATTTAAGAAAAGTCAAATATCGCGATACGAAAGAGAGCTCACTGCAGGCTCCGAAATGTTGTGGTTAGGATCATGTATAGCATATTGGTTAGCTTTTCGTTCATACAACTATAAGGTCTTACGTTTGAGACCAACTGATGCTGTATTCTAACCAAAAATGGCGGTGCATTCGGTTTGGTCCATTTGTGCGATTGGAAAATTCATGTTGTAGCCAATGGCCACTCGATCCTAACCAACCCTCCTCCCTCAAAATACTGATAACCAATCAACAATGCCAATACTATCATCCACTAGATACAAACGAATACTTCAAAAATAACAGCTCTAAAACGCACTATGTGCATCCCCCTTCCCCGTGTAGCTATAATGCTGCTAACAAAAAATAATAAATATACTCATTTGAAAGGAACATATATTGAAATATTTTAAGTTTCAGGGAATATGTTCAAACATATTGGACAATAATAAATGCCTATAAGGAAGGTAGGCGCATAGAAATAAGCATACCAGAGAAGAAACAAATTCAGATGAAAGGTTGAGAAAATAATGGTTATCTTACCACCATGAGCCATTTAACGAGATCTACAAAAGGCTGCAGCACTGTCGGATCATGTAATTTTTTAACCACGAGTACGCTTAACGGTGGTTTATACCACGTCAATCGCTGGCTAGCTGGATCCTGGATTGTCCTGTTGGAAAAAAATTACGATCTACGTATAATACAACAAAATTCAACTCAAATAAAGGGGACAATAAAGCGGGAAAAAAATCACATACGTAACATTGCCACCAAGACATCGAAAAAACTGAACTTACATTACCATTGCAGAATTTTTCATGATTCGTCCACATGGCCCGAATTGCTGTATCGGACTAGGTGCATTTAATGAACGCGTTCGCCTGCAACAAGTACGTATGAAAGTTAATTAGAAATCGATTAAGTAGATACTAGAAATGATAAAAACGAAATAGGTAGGCGAAAAATACATATGTATCCTACAACGTATCTTTGGTAGAGCGGATTTAGGCTGAAGCGAAGCAGGGCACGCAACTTCAGAAGAGGGGTAATTTTTTCCATTGAAAACAAAATCAACAACAATAACAACAAATAGCAATATCCAACTGAGATAAAAACTTTGTAGTAAAAAATTACGATTTCGATAGAAAACAGGTGTGATATTAGTCAGGTCATAGTTATCCGACGTGCTTCAGTGACGTTGCCAGCACCAAAAAGAACTATTTTGCTCATTTGCTACAACCCGGATGTCTTATCACCTTCAACACATATTTCACTATGTACCATAACTTACATGAGAGCTTCAATACTGAGCGTTTTCTTAGGACCCGTGGTCTGCGATGTCATTATTTTTATTATTTTTTTTTCATAGTTTAATTTTTGTCTGTCCTCATGGCATTTTGTAGGGGAATCTACCCCTGTACAAAAATTATATTATTTTGGAAAGATACAAGAATTAGGTATATTTATACTGATTTATTTATATCATCAACTTACTGCTGCTAAACAAAAACATGATTTTAGTATTTTTGGCGCTAAATCCACTGAAATTGTGCAAACTTTTGGGGAATTCAAAGTTATTGAGAGGAATTGCGAGAGTTATTGATTCTGATAAACTGAAATTTTGCAGAGACATCGAGGTATGTTAGTTTAAGATTCTGTGAAAATTTGTCTGAAATCCTACGTGTGATTTTCAAGATATTGCTGAAATTCTGTTCAGATTGAGTGAATTAAATGATATTAGAATGAATTCAACTTAGTTGCAGACTTTCAGCATCTCAAAAACCATCCGAATGATTTCAGCCAAATTTTCACAGAATCTTCAACTAACATACTTAGATTTCTCTACTAAATTGCAGCTCTCTACAACCAACAGTTTTCTCGCATTTTCTCACGATAATATAGAAAGAATAGGAACGTAGTTCGGTGCTCCTGAAGTCCTGAGAACTGTGAATAATGTTTTTTTTCTTGTATCCAATGTTATTTTCAGAGGCGAGTTGTTTGAATTCACAACAAAGATATTCATTTAACACATTTAAATTTTCAATGTCTCATTTAAAGTAATGGAATACTGAATTTCTTGAATTTAATGAAGTTGATGAATCATGCAATAAATAATTTAAATTCTGTCAAAAAAACCAAAGTTATTCACAAGTCACAACCATTAGTTTCAGTGCTGAAATTTTTCAGAGACTTATGACATTAAATTAAAATTTTGTAAAATAGCTCAACGCCTAATAATCAACATCGCTTATTAGTGTGAAACAACGAAGATAAAAAAATCAAGAAAATAATGACGTCAAAAACCATCGGTCCTAAGAAAATGCTCAGTATTGAAGCTCTCATTAACTCACTTACCAACTCTTAAGTTAATGTAGAAAACTGAGACAACATTAACTTTGGAGTTCCTCTCAGAGCGATCAACCATAATTTTTACAACTATTATTTTTAATCAAAATCTACCTTTAATAGATTTACAATTATTACCTACACAGAGTACAGAAGAGAGAAATAGGGTGGGGTTTAAGGATAGGAATGGATGAAGTGAAATTATTGTATAAAAATTTGTTTTAATATTTCAAATTGCCCCTCCAAAAAATTTCCTAGCTACCCCTGTATGTACAGTGTTACATAGAAATATATGTATGTGTATATATATATAAAATAACAGGCAAAGTGGCAAACTTTTTTTTTACTGTCCATACTCATTCAGCTATGTCAAAATGGGAGTATATTTTGCTCTTTTTTTCCTAATTTGATATTTTCTCATTGAGAGCAGCTTACTTTTTAACTTTTAGGTCATCATATTACTTGTTAACTTGAAAAAAAAAATTTTTTTTTAATTTTGGAAAATTATTACACACAGTTTATGGGTTAGGTAGTGGACATCATGGAATATAAACACTTCGACTCCTCAAGTTAATTTTTCCCTTTTTTACAGTCCCCTAAAAATGAAATGTTGTAGGTACAACAAAAAGTTTAACAGCTTTCAACTCCAAAAATTTTGCACTTACAAAAAATATGTATATCTCCTAATTTGTAGAAAATTTATGAGGAAACTTTAATAACCATGAAATTTTATGTAGGATTGACCTTTTAATGATAAAATTATGAAAACAACTGTGAAGTATGGTTTAAAATATCTTGGGAGCCTGAGGGGTGGAGTAGTATCAACTTGAGAGGCGATGAGTATTTGATTTCATATAATTTGCCCTTAATACAATAAATCTTCAAAGGAAAAAAGATTGGGGGGTAAGATGGCAGACCAAGAAGTCGGCTTGGTCTACCACACTGCAAAAAATACGCCACATTCCCTCTTTTTAAGAAAAAAGTAAGTGTTATTACCTGTAAATGTAACCTATATATACATATACATATAATTATATACGAACGGCGCAATACAAAAAATGACCTTGTCAGTGTGTATGCCAACAGGCAGTATTAAAATAAGACTGTAGTGGTGGTCTGCAGCCCATAAACCAAAAATGTGTTTATTCCCACATCGCTACAAAATTGATCAGGTGGGCAAGTACATTTGTCACCACTGATTGGGAGTCGCCACAATATATATATATATATATAATTGTAATCTACGACTCATAATTGGCGCTTTTCCATAGGTCTCACCCCCAGGGCCCGCCACTGCATTGCATACAATAGTGGTATTTTCCAATAAAAAAAAAATTTGTCCAATCATAGAACATGACGAATGAGTTAATAACCTAGTAAATGTCCTAAATGGGTCTAAAATTGCTTGCTTTATACATCGTAAAGGTTCATATAAAAATGGAGTTTATAAACACATGTTGCAAAAACGAATTTTATCCCAAGTGCTCTCACAAGGGGGTGCCCTAGTAAACACAATTTAAATACATTTAGATAAATTCATAAAAAAGTGACATCATGAAACAACTTATTTCTGTATGCTGCAGTGACACTTCATATTTTCTTGTATTATACATGGATTGACACTTAGTATTGTGACTATGTATATGAATAATATACACATAAGAATTTCAACTAATAGTGCTGAAAATCTTTTGAGGTCATGAAACAAAAAATGAACCTACTCTTGCCATTGTGTTTCAATACTAGACCAATTTTAATGTGTGGATAAAATCTACATAAAAATAAAGATATAATCGCATAGAAAAAAAAAAGTTAAAATGTCATTGGAAATTGTACCAGAATAATCAAGGATAGGAATATAACCAAGTCTTTTCTCCAATGTTTTTGTCCACATATTTTGTAAGAACTTGAGAGAAAAAAGAAAGTTGATACAGTATCAGCCATCTCTGTCTCTACCAATAAGGGACAAAAACATACAAAAATGTAGGTTAGTCACCTCTCATCAGAAGTTATTTTTGCTTTTCAAAGATTTACTTGGCTTGAAACTGTTAAAATGACAAAAACCTTTTTTCCTTTTGAAAGATCAAGTGTTCACAAGCTCACATTAAAAAAATACTAAAATTATATTCATCGATGAATCAGTCAAGGTTCTTCATAAAAATATTGACCATACAGTAAAAGATTAAAGAACTGCAACTGAGAGCAAAGTTCAGAAAAACTAATAATCGCGAATTTCATCATCTTTCTGACTTTCAAGAGCTCTGTTTGATAGGATTACAATAACTTACACCAACATACACCAATAGGGATATTCCACAAATATTCAAGTAAAACTTGACGCAAAGTCATATAACATTCCCACATTTGTGGAATCACCTATAAATGACACCAAGACAAACTGTTTATTGATAAGAAACGATTTTATTATTAAAAATATAATAAGTTAGGTTAAAAACGAGTTTTTAAAAAATACACTTTTATAACTTGAAGAAAAAAATAACGGCCAAAGAGAAAATAGAATTTCTCTTTTTTTTTTTTCTGATATAGAAACAAACAAAAATTGAAAAAACAACTGATAAAAACGGATATGTGTGTATGTGTGCGTGTGTCTCAACACATGAAAGCAGCGCTGACGTTGGTCATCCGGTGTATTTCAACAAATTGAGTGAGTAGAATAAAAGCGTATAAAAATCCACAGTAAAAATCACAGACACAAATAATCTCAACTCTCTTTAGCTTTTATTGATTTATATGGCCACCTCCAGACATAATCACAGAGATCGAGAAAGTAGAGATAAAGAAGAAGTATATAGCCCTTATAACAGCTTTATAGACAGTTCATAAACGGCCTCCAGGTTTAGGAAGAATATTCACAAAGGCAATATAGGAAAATAATTCCAGAATTATTATTCAAATACAGAATTAATCTTCACGATAGTGAAAAAGTTGCAATATTTCACACAAGTATAAAAAGTCGGCAATGCACAATAATGAATTTCTGCAGGTGGGTATGTTTTATAAATTAAAAATTTCAAACAAATCTTCATTCGTAAACAAAGACTTTTGTGGAATACCTTACGTCGTGGAAAGTAAAACCAACAAAGAAGGTGTTCAACAGAACAATTTGCGTGTTTAATGCCAATATACCAAAAAGGTATGAGGGAGCCAAGACCTCGGCAAACACTGGCGATTTTGTCTATGATTTTTTCGTCTTATATAGCCGGCTCCCTACACGCACACATACACACTTATGTAATATTTACATAAGTATTGTGTAGATAATTTATTCGTACTTTATGGTTGCTATGGCAACGGTAAAGTACGGAGAATGCATCTCCGTATCGGTCCGTGACATCGCCGAGATAATTATCTATCAATTCGTCACGGTCCGAGATTTGTAACTTGTCTATCTGCAAAAATAGACAAGTACAAACGAACATACATTTGGTGTTTGGTTTAACGTGCAAGGCACGAATAATTATCACCGAAGGTGATGACTGTCGTCGATAGGCCGAGCCTATTTCCTCATACGAGTGATGGTCTAATCCCCACAGCTACTCCCCCCCAGTTTTTGCGCCGTAAAAACGATTAATCGCATGTCTGGGGGATTAGAGGTTTTTAACACTGTTTTTGCTCCCTCTCCCATTTGGCAAGGGCGCTTCCAACGGCTGCTCCAACGCATTCGTAGGACTCCATACGTTGGGATTGTCGCCGGAGGAAGTTGTCCCTACTCCTCTGTCCTCGTTGTCTCGGTGGTCGATATTGGGGACGACGGTAAGGATGGTTGCGGACAGGGAGGGAGGGGCGAGGATTGAAATGTCCGGTAGTGGTCAGCAGTGGCGAATTTGATTTGGGGGTTGCCATAAACTGCTGGCTGCGGATAGGTTTCGGGGCCGGAGGAGGAGTTGCGTGAAAAGCAGGGTCCTCATCGGCGAACAGAAATTTCGCTCTTTCCCTTATTGTCGGTTTCGGGGTCACCATCTTTGGAGTTGCCAAAGATGGTAACTCTTTAACAGGCGTTTTGGGAGGCGAGATTAGGGGTGGTAGCTTTTTCGTCATATGTTCGACGATCTTTTCTACCTGGGACAAGTCCGTTTCCATCAATAATTCCTCTTCGATTCGGGCCAAATCTTTTTCGTGTTCCGTCAGACATTGTTGTTGCATATTATCGATACGCTCAACGCTGTCCTTGGAACACGAAGGAATTTGTGGGTCGAAATCGGCGGGCAATTGTTGATGGTTGATAGACGACATATTACAAGAGAAAAAAGGAAAGGATACAAAAGAAAAATTATATAAATTAGAAAAGCAAAGTTCGACAGTCGAGGCGATAGTAGAAAAAGCGAATGAGGACTTGGTGAGTTTTGATTTCGTCCGTTATGTTGAAACGTTGTCTTTATTTGAGCGAGTACGTCCGTGGAGGGGATAGATGTAAAAATTCTCTATCGTTTGCAGCTTTTCCCGAAAAATTTTGTTCATTTTCTGCAAAGTTAGGCGTGTTTGAACATTTTGAAGCTATAGGTAATTCGAGATGAATAGAAATTCATCTCCGCTTCTGACGTCATCAATAAGATGAACGTTTTTATTCTTTTTGTATTGTTTGACAACAGATACACGTTGCGATGTTTTTGTTGTCATCGAGCGCACGTGGGTTTGTTGATACCTGTCGTTGTTTTATTGTTCACGCACTTTTCTTATCGAGGGATTCCACAGTCGTCATTTTTAGCAGGTTTTTATTTTTGTGTGTTATATTAAGTTTTCGAACTATTTTTATTTTCTTTGCGCTAGTCGCTCAGATCTTCGTTTTGGAAGCTGGTTTTTCGCTTTTTTACTTCCTAGGGGCCTGCCTCTTTTACGAGGGTTTATTGGGTCCGTAGGGTCGTATTTTATTGTGACAATGTCGTCTGAGAATTTTACTGTCTTTTTCTTTTTTGTTAATTTATTTGTTTCTTTTGGTGTTTCGACTGGTTCTTCCTGTACTATTTGTATTTTAGTGATTTCGGAGGAATTGGTCTTTGTGTTTCCTTTTATTTTCCTTATTATTTTTCTGTCGTCTGTTACCAAATATGCAGGTTTCAATCTATCGATTGATATTGTTTTGTTTTCACCTGCTATGGATATCACAAAATTTTTGTTGTCACGTGATATCACTTTATAAGGACCGGCGTATGGTTTTTCCAGTGAAGACCTTATTTTTTCGTCTCTAACAAATACGTGTGAAGTAGTGGCCAAATGTTTCGAGACATAGATCTTTGGCTGGCCATGGCGAGCTGCCTGTGTTAAGAATTTATTGGCATCAATTCGTATGTTCTGAACTAAGATTTCGGGGCTAGTTTCTGTCGGATTTGTGAAAAAGTCCCCTGGTAGGCGTAGCTCTTTGCCGAACGCTAACTGCGCTGCAGAATGTCCTGTGTCTGATTGGAGAGCTGATCGTAGGCCTAAAAGGATGGTTGGAAGTACATCCACCCATCTTTTTGTGTCATGAGCCATTATTGAGGCTTTTAAAGCTCTATGCCATCTCTCAACTTTTCCGTTTGCTTGAGGATGGTAAGCTGTGGTATGGTTATGTTGGATACCTAGCTTTTTTGATAACTCTTGGAAGAGTGAGCTTTCAAATTGGCGACCCTGGTCTGTAACTATGACTTCAGGTACGCCATATCGGGCAATCCAGTTTTCATATAGTTTGGCAGCTATAGTTGGTGCTGTCATTTCATGTAATGGGATTGCCTCGGGCCATCGAGTTGCTCTGTCAATCATAGTGAGGAGATATCTGTGTCCTTGTGAAGGGGGCAATGGGCCCACCAAATCAATGTGGATTGTTTTGAACCGCTCTGTTTGTTTAAAAGATTTGAGTGGAGATCGAGTATGTCTTCCTACTTTGGACTCTTGGCAATTCAGGCAAGTGCGAGCCCAATTATTGCAGTCAGACTTGAGTCGAGGCCATACAAATCTTGATGATACCAGATTAGCAGTACTTTTGGGGCCAGAGTGTGATAAATTGTGCACACTGTTAAATGCCAATTTGCGATATTTTTTCGGCAAGAATAGCCTATTCTTGCCTGTACTGATGTCACATGTTAGTAAGACGTCAGTACCGGGAATTTTTCGTTGCCGCAATTTAAGAGATGTGTCTTCGTTTAACAGCAACTCTTGCAATTCTGCATCCTTAAGCTGTTCTTTAGCTATTTCAGCATAAGGTAATTGGGCAGGGGCCGAGATAGCTTCGATTCTACTGAGTGCATCAGCTGGAGTGTTGAGTTCTCCACTTATATACTGGATGTCAGTAGTTAGTTGACCTATGTAGTCTAACTGTCGTGCTCTTCTCGGTGATGCTGGCTCTGCTTTCTGCGTGAAGGCATGTGTTAGGGGTTTATGATCTGTATACACAGTAAAGCATCTACCCTCTAATTGGTGCCTGAAATGCTTCAGTGCAGCGAAGATTGCCAGTAATTCCCTATCGTAAGTACTGTAATTTTTCTCTGTTTTTGATAGCTTTCTAGAGAAGAAAGCGAGCGGGTATTTTTGGTCATTTTCCTTTTGGTACAGTGTTGCACCAATTGCAAAGTCAGAGGCATCGGAAGCGACACATAGTGGTAGACTTTCGTCTGGGTGAGCCAAGAGGGCTGCATTAGCCAGTGAGTTTTTTATGTTCTTAAATGCTTTTTCAGCTTCTTCATTCCATTCGAGTGGAGTTTTATCTCTTTTCTTTGATGTTTTTATTAAAGCAAACAGCTTACTTTGTTCAGCTGCTGCGTTTTTCATGCAGCGTCTATAAAAATTTACCATCCCTAAGAAGGGTCTTAGTTCTGCTACGTTTGAGGGTTTTGGAAAATTTAATATTGGCTCGACCTTGGTCTTTAGAGGGGCTATGCCTTCGGTTGAGACTTTGTAGCCGAGAAAGTCAATTTCGGTTTGTGCATATAAGCTTTTTCCTACATTGATAGTAAGGCCGGCAGCGTGTATACGTTGTATAACGGCTCTCACATTTTTCTCATGCTGTTGCTCACCGCCTTCTGAGCATATGCAAATGTCATCCAGATATGCATATGCAAACGGCAAATCCCGAAACAGTCCATTGATGAATCTTTGGAAAGTTTGAGCTGAATTGCGGAGTCCAAAAGGCATTCGAAGGTATTCGAATAGTCCAAAGGGCGTTATGAGTGCCGTTTTTGGAATGTCCTGTTCGGCCATTGGTATTTGGTGGAATGCCCAGTTTATATCTATTTTAGAGTACATCGTTTTACCCTTCATGTTTGCATTGAAGTCCATTATGTTTGGAACTGGGTAACGATCTGGAACTGTTTAGGCATTTAGGGCTCTGTAGTCACCAACAATTCGCCATTCTCCACTTGCTTTTTTAGTCATGTGGATTGGGGAACTCCATGAACTGTTTGAAGGTCTGCAAATACCTTCTTTTATTATTCGGTCATAGTATTCCTTGGCTGCTTTTAGCTTATCTGGCAGAAGCCGTCTTGCTCTAGCATGACATGGCGGCCCTTTTGTTTCTATATAATGAACTGTATCATGTTTATAGGTAGGGTGCCTGCGAATTGATGGTTGAGTGACTCCAGAATAGTCTGACAGGATTCTTAAGAATCGTTCGTCGACTTTACTACAACTGGAAATGGCTGTGTCCAGTTGAGACACTAGTGTTTTGCCTTCCACACAAAGTTTTGTTTCATTATCGATCAATTTTCCATTTTTTAGATCGATGATTAGGCCGTAGTGTGCTAAGAAATCAGCACCCAGGATTGGGTTTGGAACGTCCGCAATTGTAAAAGACCAAGTCATGTCTCTTCGCAATCCAATGTCGACTTTGATAGTTTCAAGTCCGTATGCCGGAAGGTTTTGACCATTCACAGTACGGAGATAGTATTTCGGAGTGTGTATCTTATGTTTTTTATTTACTGGCAATATGCTTAGGTCTGCGCCTGAGTCTATTAGATACTTTCTCCTACTTGTCCTGTCCTTTAGGAACAGGCGGCATGAGTAATTTTCCGAGGGGTCTTCGGCCGCGTAGATGGCCCCTCGTTTTAGTTTGACGGCTCAGATTTATAAATTTTGCCCCACCATTGGCATTTGTTGTTACATTTGGTGGAGGCCTCGCCAAATCTATTGTGGTAGAAGCAGTTCTTTTCATCCCATTTTCGAGAAGGAGAGTTGGATGAAGATTTTTTATTTTTCGGGGGAGTTGGACTCTGCCCCCTGCGAGAATTTCCGGTTCTTCGGTCTCTTGACCGGCTTTGTCTTTTCTTATCGGGTCTGCTTCTAGACCGGTTATTTCGCTGGTTATTATTTCTATTTTTATTGTTGTTATTTTGCACTTGTGAAGTGAGCTGGGCTATTTGTGCTCTCAGCTGTGCAATCTCTCCATTCTCTACTGATACTGCACTAATTGAAGGTGAATTCTTTGAGTATTGTAGTGCATTATCAGCGCTTTTGGCTAGGTAATCTAGGTCAGCGGATTCATTGATTATTGTTGATCCTACTGCTGCCAATGCCTGTACAACATGTTGAGGAAGTTGCTTACAGAATTGGTTTCCGATTACCGAAGGGGCTACTATGTGGTCAGCCTTTTTTCGTAATTTAGCCATGAAGATTGAGGGTTTATCGTCCCCTATCTTCATTCCACCCATTATTTCATCTATAATTTCATTTTTTGATTTCCCAAATACGTTTCTTACTTGTTTGCAGAACCATGCGTATTTATCGGTTTCTGCCGGAGGGCAATCCATGATATTCGGAATTCCTCTTATTATTTGTGGGGGCATGCCTCCACAAATATGTATATATCGTTGGTCAGCTTGAATATTCTCGGTTTTGAATCTTCCATCGAGAAGGGTCAGCCAGACATCGACTTCATTTGGGAGGAATTCTGGAATATCAATCCTCCGTCTATAGAATGCCGGATTCTGCTCTGTACGTGTGTTTAATAGCTGAATAACTTGGGCTATTATTTCGGGTGTTAGCACTTGCTGTGAGGATCCGGTTGCTGACATTGTGGGTGGGTTTTCGGTTGGTTGTGCCATTGAACCTTGTTGGCTAGTAGTCTCGGAAGTTCTAGATGCTTCGCCAAAAGTTGGGGCAGATCGTGTTTGCTGATCTGTTGGAGGAGTTGGTATGTTTCTACTCCTCAGAGATTTGGTGGACAATTCGTTTTGGTCAATTGTCACACCTAGACGTTCAAGTTCTGGACGTCTATTCCTCTTCTTATTTTCTGAGAGGTTGAGGTCTTCGAATTCTCTTTGGTGTGTCGAAGGTGGAGGAGTTGGTGGATGAGGCCAACTATGTCCTTCCAGGGTCTGCTGTTCTTCCTTCTGGTAATTATACTCTAGAAGGGGGGTATAAGTTCCCACTTAGCAGACACCTTCGAGAGCTCCTGGTGTCTTGTTGTAAAAATAAAATTTCTTGAAAAAAAAAATTTTATTTTTACTTTAATTAGAAAGCGAGTTACTCGCCAGCGCACCGCGCCACTTTAGTATAAGCGCACCGCGCCAAAAGACACCACGACGTGGCCAAAAAATCACGTCGAGGTCACCACTGTGGAATACCTTACATCGTGGAAAGTAAAACCAACAAAGAAGGTGTTCAACAGAACAATTTGCGTGTTTAATGCCAATATACCAAAAAGGTATGAGGGAGCCAAGACCTCGGCAAACACTGGCGATTTTGTCTATGATTTTTTCGTCTTATATAGCCGGCTCCCTACACGCACACATACACACTTATGTAATATTTACATAAGTATTGTGTAGATAATTTATTCGTACTTTATGGTTGCTATGGCAACGGTAAAGTACGGAGAATGCATCTCCGTATCGGTCCGTGACATCGCCGAGATAATTATCTATCGATTCGTCACGGTCCGAGATTTGTAACTTGTCTATCTGCAAAAATAGACAAGTACAAACGAACATACATTTGGTGTTTGGTTTAACGTGCAAGGCACGAATAATTATCACCAAAGGTGATGACTGTCGTCGATAGGCCGAGCCTATTTCCTCATACGAGTGATGGTCTAATCCCCACAACTTTAAACAACCAAGAAAAGAACAGAAATTTTTGTTTTTTCTTGTTTTTTTCTACCTGCTAAAAATTCATGGATTTATTACCACTTCAAATAACGCGACAAAAAAAAAGGCATTTAATTGGACGTTATTCAGCTGTGGCTGGATCAAACTTTGACAACTGCGTGATTCGTGACTAATAAATAAAAAACTCAAATTGTTCCAGCAATACTTGGTTATAATTCATGGAAGTATACCATCGTATAATATAGTGTCTAATTTTATCGAACAATGAAATAATTTTTCTGCCTTCGACGTATATCGGACTATTGCGAGTATATCAATGCGGTTAGACTTGTTTTTTATGGGCTTGTGGTATTTACAAAGTATTTGGTTTCTTCATACATTAAAAAACATATTGTTTTATTTTTATTATATATATTAAAAAAAAAAACAAAACAAAAAAACGAAAAAAAAACACTAGCCTTAAGGAGCCGTCAAAGAATGTTTACCAGTTTATTTGTTTCCCGTTTAATTAATTGTTATAACCAAAGCACTGTATAGTAAAACCCCGTTAATACGTTTTCCAAGGGACCACGATGAAAAAATGTATCATGCGAAAAAACATATCATACATGAAAAATGTAAAAAAGCTCAAAATTTGAGAAAACAAATTATAAACCAATTTTTTATAAATGTTTCCAGAAAATACGGTTTTATAATTTGAAGAAGAAAATAATGGCGAAAGAAAAAATAAAATTTCTCACTATTTTTTCCGAGGCAGAAACAAACAAATACTGAAAAAACAACTGATAAAAACAGATGTAATGTATGTGTGCGTATGTTGCAACACGTGAAAGCAGCGCTGAAGTTGATCTTTCGGTGTACTTCAACAAACTGAGTGAGTAGAATAAAAGTAGCGTCAAAAATATTTGGTCAGACACAACTGTGTTGGTTCAGCTGCTAGCTGGAATGGCCGATTCGGACTTTTTTTCGTACGACATAAATATTTTTGAAAAACTTAATAACTGATTACTGGAGAAAGATATCAACTTGAAATTTACAAGGTTAAATTTGGGAAATAATGCAAAATGTAGATGGAAAATTCTGTTAAAATTGGTAGTATAGTTAAAGAGGAATGGTATTTCTAAGATTTTCCAAAAAGCTTTGGAGGTCTTGGAAGATGGCTTAGCTTTCTAGGCTCCACCAAAGAATGAAACAAAAAAATAATTACTCAATATCTTAAAGAGACTTGAAGCAACTATATTGTACAATACATACAACACATAAATGTCTATTAAAATTATCAACTTTTATTCTACTCATTACTGCGATTTTAAAATATACCAATACTGCAGCCAACCTTCCGCAACAAAATAATGTTTATTTCGCATGAAGCTAAAGCCAAAATACAAAAAAAAGCGTAACTTTTAAAAATTCGTTTTTAGCCTAATTTATTACTGCTACGTCCATTAATTTTGCAACTTCGGTTGGTTAGCGGAAATTTTATCCTAAAATTATGTAATTAAGTTTAAAATAAAAAATAAAATAATATCCAACAGCTTTAGTTGAATTTTTAAGCCACTGTCCAATGAGACTTTTTTTTTTAAAATGGAAATAGGTAAAAAATGAGTTTTCCTTTTCCACATATTCAACTATTTAGCCGATCAAATAAGATGTTTTTATTCAACAAAAACAAGGGAAGATTTTCCTTCGCAACCTGGTAGTTTTGGGGACCTTTTGAACTTTTGAAAATCTCCAAAAACTTTATCATGATTTCACACCTAAAAATCTACTTTTTGTGCCCTCTAACAGATTTTTAGTGATTCACTCATTTCATAAAAGCAATATAAAAAAAATTGTTCGAACAAACAATATGGTATATAAAATTGTCAACAACACAGCTGTCTTGACATTTGTTTATAAATGTCAAAGAAATCTCAGAAACTGACTCGAAAATTTGCAAATACAACCAATAAAAGGTACCATACTGGATGGAGCCCAGTCTCCCCCATTACATAATGCTACACCAATATACCCGGCCAATTTAATAGACTTACCAACCATATATTTAATAGATAGATGAATGAAAAAATAGTTATTTGTGATACAAATGTATAACACGCTATTTTTTGCAACTACCCCTAAAAAAAAATGAGATAAATATTTTTGCAATAGCGAAACATATCAGCACAAACTATCCCCAATCTTACAACCAAGCCTTGTCACATAGTGATTACAGTGCTGGCTCACAGACATGAATGTCAGAGATTAGAATTCCAGTAGTGGAAAAACTTTTACAAAAAAAAAATCATCACAAGAGGATGGAGAACCAATCAACCCAGCCAACTACTGCCCACTCAACATCACATACCAGTATGAATTTATCAAATGTACCAGTAAACTCGGCAAACCCACAGTCCTCCTTGCTAGTAAACTAAGGCCCTCTCCTCGACAGTTACCTTCCACGCAGAGAACTTCCTGTCAACCAGCAGCAGCCGGTTGACACTTCAGCGCTGAGGTTGTCACCTATCCTGGATAGGCAATTGCACCAGCAGGATGCAAAGTCTGCTGCGACGGGCTGTCTTCTTGTGCTCACCACACAAGCTCATCCTCCCCAGTTACTAACAGACCTTCCTCCCTTCAATGCCAAAAATGTGCGTCTCTGGCTACAACAGATTGAGACCCCCCCCCACACACACATATATATATATATATATATATATACATATACTGAATGAAGTGAAGACAAAGGCTATGTGCAATAAGCAGGACCAGTGTATAAAATGGCGCATGCGCTCAAGACGATGTATAAAGTAAAGACTTCATATGGTCTTAAATGATTCTAAAATTACCTGTTTTATACATCATCAAGGTGGGTATAAAAATGTCATGTATCACCAGATGTTGCAAAAAAATTAGTTTTCTGAGTATGTTTGTGCGTGTATGGATACGAGTATGTTTATTTGCAACACCATAACTTCAAAACCACTCTATAAAACAAGCATCAATTTCCTGCGTATATTTGTACTATTCCACTAAAAAAACATAAATATTCGTTGTCAAATTGTTGTACTGATCAACTACGTATTTTCCTATTTGGTTGTTTCATTTAAAAAAAAAAAAGAAAAAAAAGATGGTCTCAGAAATATATTTATAAGCGCTCAACTTTGGAATCGAAAGTTGGTGAGCTGACTCATAATGGCGGCGTGATCTTTTCGGTTCTCTTGTTGCAACCAGTAGGTAAGTGTGATTAAAAATTCCAGCTAGTAGATTATTGACTACAGTAACTACTTAATTTTGGTAAACCCATTTACGGAAGAACTTCTTCACTAAAACAACTTCGAGGCGATGTATAACAATTTTAGTAATTTCAAGAAAACTTTCAAACTAATTTGATACAAACGTATATATGAGAAAGCGATGTTATTTTCAGTGGAAGAAGTATATTGTAAGCTGAAAGTGTAAGTTAAAACAGTAGAAAAATAATTGAATATTTATGATACGGGCAGAAATAAAAACGTGGTCGGTGAGGTTATTCAAAAAACATGCAAATCACCATTTTTAGGACGTACCAACTCGGTTCTTTCGAAACAGTCACTGTAGAATTAACCAAAAATTTTTTAATTCAATATACCGTCCTAATGATAGGAAGCTAACAAATTTTTGCAGTGAATAATGCAGAATCTGTAGAAGAGAAGAGACAAAGTTTCCATATAACCAAACCTCACCTTTTTAACCAATATAAAACAATTTCGACCTTCTAACGCCGCATTAAAATTTTCAAAAAACACTATGTTTAATAATTATGTTCTTTGACTAAAATTAATTTTTATTGAAGAAAAAACAAGACTGCTATTTTTCTCCTATAATTTTTTGAATTTCGCACTCGGTGCTTTACACTTGACATAGAAATCGTATTCTGTTTAAAATTAACGGAATTAAGCTAATTTCGTATTTTTTCTTTTTTACTGAGACTCCATTACTTTGGTGCAATTAAAATCAACAGAACATCATTCTTCTTCATGAGCACGATTTATCTCTTCATGTATTTGGGAAGAAAATATATTTGCAGGGTGTTGATGAAGAGGGAAAAATAATTTTAAAGGGAGAAAACTACTGTTTGTATGTTCAGTACAGCTTGGTCTTTAATATATTAATGAAATCACGTTCAAGGTTAACCCTTCAGTACGACAACAAGACTCATTATTGATTGGTTAGAAATTTTTTGAAATGAGAGGATACTTGTCTTGACAATAGCAGACAAATTGCAGGTCGCATTCTGACACACAAACTGAGGCTAAGAACATCAATTTCTGAAATTAGGAGTAGAAAAATGTGAAAGGGGACGCAGAAAAACCATCCATACATTAAGATTTTCAATTTTCTTTTTTTGACAGTCTCGAAAGAATGCGTTCAAAAAACACTTTCAAATAATAAAAAATTCTGAGGGCATACTAGTCGGAAAGGTAGATTTCGCTTAAATAGAATTCAAATTATGTGAATGGCGGGTTGCCTTATCATTATAGGTTTTAAGAACTTTGTACTAAAATGAAAATTTCAAAAAGCTATAATTCAGAAACTAATGGGCGGATACCGCCCATCTTCGAACTTAATCGAAATATGGACCAAAAATACCCACATGCAAAATTTCGCCCCAATCTATAAAGAAATTCACCTTCTGGTTTGTTGACAAATTTCAAAATCTCCCATATACATCAATAAAACAACTTTTAAGGGAGGGTGTTTTTGGAGTTTCGAGACTATGATTGGAAAAACGATAGTGAAGTTTTTTCAAAGTCGCAACATGCCACCCTTTGCAATAGGTAGGTAGATTCTACGAAATTTACCCAAGAGAAAATTTAGAGAAAAATTTGATTTTCCAAGAACTTCTACGTTTTTTGTCCTCTACCAACTTTAAGTGTCTAAATATTTATGATCAATAGGACCCAAATTTTCTTTTTATAGCGTTACATCTCACACACAAGAAAATTAAATTTCTCTAAATTTTACTCTTATTATTCTATTTTTTCATACTTCGTGGTACCTTTCTAAAAGAAATTCAAATAAATCGAGACAATAACAGGAACGGTAGGTCTACGTTTAAACGCTTCAAAAACATGAAAATCATTTTAAAGAGCACAAACTACAAAATCATTAAGAACATGTAAATCATAAATTCGATCATACGTCCATAAATTACGACACTATTGAGAAGACTTTTCATTGTTGCTATATTACTCGGAAATTTTTCTCTACAATTTATTCAACAGTTACTGTAGCAATCCAATTTTTCATTTATTTATCGATAAAATTTATTCACCATTAAAATAATGCATTTGAATTAAATAAGTGGAATTAAATTAAAGTAAGCAGGTTTTTTATTTTGTAAACCTGCTCAAAATTCTCCACTTGAACATGAAGGAGAGAGAGCAGAATCAACCACCCTCCCTTTCCACCAGTGGATCAGACCGATAATGTGAGTCTTCCCAGTATTTTAAAATTTATGAATTCTTTTTAAGTAGGTTTTCTTTAGAAAATCTACTTATTATGCTTCGTGCGGTATTAGCCCTCAGGGTTGAGTAATTGTAGAACGTTACCAATTTTGGCGCGGATCGCCCGGACATCACTTCCCGTACCGCTAATTTTATTTTTATATTCGTCATAAGATCCGGAATTTTGGAACCATATGTACGAAATATGAAATAAATATTCATTATAATTTATTGTAGCATGCTACCAATTTTGGTGCGGATTGACCGCACGGTACTTCCGGTAAAGCTTGTTTTTCCTTTTTTTTTCTAATATGCATGAACTTTTATTTGAACAAAGATTAACCACAAGTTCATGTTTTTTTGTTTGTTTTATTACATAACTTTATTATATTTCTTCAGTTTTATTTTAAAATATATGATTATGTCGTACCATACGTTATCTTTCATTTTTTCTAGTAATAATGCTTTTAAATTTCACATTTTCTAATATTTTGTCAGCAGCTAACACATTTTATACAATCATAACATTCCACTAATGCATATAAACTTACGGACAATTAATGTGACCATTAAAATTCGTAATACTTTTACTCCAAAACCTACTTTTTCTATCGAGGCTTACTGCGCTTAGAGTTTTTCCATTTAAAAAAAGAAAAAAAGTAAAATGAAAATGTAAATAAGAAACGAGAAATTAAGCAGAAAAACTTTCTATGAACTAATCAAGGACATTAACACTCCAACTTCTGAGCTGTGTCTACGTGACTCATAACTCGTTTATCGTTTTCGTTTTATTTACTTTTAGCAGGTTTGAAAACTTGCTATTTAAGGTCAAGTTAATAAAGTTGGGGTTGGGGTCATGATGGTTTTTTGTATCATAAAAAATCATTAGTTTTGGTGTAAAAATCAGAAATTCGTGTATCTTTATGCATGTATAAATATTTAAGGTCATTCCGACACCCAAATTGAATGTCAACATAGCAACGTGACACCCCTATATAAATTCTGACAACCAATTTTGGGTGCCAGAATGTTTTTAAAAGGGAGTTCGTCCATTGAACTATAGAGGTCACGGAATATCTAAAAATTAATTTTAGCCTAAGTGCCAAAATACAACCCCTCCAGTAAATATATATGATGGAGATGACACTCTCGATTTTTACAAGATACAATATCATAGGAAAAAAAGGTTAAAAATTTTTATAAAAGATCAAAAACTATCCAGACATATGTATGTAAAATGGGATATACAAATATACGTAAAATGAGATGTAAAATGAGTCATAAAAAGATATGTAAAATGAGATGTAAAAAGACATGTACCTAATATGTTTACGTTAAAAACGAGTTTTTAAAAGATAAACTTTAATTTACTTTTATTTTGACTTTAGTTTCATGCGCAATAAATATTATTTCGTTGCGGAAGGCTGGCTGCAGTATTGGTATATTTTAAAATTGCAGTAGTGAATAGAATAAAAACTTATATAATATAAAAAGAGATGAATGATTGATTTTTGGTGATTAATGAAAACCTGCTTTTTGAGAGCATAGTCTGCTACGCTGATTTTTTTTACCTCCATTTCCAATTCTTCTCACTTCTACTGTAAGGAAACTATAATCATTTTGAGACAACCACAAGAAAACGTGAAAACCATAAACATAATTCAAATTTGATTCAGTCCATAGGCCAATTTCCTGCATCTAATGTTCATATTTTGAGATTGGAAAATTTTCCTAGATGTTGGAATTTGAAATTTTTTCTTTTCTCTGAGAGAGACCAACTACGAAATTTTTTGTAAATTAGGAGGAAAGTTTTTGAGAATAACTTTAGAAATAAATAAATAATTTGATTCATTAAGGTTATGGTTGAGATCCGATAGGCAAGATAGTCTATTCTATACTTTATATCACGTTTTCCCGAAAATTAACCAAAATGTATAATTATTAAGATAAAAGAAATACAGTTTATAGGGTTAGGTATTGGATCTCAATGAAATGAAACATCGATGACTGACTTCCCAAAGATAGATCTAAACAATAAGAAATTGAAGTTACTGTTATGTGAGAGATGAGTAGGGAGTCAGTCCTTAAGATTAACAAGACATACTTTTGTTTGTGTCGTTTAATGAAGAAAAAAAATCTGTTATAATAAAAAGTTCATATAAATTTGAGAATGTTGTTTCTTTAATGGTTCATTTTCATATTAAAAACGTTCGTTGATCACTAATGATGAAATAAACTGAATAAAGAAACAAAGTAGATGATTTCAGATTCTCCATTTCCACATAATAAAGCTTCACAGTACATCAAAACGGATACTCTACACCCCTACAATTATTACAACCTAAGTCAAGTAACATCAGAGTATACTATGTGTTATTATAATTCAAATTTTTCAGAGATCATTTTCTAGAATGAGGACTTTTTAAACAAGTAATAGGGGAAGAAATTGTGTAGTCAATATGACGTGACCTCATGCACATTTGTGGAATGTGGAGAACTAAGTTCTAGTGTTTTTCTCATTCTAGATTCATTTTTTCTAGTAATAATGCTTTTAAATTTCCCATTTTCTAATATTTTGTCAGCAGCTAACACATTTTGTACAATCATACATTCCACTAATGCATATAAACTTACGGACAATTAACGTGACTATCAAAATTCATAAATATTTTTCTCAAAAACCTACTTTTTTCATTGAAACTTGCTGTAGCAGTTTTCAAACTTACATTAGGTTATTGACTATATATACTACTGTAATGAGACTGACAAACCAATGTTAAATTTTTTCCAACAAAATTGGATCCCAGAAATGGATTTTACATACACCTGTTTCGCTGCTGTTATGGGATCCGAGTTTAAAAAAGAACAAAAAGGTACATTACCATTCACATTTTCTTTTGTGTACAGGAAACAACCCTTTCTTAAAGGGTTTTGATTTCTATTGTCTCCAGGAGCCAACTCTTCAGTTTATAGGTTTTTTATGATACCTAATAAAAAAAAAGAACCAATTGAAGAACAGTTTGGATAAATATTTGTGAAAAAGAGAAGATCTGTACTACTGATGTACCCTTGTGTTTTAAAAAAGAACCATATTTTTGTTGAAAAACTTTTTCAGTCTTATATATATATTCAGTCAACGCATTAGATCTGAAAAGATCCAAAAAACCCGCAAATCTTTGACCAGTTATTTTGATATTTTCTCAAGATTTTAACCCCATATTAAACCTACATCAATGACCACTGAATTTCCCCACCACAGATAACCACATATTTGCAAAACCTTTTTTGAATGAGGGGAAGGACTGTCTTATTTGCACTTTCATCTAAATTAGAATGAACACATGGTTCCAAAAAATCATATATATAAATGGTAACGGAAACTGAATAAAAAATTTTTGTATAATTAGGAAATGTAAAGGAAATAGAAACCAACATGATGGAAATGGAAACAAAATGAAAAAGGGTAGTGTTTCTCAATCCCTGCCAGTAAGTGGTGGCATTTCTCATTTTACACGAATCCTCTATTATATTCAATACTCTGTGGTAAACTGGTTCCTTTATTAAATTCATCAAGAAAATAAATTTATCATCCCAACAGTACATTTGCTACGAAAGTTTTGATCAAATAAGCTTGGGTATTAAAGGAAAAAAGCAAAGGAACATAATATTAAAAAATTTGTTAGATCTCAAGTGAAAAGGTTTTCAAAGTGAAGAGTTTTCTCCCAAAGTATTTATATCGTCCGAAAAAATTTTTCAAATATATAAAAAATAATTTCATTACAACGTTCTTTCATTTAATATTGCTAGACTAATACATAGTTTTTTGGAAAAAAAAAAAAAAACATAATTTTGTGAAATTTTTACAATCTGTTTTTCATTTAGTGAGTCAAAAGATTTTCTGCTCCAACAAATCTAAAGTACATTTTTTTTGTCGATAAGAATACGGAGAGGGATTATTACTTTCTTCAAATTTGATATGAAATTACAAAAAAAAGTTGATCTTTCCACTTCTTTGAGGTGAGTTACTTCACCAATGGACCACAGTTACACATTTTGATGTGATTTCCAGAGTTATTGATCTAAAAGTTTTTAATAACATAAAGCTTAAATTTCAATTATTCATTTGAAATTTCTGAAGATCTGAGGAAATGAGGATGAACTAGAGGAGGCACAATACTGAAAACTACCGATAGGTACTATCGATATCGAGTTTATTTTTCCATAATTCCTTCTTTATTGTTTAATTGATAATTCAACTAAATTGGCTAACTGTTGATCTTACTTTTTTCTCTCTAACGCACCAAATCACTTGTTTTTCCTTTTTTTTTGTGTACGTTTCACGGAATCATGGATCCATTAAGAGTGGAGTAATCTAATGCTCTTGCACCACCGAAACATCGAGGAAAAGGGACGAAAAGAGGCAAAATGTAGGAACCAAAGAAAAATAAAATTAAGTGTTGGAGTTATTTTCTCATTAACATGTACGAAGTGATTTCAAGTAGGTTTTATTAATTTCGACAACACGAAACGATCTGGAGGGGGGTAGGTATGTTTTTCCTTTCATAAATCATAACCCAAGAAAAATTTTGGAACCAAAAATTGAAATTCATAATATATAGAAATACTTCTAATATGTATCTATAAACCATTTTCTTGTTACAATTGCACAGGTCCTAATTTTTGTTCAACTGTCACGAAATTTGAAACATTACCTATTTAGTTTGGTGTGGATCGATCAAAAAGTTCTTATTTTTGTTTTTATTTTGAGTATAAAAATGCTTAATTTTAGAGCAGTAGCTACAAAATTAGGAACAAATATTTAATGTAACTTATTGTAACATACTACCAATTTTTCTGTGGATTTGTCTGATGGTATCTCTATAAAGTCAATTTTTGTTTCGATTTTAAAGGAAGATTAATGGTTTTAAAATATGTAATTTTATAGGTCAACAATAACAAGAGTTAATACAATCATCAATTATATGATCCATCACAAACTTTTTAGCGCCTAATTTTCAACTTTTTAAAAACTTACTTTTTCTAACGGAACTATTACCAAGTTAGAATTTTTTTAAACCAATGATGACGACATTAAACGCAGACAATCATATTCAAATTTAAATTTTCGAAAGTTGGTGCGGGTGGCAACAATATTCCTTTGCCCCAGTGAAAAAAAATCCTAGGTACTAGTTAGTTACGCCCAAGTAATGAATATGGGAAACTATTGAAATTATCGAAACTATCGATAGTATCGCTAGTTTTTGAACATCGAGAACGAAAATATCATTAATATCGAAACTTTTCGATATTTCCCATCTCTGGTAGGGCCATATTTTTGGGAACAGCAAAACACGTAAATTCGTTGAAAATACAGCGCAGTTGCATTCGCCTGATGAATAAAATCATTCTGAAAAACAACCAGCACGAGTTAATTTGCTAAATTAGCACATACGAAATCGGAAAGCTCATACATAGAAAGAAAAATTAAGTTAAAAACTAATTTTTAAAAGATAAGCTTTTATTTTTTATTTTTTAGCTTTCATTTTGTGCGAAATAAACATTATTTTGCTGCGAAAGGTTGGCTGCAGTATTGGTATATTTTAAAATCGCAGTAGTGAGTAGAATAAAAGCTTATAACAAAAGGTCGAAATGCAAATCACTATCACCGAATAATATGAAATTTATTCCATGCTACAAAATTTGAAAATGCTCATGAGAAAAAACGTATGATTGCTTCTGAAATGCAATGCTATATCTAAACAACGCAATAAACAAACATATGCAACATTAAGTACTTTTATAAACAGTGGGGACATTGAATTTGCATTAAGAACACTCATGAATGAATTTCGAAGTCAATACACAAACACAAGATGGAGATCCCTCATGAACTTACACGAGGCGAGCTGCCAGTGAAAGAAACAATTTTATAAAATTAACATATTTGTGAAAAATAGGTTTAGAGCCTCAAACCTTGTAATGAACTTGTTCTATAGACGACCGTTTACACCCCCTCTACTACTTGTGATATTAGAAAACATGACATAATTTTCTTGCGGGTTATCTCTTCCGTGCTATAAATTACACAACTTCTTTTCAGTGTATGATTTATTTTTAACCACAAATACGTAGGTACCTGAATATAGATACTGTATGAACAAAATGATAAATCATTCACGTTCGAGATGGAAAATGATCCTTAAATTTAAAAAAAAATGATGCTTTACGAAAAAAATGAACTGTAATCTGAAACGCATAGGGGTGAGAGAATAGGTTTTGGAACTGAATCTGTCTTGAATCCTTTATTCATTAATTTCATCAATATAACCTACACAATTTAATGAGAAAAATTCACATGTTTTACAATTTGTAAGAACGAGAGAAGGGAATTGAAAATGAATAAAAAAAAAAAAAAATAGAGTCGTTCATTTTTTGTTTTCTTTCAATTTCCTTAACAAGGAAACAATATAACCACCTTCACTTTATTTTTCATTACCATTTTCTACTTCCACTTTTTTTTCGTTATATACCACTTCTCTTATAATTCAAGCATAAAACATTGGTAAAAATTGGGTGCCAGACACTTTTTTACAAAACCGACTAGAGAAGCATTTTCAATACTAAAAAAAAGGTGTAAAGCAAGTACACGCAAGTTTTTTATTTTCATGCTGACGTTTCTTGACATTAAAAATTACATTTGGTTTATAAAGTTTTACTGCTCCAGTGTTATATAGTCAAATGACATACCATCTTATCTTCTTCAAGAAACTTTACAAAACACTTAAGATTTTATAGCCGATTTTTTTTATTATTTGTGAGAATATTGACATTTTCGGAATTATTCAACATTTCTTTCTCACAATATCCAAATTTCATCTGACACTGCTAACAACTAGCTACCACTCATGCACCACTGGTGGTAAATGTACTGCTGGTGAGAGCGTATTACAATTTGAGAACCTCAGCTGTAGATCGTTCTTTTCTTCCTGCTCAACTGACAATTGTCTTGTATCAGCTTAACCTACTCCTTATTTCCTCATTCCTTATTTTTGTCATGTGCAACGTGTTTTTGTGCAAAGAAGAAATAATGCCTCTTGATTTTAGATTGTTTTTACTGGAGGAACTTTGCTCCCAAAACCCCATTTTCTTCCAAAACAATCCACCTCACCAACTCTACATAGTATGAAAAAGGCACAGGAAAAAAAAACAACCCCCCCACCTAACCTTATTAACTGAATACTAAAAAAAAAATTGAAAAAAATTACTTTCTAAAAAAACTGCCATAATTGGGATTTGAACATGGTTTACCTGGGGTGATACCGCATGAATACTGTCCATCTCTACAGAGGTGAGCACAAATTTCCCTCAAAAGTACGGTACTCAAAAACTGGAATGATAATATACATATTTTAAAATGAGGAATAGAGTAAACTCACCTTGAATATGCTCTAATTGACTATACGTAATTTTGGCCCCTGATCTCAATCTATTGTATGTTTTTTTTTGTGTGTCGCATATATTCAGAATAAACAACCAAAACAATCGTGGTTGTTAGGAAGAAGTTTAAATATTACCCCAAGTTTACCTAGTTCAAAACAAACAATTTCTCATAATGCTAAGATAAATAATTGAAACATAATAGATTGTCATTAAATATTTCACATTGTTATCAGAGTTATACTGCATCAACAAATGAAAATTGTTAGGATAGTTTTTCACCAACTATTTACCGGGATAAAAAATACCCTACCTGGATAAAACAATCAGTCCATTCTGAAGGGTTAGAGTGTTTTAGTTATTACTTGGGTGTTCATTCTGAACAAACACCTGTAAAGAGACTTGGCAATGTGAGAAATTATTGCTGGGCCAAAATTACGTATTCTCAATTAGAGCACTCAAGCAGAGTTTACTGATTGCTCATGGTATTGGGCTGGTGGTCACTTTAAACTATTTAGAAAAAAATCTTCATTTTAATTATTAATTACGTCATCTTGATTCCTTACTTGAGTATTTTGTTATTTAAGTATCCACCTATTTCTGAATTTTACTTTTGAATTTTTAGTGCAATGTAAAAAAAAAATCATATGATAATTACCTCACTTATTCATTTTATTACACACCGCAATGTTAATTTCATATGGTGTGTGATAACATGAATATCCCTGTACAAGAAATACTATATTTCAATATAAATTTCAGTTATATTATTATACATATGGTATGTTATTCAGTTCAGCATGATAAACGTGGACAGTGTTTTTGGAAAAATCAGAAAAATTTTATGTAATACATATTTTACACAATTACCTACTTTAAAGACTTTTTAGATCCTCAAATGAATATTCACAAACAGAGACAAAATTTACTCCTACAATATCTTTCTCAAAAATCATTCTTTTCAGATACAAATTATAATTTTTCTCATAAATTGATCCATTATTTCAATTTTTTCCTTTGAATTTTGGTTTTGAAACTTACAATTCAAGTAGTTTTTTTTAAATACGTATCATTTGTTGAGAGTGACTCTTAAGAGAATTTTTGTCACGTCTATATGGCTACATAGCCACACCATGCTTTCATTTTTTCATTTCATTTCTCTTATCTTAGTTATTGTTATGTTGTAAAATTACTCTCATTTTGATGTTTCATTTTTCTCATAGTATGTTAATAAAATGAAATATTTCAATTACAGTCAACTTATAATTTCAATTTAATGTTGTTAAATGTCCGAACAGAGACTCAGTTGATGAACTTAGCCTATATTTAAAGTTACTCCACTTAGCATTTCATCATTTAGCTTTGATTCTGGTGAAACGAAAAAACTCGAACGAAGCAATACTATACCTCGCTAGAAAACCCAGTTTGTCAGTCAATTTACTGATTTAAATCTTTAATTCAACAAACAATCCTGAATTCAGAATGCGTGAAAAAACTGCAAAAAGCCAACAATAGCTATCAATATCTAATGAACATATCAATCTATCAAAATTTCATTATTACATTAAAATAAGTAAAATAACCCCTTGCACTGTAAATACAGAAAAGATACTTCACGCAATACAGGTGACTTGCTATGTCTCCAGCAATTTTTTTCTTTAGTTTTTTTTTTTCTCAAAAACTACTGAATCGATAAGTACCAAATTCCAATCAAATCTGGTCCTACATAAGAATTTAATTTTGTGAAAATTTCATCCCTATTCTTTTCTTAATTTTCTCAAATCCCTTGAAAAACACTTTGCAGGGAAATTTTCATTTTCCAGTTTTCTTGGAAACTACTGAACCAATAGGCACTAAACTTTTATCAAACGTGGTCCTATATGAGGACTACCTTTTAGAGCATTTCAGCTCTATCCCTTTTGTAGTTTTCTCAAAACAGGAAACAAAAATTTTGAGGGATATTTACATATATATATATATATACATCAATATACATATAGGTATATACACATGTATGAATAAATATTTATACAGGTAAAATGGAGGGCTTTTTTCTTAACAGGTTATATGGCGCATTTTAGTTTATTTTCCAAAGGAAAATAAAACTATTGCATTCAGTGCAATAACGCGACTTGGGGGAGGGACCTGCGGAAAAGCGTCGATTCTGAGTCGTAGATCACGAATATATAGGTCACTCAAATTCTTCTGTATACAATATATTTCCACTTTTTGCTAATTTTGAAACTTTTTGGAAGTCTGTGAACCCTCCGCTGTTCGACCAATGACAATGAAACTTGGGTAGTGTTAGAAACATTCCTGGGCTACATATTCGTGTTAAAATTTTTGAAATTCATTATTTAGTTTTTGAGGAAGAGGTTCTCAAAGTGTTGCAAACCCGGCATGTTGTTATCATGATAACTCCCGTAAATTTGTAGTTTGGCTTGAAATTGTTACGGTAGTTTCAGACTATTTGGGACTGGCTTGGTATTGAATTTGAGCGAAATTGGTCGACTGGTTTTTGAATGGCAGCTTTTTTTTTCCACTTTTTGCTCATTTTGTCACTTTTTGGGAGTCTGTGGAGCCTCCGCTGTTTAACCTAAGACAATGAAACTTGGTGTAGGGTTAGAAACATTCAAAAGCTACACATCTGTGTCAAAATTTTTGAAATTCATCCGTTAGTTTCGAAGAAAGGTGTTCTCAAAGTGTTGCAAACCCACCATGTTATTTTCACGATAACTCTCGTAAATTAAAAGATTTTGCCTTGAAATTTTTATGGCAGTTGGCGACTAATAGGGACTGATTTAGTATTGAATTTGAGCTTTATCGATCTCCTAAATTTCGAACAGTAGCCATTACTATATTTGACATTTTTTTAATCATTTTGACATTTTTTGAGAATCTGTGGAGCCTTTGCTGTTTCACTTAGGTATGAAAATGAAACTTGGGGTAATGTTAGAAGCTTTCATGAGCTACACATTCGTGTTAAAATTTTTGAAAAATTCATTCGTTAGTTTCGGAAAAGAAGTTTTCAAAATGTTGCAAATCCACCTTGTTGTCATCATAGTAACTCCCGTAAATTTGAAGATTTTGGCTTGAAATTCGAATGGCAGTTGAAAACTATTAGGGACTGATTTGGTATTGAATTTGAGTGAAATCGGTCAACTGGTTTTTGAATGGCAGCCATTACAAAATTTGACACTTTTGGAAAATTCACTTACCGCGGTTGGTGCGCGGCAGAGATATTTTGAAATGTAGCGGACTTTTTTGGTCTACCGCATTACCACCCTCTTTATTCTTATAAAAAAAAATGTTTTGCCCCATGGAAGTTTATTGTATTAAAGGGTGAACTATATAAAATCAAATACGAACCACTTCTAAAGTTGATACTTTCCCTTCAGCTTACCAAGATGTTTTAAATTATACTTCACTGTTATTTTCATAATTTTCTCACCTTAAGGTTTATCTTACAAAAAATTTTACTTTCAGTGAAATGTTTTTTCGTAAAATTTCTGACAAATTAGATCATTAACACATTTTTCATAGGGGCAATGGTTATAGAGTTGAAAGCTGTCAAACATTTTATTATAAAAAGTTTTGTTTTTAGGGGGCTGTAACGGGAAGTAGCATCAACTTGAGGGGTGGAGACGTTTATGTTTCATGATGTCGACTACCCACACACACTTTCTGCATAATACTTTCCAAAATTTTTAAAGTTCACATGTAATATGATGACCTAAAAGTGAAAAAGTAAACTGCTCCCAATGAAAAAATATCAACATCAGGAAAAAAAGGAATAAGATATACTCCCATTCTGCCACGGATTAATGAATAATTACAGTAATTTACACAATAAGAAAAAGTCCGCCTTTTTTTTTTCTGTTTTCTATTTGCAGCTTTAATTACGTAGACAAATCTATACATGTAGGTAGTCAAAGATGTACACATACATACATCATACATGCATCTACATACATAAAAAACAAATTAAGTGAAAACGGAAAATGGTACCAATCGTTTTTTTTTCTCATGAAACGGATAATTTTCATCATCCCCACCCTCAAAATTTTTTGTGAGATCAATTTTAATAACCCGTTTGCATGCAAACTGGGTAAAAATCATTTAATTGGAAACCGGTTGAAATACTGTAACTTTGCGTAGCAAATTCCTTAGGTACATATTTTAGTGCGCTTTCCTATACTGCTAAAACGTTACTCAAACACACAGATAGCGCGAAATCCAATGAATGCCATTAATGAAATATTCATTGAACAAATATTTTACGCAGAATTAATTAAAAGCAGCTGAACATCAACGTTAAATAAAATTCAAAATAAAACTCCCGTCATGTACAATCCCCAGAGTGCAACAGGGTCTCATCATCTTTAAAATAGAATCCCACAGTTGCACCAATGGTGCGTAATTCCACATTGTTGTGGAATCTCTAGATTCATGTTGTAATTTAAGTAGGTACACGAAAATTGCATTCAATAGTTTGTCTACCAGAATATTCTTAACTATATTTCACCATTAATGGTTTCTCAAAAGTATAATTGAAAATTTCAGTACAAAAGCTGTGAATACATAAATCCTAATTCCTTTTCTCCAGCTTAGCCACTTAAAGCCAATAACTGGGCGCTGGTAGCATTATGATGAGTGACCTTTAAAAGCCTTGTTCTCACACGACTATTTTTCAAGGTATACTAACTACTATTCCACTAACACATTCAGCCACACAACGTCCTTAAGCCATTTCAGTCATCTTTAATTAGGCGGATCGCCGTATACAAATTCTTGTAAGATTTTTAATAGCAATTACTACACAAAATCATCGTTAGGGACAGCCATTGAAATAAATAACTTCATACGTTCTGCATATTAGTACAATTTGAGCTCTATTCATTAGGTAGCCTACCTACTAGCTAATTTGTTACGACTGAAGCAAACAGAAGCAGGCTAATTTAATGAGACATCCTTATTTCAATCTTAATAGGGGAAGGAGTGAAGGACAAAAATGCATGCATCATTTCATTAATAAAACTTTTAAATAAATGCCAAGCCAAACGTGATAATCATTTTACTAAGAGACACTTCAGCAAAACTTGATTAATTTAGCATTATATTTCTTTATAGGTCCCAAAACAAAACGAACAAGTCAATAAGCCAACTTAAATTCTAACTTCAACGCTGCACAATTTATTACTATGTTGCCTTTTTATGACAGTCATACTTCTAAGTAAATATATGTAGCATAGTTTAAATTCATCTTCTCTAATCTTCTCTAATTCAATACTTTAACCATCGTGATTAAACATACAAACCTCCTAAGATATAATCTGTATTAATAGAATATAAAAAACAATAAAAAAGGAGCCAAAAATAGTCAACAAATTGTTCAAAAAATGAGATCAAGTAACACCTCCGGGATAAAAAAAAAATATCAATATATACCTAAGTGGTATTGGCCTAGGTTAGAGAACCGGTCTGCTCACTCGTTTTTATTTTCTCAGTTCAAAAAGATACTTAGAATCTCCTTTTGAAGTTTTGAAGACATCCTTTTCTATAAAAGACAAATTGTGAAATAATTAAAATTTAATATCCACATAAGAAGTTATAAATAGTACCTGGTTCACCAAAGCTTTGCTCTGATGTGGAAATTGTAAAAAATTTTGTTAACTTAATTAAAGCTGAGGAATTTCAGAAATATATTTTTATAACAAATCTCAACAGTAAAGTTAAATATTGCAACTTAAACTCATTACTTCATTAGTCATAAATTATAATAATCATACGCAGCTTAGGCCTAACAAAATTCACTAATAAAACTTTACCTATCCGTTACTTTTGGGCAGGCAAATTTTTGGTTATTCATTGTTATCGCTTACTACGCTGATACATAGATTGAGATGCTCAAATTTCTATTCAACGAATTTTCTCAAACATGAGACTTATCTAGATCGTTTTTTCATACCCAAAAACTCCTTTCTCGTAAATTTCAGTAACATTGTTGGTCTAGTTCTTTAGAACGCGGTTACATATACATACATACATACATACACACATACATACATACACACACACACACACACACACGCATACACACACACACACGCACGCACGCACACACAATTATTGCTTGTATTATAGTATATATGATTCTTCGATTTTATCAGCAGATCCACAGGTGTGCCCACGTGGGTTCCTGTGGATGCCTGGCAACCATGACGACTTTTTTTCTTCTTAATAAGTGATTATATCAAAATTTATTAAATAAGCCTCATTTCACTTCATATTGGGTAGTAATTACCTGTATAATTACTTTCGTGTAATATGCTGTACGACATCATGAGGACAAAAAAAAGAAGAAAAAACGTAATATTACGCCTGGGTGAAAATTAAGGGGCCTAAAAATTGGGGAAGTGCCATTCGGAAGAAAAAAAATTATAGGGGGCAAAAAATTTTTGGCTACTTTCTCAGGCACGACTTCGTGAGATTTTAATTTGAAATCCATGTTGATGACCGGAATTTGACAATAGTATTGAAGACGACGGCCAACTCACAAAGAAATAGAACTAAGGTAAACAGTGCAAGCATTTAACTCGCAAGAGAAAAAATGTGATTAAAAATTTGGGGAGTAAATGCATATTGGAAGAAGAAAAAAACATCTGTGCAACACTGAAGAAGAAAATATTTCCGAAAAACTAAGTGCAGTAAAACTCACTTTCGAACAAATTTCACTTTCTTGGAGCGTACTCTGAGTGACATAGATCGAATCATGGTCACGTCCATGGCGCAAGTTTTCAAAAATTCAGAACCAACTCTTTATGTTTATAGCGAATGTGAAAAAGAAAAAACACATCAAACAGCAACACCTTCGTCGAATTTAATAACAAACGTGAAAATTTTTGTTCCTCGTCCAGCTTGACTTTTTTTAACGCTAAATACTTGAAAAAAACAAACACTACAGTAAACTTGATTTTTACCGGTTCAAGCTGAAAACTTCGAACAGATGGAAGCTTAATTGATTATAGAATATATGTACCGGGTAACCTATAGATAATAATGAAGCAAATTTATAATGCATTTATCCTTCCTTGCACAATTAAACAATATAATGGCGCTTGTCTCGCAGAACAATGTATGGAAAAATAATACTACGGTTATCAATTTATAAGGCGTCAGATTAGAGAAAATTCAGGCATAGTTGTAAGGTATAAGTTGATTTATACCATATTAAATACCAGTGCTCGTCTAATCAATTTTTAATTGAGGTAAAAATTATAATAATATTGAGAAAGCGAAAACTCATAGCTCATTGAAAAATCGAAGAAATTCGCCCAACATTGAAATGCGAAATTCAGCCAAGGGTGATCATTTATGCAGAACCAGAATTTGATGCGCCCACAACTATCGATCAGGACTGAGGGGGAAAAATAGTCATTTATGATACAAGCAAAGCTGCCATCTTTCAAGAAAATAGAACGGGGATACTGAGGGGAAACAGACCCATATGCAAGATTTACGTCAAATTTTTTTTGTCTTTGAGGGTTCTTTTAGAAAATTTAAATGAGAATTTTCAAATCAACAAAAGGCAAGGCAGAATAATTGACACCATTTAAATCATGATAGTTACACCAAATGCGGGACGAGTGGCAATCCTCGATATAAAAGCAAAAAGTAGGTGATTTTGCTAAGAATGTAAAATTTACTGCATGAGCCAAGTATTGCAAATCAAAACTTAAAATGACTATGTTTGTTCACCCATAACTTCAGAACCACTTAACAGATCAAGAGGAACATTTTCGAATTAATTTTTATTGTATAGAGGAATATCTGGAGTTATTGTCCAAGTCTCTAGCTCTTCTTGAAAGAAAAGTTGTCTATTCTCACCTAAAATAATTTACATTTATTCATAGTGGTAGAAAAATGAACAAAAACCAATGAAAAGGAATAAATTAGGTTAAAAACAAATTTTTAAAAGATACGTTTTTATTTTTATTTTTTGGCTTTAGCTTCATGCAAAATAAACATTATTCTGATGCGGAAGGTTGGCTGCAGTATTAGGATATTTTAAAATCGCAGTAGTGAGTAGAATAAAAATTTATAATAACAAGACAGGAATACCAGCAAAAGAGAAAAAAAACAAATGATAAAAACAGATATAAGTGTATGTGTGTATGTGTTGCAACACATGAAAGCAGCTCTGAAGTTGGTCATCTGGGGTACTTCAATAAATTTAGTGAGTAGAATAAAAGCGTATAATGAAAGAGAATGAATAAACATTTCTTTCACTCCCTGTCTTTATGTACATATATATATATAATTTATTTACAAGCCCTGAAGCACTGTTTCATGGCGCTTTGGCTTGTGCCAATTCCAGATTTTTGCTGGCATATACGTAATGTGGGAACTCAACTCGTATGAGTAAAGGGGCTTTGACCCTTCAATGACAGTCACTGCCACAAGGCTGGCAAATATTTGTCTCAATGATGTAAAACAAAAACAAGTAAATTACGTTTGATTGTAATTACTCTCACATACACGCAAGTAATGTACGAGTACCAAATCATAACCAATCTCAACAATACGATGATGTCACAATTCCATACACGAATTGGCCCACCATTTCTCATTCACACAAACATACATAATCACTACATGTGTGTGGGTGTGCGTGTAAATAAGCTTGTATATAAACCATCCAAATCTGCTCTAAAATCATCAGTGTTTGCCCAGGTTTTGGCTTACCCTTATGTTTACATATGAAGTGGTTGAATATGCAAAATCTGTAGATTACCTTCTGGTGAGAATATCTTTTCACAATAAGGTATTCCACAGGTAACACAGTAGAATTTGTTGTTTTGGCAAAACCAACGAACATTTTTTTTGTGTCTATGTGTGGCTGCATGGGTAGTGCTGCACATGCGCATCAAATATAAGGGAAAATATTGGTGAAATAATTCAGTGAAGCAATTTTGACAAACAAATTACTTTTGGCCACCTAGTACATTTATTATAGAAATATAAGTATCTGTCTATTTTTTTAAGTTCGTATCTTTTATTGAGGTTGCTACTCAGCTACATACAGTTTGCCAGGCTGTTTGCTGGGTTTCACAATCTTAGAAGAAATGATGGAAATGAATTGCAAATCACAAATGCACAGGTGCAGGGAAAACTGCTGGTAACATTCTGTAATTAATAATCTCTATGATCATATCTTTGCATATTATAAAATGCTAAGGACTAAAAACCATCAGAAACACTATTTTTCCAAAACAGCTGAATAGATTTGCCCCTTATTTTCCATAAAAAATTATGTTATTCTGAGAAGTTTATAGCCATCATGAAAGTCCTTGATCCTCTGATGGAAAAGTTACAAATTTTAACCTTTTGTGAAAACAGAAAAGGGACAAAAGGAAGAAAGCAAACACAGATAAAGAACAGTATACAAGTGAAGCATCGGTTAACTGCTTGTAATTAATAAATTTACTTTTTTTACTAACAAATTACAATACCCGGTTCAATATTTAAGATGAATAAAACAACTAATTTCTCTAGAATTCAATGAAAATTTTGCTTCAAACTCAACCCTCACTCTTTTTCTCCAAAAAAATGGGTTATAGGTACAGGAAACATACCAAATTTAACTGGAATGAGAGCATAAATATTATCGATTTTCATTTTTTTAATGATATTATTATAAGCTTTTATTCTACTCACTACTACGATTTTGAAATATAACAATACTGCTGCCAATCTTCCGCAACAAAATAATATTTATTTCGCATGAAGCTAAAGCCAAAAAAAAATTAATATAAACTTATCTCATAAAAACGGGTTTTTAATATAAACTTAATTTTAACAATAATATTAGCCTTTAAAAAATTTTAAAAAAATTTGATCATTTAACAAAACATGAAGTCGCGCAAGAAATACAACTTGCAAATGCACCTGCGCAAAATCATATTTTTTCACGTCATACTCAAATTTTCCACTTTTTGTTCCGTATAAACCCATAACAAAATGTACTTTCCGGTTGGGTGTTGCAAAAAAATTGTTTTGTATTCTTCGTTCTACATATTCAAGACCACCAATTTCGTTATTTCCGGCGTATAACGTAAGACGTAAAAATTGCGACCATGCGATGACCCTGAATATACCTCTGCATAGAGACTGGAGTTAGATAGAAAAATATTACGTTATTCCAATCGACCCTTACGACATACAAATTTTTTACGATACAAGTGATACATGTTTGCATCATCGAGTTTTATCGTGTTTTTACGTAAAAATTTGTAACATGTGAAAAAAAAATTTAAACCGTGTAATAAGACCAACAAAGACGAAGATTTAGGATATTATAATGAAAATTTGATTAGAGATAAAGGAAAATTATGCTGATACTTTCGATTCAGAATTTCTGAAGTAGAATATATTTTTTTTAATTGAGTTAGGCAGCGATGAGCAAAATATTGGTCATGGACTTACATTTCTTACAACAGCTAAACGACGACCGGGATCGAGACACAACTGAGTTAAGATTGAAACCAAATGTAAAACTTGAAAAGTTATAATAATCTGCAATATTTAATGTTTTTTTTCTTTTTGGTGGTAAGTAAAGGTTTTTGTACCATTTGAAGGAAAATAATGGGAAGTTTAACTAAACCATAAATAATAATAGAACTCTAGTAAGCAAAATTGATAGGTACTGAGATTAATGCCCAACTGTAAACAACCAATACCAAGACTAACACTAAGACTGACCACTGCACGACCAAGACCAACATGATTTTGGTCTTGGACTTACTTTTGCTTATCACTACATCCCTGGATATACTCCCCAATCCGAGAATACAGCTATATACATTTTTCACGACACAATACCTATTTGGTACTGCTTTTATCTTATTAAAAAATAAAACACTGTTAAATTATACATTAAAAAATTCACAACCAAAACATGTATTCAAAAAGATTTTATTTTACTTATATGAAGGCACAAAGAAAAGACTGAGCAGAGATATGCTTTTAAAAGTTTTTATCTAAGTGCCAAACTTAAAATTTTTCAGAAGCAACAAAAAACTGTTTCTTTGAAGCTTCATGAACCCATTATTAAATAATTGAACTTTAACTACGAAAAGTGCTAATATAACGCCACATTCATGAACAGGTAAAACGGAAAAATTTGACTGGATTTCTGATTTCATGAGTTTAAGATATCGCCATCAAAGAAAATAGCTCAGTACAAAGGTAGGGAAAATTTGAAGGTGTTAAGTCCCAAAAACAAGCTGAGATTCAGCAATTGTTTTTATTTTTTGGTCACAATCATTTACTGAAATGTTAGTGCATTAAAATTACTTAAATTTAATTGGGTTGAAATTTCTTTGTTTAGAATGTTTTGTCACTGAGAGGAAGAAACTAAAACAAAACCCTTGATGTCCTTTCTTTTCAACAGTCGGTACTTAATAGGCTATTACACGAATTTCAAAACATATTGCCTGCATTATTTCAAAAGCTTGAAAATATATTTCATACCTAGATACATATAATTATGTATTATCTCTAAGAAAAGACGATGCATGAGAAGCAAACGTTATTCATAAAACACTATTAAACACGTAATAGAGAACAGACCGAGAAGATAAACAAGAGTCAGAATAACTGGCCACTTTACTCAAGTAAATCGCCTCAAATCATTCAGAATGAATTGGTTGTTTTACCTGGGTGCCGTTTACGAACTATCTATAAGGATCATAAAGAAATCATTACTATAAAGAAGTGTTTAGGAGTTGTTCATATACATGACACCCAGACGCATGTGCAGATGAGAATGATTTGTTGATAATAAGCAATTTTTTTCATTATAAATATAAAAATCTACAGTAAAAATTACAAACACAAATATTCCCAACTATTTATAGCTGTTATTGACTTATATGGCCACCTCGGGACATGGCCATACAGATCGATAAACTAGTGATAAGCAAGAAGTATATAGCCCTCAAAACCGCTTCATAGAAATAGCTATAAAGCTTTTAGACAGTTCATAAACAGCCTCATGGATAAGTAACTTTTTACCGCAATAAATTGATGGTGAAAAATTATCCTAACAGTTTTGATTGGTTAATAATGTATCATTTTGATAAAACCGTAAAATGGTTGATGATAATCTGTTGTGTTGAAATTATTCACCATGGCCATGTTAGAAATTGATCGTTTTGACTTGGGTAAACTTGGCGTGATATTTCAACATTCCTATTAACAATCATGCTGGTTTTGGTTTTTCATTCTGAACACACTTCAAATGAGTAGGTTGCAGAATAGTAAAATATGGTAGTTTATCAAGAGCGCATTCAGAATGAAAAACCAATACATCCGTGGCTGTTGGGAGAGTGCTGAAATTTTTCCACAAGTTCACCCAAATCAAAAGGAATGATCTCTCCTATGCCAGGGTAAATTATTTTAATACAATAAATTGTTATCAACCATTTTTCGTTGTGATCAAGATAATACGCAACATCAAACTTTAAGCCGATTCACACATTCATCTGTATTTGACCAATACATTCAAAAAATAGGCAAATATTTGCCGAATCACCGACTGTATGATACTGTGTGATAGGTTTGCTCGAGTATGCTCATGTATTCAGCGAGAATTAATAAACACGTGCTTGGTATTCCCAATTGGTGTTGGTAAATTTTCACAAATCAAAACGAGCAAATATTTTGTGCTTGCCGCACGCCCTCCAATTTTCTACATGTGTAACGTATCAGTGTGCTTGTCATACACTTCTTATTGAAGAAGTTCTGAAATTTTGTCGTTTTGAGAAACCAATGTTTTGAATTTTTACTTTTAAAAACGATACTCGCACATCAACTAAAAATAAATTTGAGAACCAAAACTTTACCAAAATTAGACACGCACTAAAACCACACTTAAGCTTTTAGTGTGGTATTTTTGTGTCATGTCGAACATTGTTATTACCATGGAGAACCTAAGCTTTAGCTCCATAAACGTCATCTCCCCAAATGAACAATGAGGAACTTAGCTCGTTTAGAATTTCTTATATTTGCGATCTGGGCTCGAATGCCAACTTTTATCCAGGTTTTCTATAAAAAGAGGAAATCACTATAATATCGCGCATAGCACTACAACTGTAGGAAAGGTTCAGGGCTGCACACAGTATGTTACTCAAAAAGAACCAGTAATGACGCAGCAGGTACTTTTATACAGCATACCACTCTAATGCTGCTGAGTGTGCATCACATAATGCAGAGCAGTATGTTCTGTTGCAACATGCTATAATGTGCTGTAGGAGTTGCATAGAATAAACTGCAATTTGCTAAATAGTTTATTCTGCAGAGAGATGTGCAGTATAAACTATACATTAGATCAAGTAATACATACTTACTGCAAAGTGCAGCATATCTTAAAACTTCAGTTAGCTAGGTTGTATTTTCAATCATTTCACTAACAAAAAACTCTAGTATTTGTGAAAAATATTTTTCCATATGCGGTATTCATCACTATCATTGTTAAATTTTGAAACGAATAGGTAAGTATTTCTGTGATAAAATCTATGCTAAAAAAAATGAAAATTATAACCTAGCTGGTTACCCTACCGTTCAAGTGTTATCATTTCCTGGAACAACCTAAAGAAAATATAGGTCCGACTGTAAATAAATGATTAAAATTTAAAAAAAACTTTTCCTGTTCTAATACGACACAAAAGCTTTATCAAATATGTTTATTTTACATATTTTATTGCAGGGTGTACTCATATTTTTCACGTATTTTATCACGACTGGCCGGTGGCCACTATAACGTGTATTTGCATACATCTATCTCTTTTTCTTTCTTCATTAATTATCTGACTGAGACACGACCTTCTTTGCAATAAAACATCAAAAGATCACGGTATTAAAAATTATTGTACGTCCAGTCATCCACGTTCATCAAACTCAGTTTTATAGGCGTCCTTACAAACCAACCAGGAGTTCACCTATGCCCATGCATAAATTGCAATTGTAATACGCCTAATTTCATTTACTTAACTTTGAGGCGGAAAATTTTCATATATTTTGGAATTCGGGCATCAATTATGATCTTTTACCTAACCTTCAGAATATTAACATATGAAACAACTATAGAACGATGAAATGTTGTGAAACGCAGAGGCTACACAAAAACAAAACACAACATCTCCAATTATCCACATACCTACGCATAATAATTACGCATTAAGTCAACTTCAATTAATTTCTACCCAGTTTGCTTGCAAACGGGGTATTAAAATTGTTTCAAGTTATAACCGAATCAATGAAAGTTATTGGAGTGAAATAGAAAATTAAAGCAGAAAGAACGAGGATCATTAATTTTTTCTTTTTAGACCCCCGATAGAACAACTAAATGTTAATGGACACGACCAATTTCTGGGAAAATATTTTTCTTTTTGGCAGAAATGATAGAGAAAAAGACAAACTGGGTAAGAAAGGTAGAAAAAACTTACGGCCAGGTTTTTCTTCTCTGCGTCACATCGTATTCACTCACAGCGTATTCGGAATCGGACATCGTATCCGAACCACAATCTGATTTAGAAACCGCATTATTGTGATCGTATACTACGGCGAACGAACTCATACTGGCCTACTCGAAAAATAGAGCAAAAATACTCGAAAGAAAATTTTCTCGAGCTTTTTGGAACAAAAGAAAAAAAAAATCTACTATGTTTCAACTCGAGCTATCAATCAAGCGTAAAAAAAATTAATTCCATACTTCGCATTCTTCATTATGGATTCTTCTTTTTTTGTTTTTTGTTTTTTTTTTCCTTCCTTTTCCCTTCAAGAACCGCAAATAATTAAAAATACACCTGGTCGTGTACCGCAATAACAAATAGTCTACTTCAACTAGTTACCTATACGTGGATCGTATTAATAAAACATGATTTCGAGGTAATAGCCAAAATAATAGGTTGCGCATGCGCGCAACTGACATTGTAAAACCACTGTTGATCCTCTTTTTTTTTTTTCATATCCATTTTTTTCCCCATTTTCGGTTTACATTTTGTTTATAAATTTTTTTTACAGACAGTATCAGTATTTTTTTTAAATAAATATAAGAACGTACATCCAAATGAGGAAAATTCCTCCATTTAATGGTAAGAAAAGAGGTCGAAAACGGGTTGGAAAAAAAAAAAAATTCAAATTCAAACTAATACTTGTAAAAATATTTGCAACAAATTTCCGCATTAAAATAGGCGGAAACAATCATAGCTTTGATTTAGAGTCATTGAAATACCAAAAACAAAAGCAGAATACTAACTAAAATTTCAGGGTGATGCTCCAGAATGTGATCAAGAACTTCATATGGTGACTGACCATTGGGCATCAAATTCCGACAACGGTGAGCACAAGCCACAAATCTCCAAGTTCCGAACCCTATTAGGTAGGGAAGCTAAAGACAGAGCCACTAGAGAGTCCCGGAGGAAATATGAACAAGAGAGGTGTTTTACGATGCTCCAGGCATCAATTACATAAGTAAGGAGTCCCCTTCTAGCTCACGGTGAGGCATTGAGTGTCAAAACCGAGATCTGATGAACCAGGAAACCCTTGAGAAAGCCCTCTCTGGTGAGGAGTAAGGTGTCCAATCTAGAAGGTGAATTTGCAACGAATTTTCATTACGAATGTTTATAACGATTTTTGGGTCAATTCTCATAACAAAAAGTAAAATGAGGCCCAAAGTATGTTCCACGTAAAAACAAAAAAAAATTTGGAAAAAAAATTAACCAAACATTCGAACTTGGCACTTCAAAGAACATTAAAATGCAACGAGTAGACTGTAACGTATATATTCCTGTATTTAAATATTATAAACGAACACATTCGTCTACATGAAAGTATTTCCATCCATACTGACAAATATCCCTGTAAATTATTGACTGCTTTGCTCTCCACATACTTAAAACGTTCGACACGTTTTCTGATGGGATATTCGGTGACCTTAATACGCCAGTCCCTCGAATATACTCGAAAACATGAATCCCTTTAATCAGCAAATCCCTACTTTATACACACACTAATTACACTGTAAAAACGTATCCCTGAAAAGGTATATAAACTCATGTTTCCAATAGAATATATGTACTATTCTTTATGTCAGACGATCTTTAATCATACTATTTTTCAGACTCTTATAGAGTACTGCGTTGAAATTACTTTGAAGTAAATGTACTGTTATATGTACAAAATATTATTTTATTATATTGTGATTTAACTCTTTGTGTTTGAATATTTCATTTAAAGACTCATTCCAAAGTGAAGGTCCACCATATGAGTGTGGATAATAATTTATTATAAATAATTAATACTCGGAGATATTAGCGTTCGTCCTGAACAATAATATTCTCTCGTAAGGTGTAACACATAAAAGAGTAAACTTATGATACAGCATTACTACTTCTATGCCATTACATAGGCATAAAATTTATAAATATACCCAGTTTGGAAGCACTGCGTAATCGAGAAATTATTTTCGCCCCCCTCTCAATGAACACAGAAAAATCACAGACCTACAGTGCTTAAAAGCTTTTTTTCCAACGAATCGAAAACAAAAGCATAAAACACAGGAAAATCATCACACAATTCCAACAAAGGTTTACCAGCAAACGTTATACGTATTTTTATATTTCTGAAGTTGAGAAAACATAAATAAATAGGTATTCCATAACAACATAACGAAAGATTAAAAATTTTGAATATTAAATACACCAAAAAAGACGACGGAATAATTAAAAGAAGATTTTCATTGTTCTTCGATCATGTCTTTTCGAATGACTGTATCGAACAATTCAAGTCTTTCTGTTTTTTCGTCACCAGAAAAGATTTGAAATATAAGAACATTACTTACGCACAAGTCTTACATAGCTCACTTGGAACCATATTTTAAGTAGTTCATAGTTCATTTTACTTAGGTAACATACTGAAGTGTCGTTTCCCCTACACTTACCCACCCACGGAAACAACAGATAAAATATTACTCAAGTATACCAGATGTTCTCTTAATTTTCGTCTAAGAATATGACCATTGATCGGAGTATTGTAGTAGTCTCTATAATTAAAGTGTACTTGAAAAAAACTTTAAAATAAAATAAAAACGATAATCATTAATAATTATATATTAAGGTTTTTCGACTGTTTTCACGAAATAAATTATTTTATTTTTTCCGAATAGGGGAAGAATATTCTTCACAATTTTTCAATTACTCGTAGTTAGCTGGTATAAGTAATTAAAAAACTCTAGCGTAGCAACGCTTCGCAAGAAAACCCAGTAACTCAATATTTATATCGATAGTCATCGATATTTATAGAGGTTGAGGATCAGAGGTGTAACAAAAAGAGATTTGGTTGAAGTTACGTCCAAGAAGCGAATGTTTATTTCATAAGTTACATTAATTTAAGCAAAGTACATTTTCAGAGTAATGAACGAACGGTAACGGAAGTGAACGAGTGAGCGGCGGAAGTGGTATATCAGTGTAGCCGCGAGTAGATATAAATAAATGTATTTGATATATGTTTGTGTGTTCGTAGGAGTGAGAGGGGAGAAGGATTGGTGGTCTCAACACCCCCCTACAATCTTTTGAACCGATCACGACTGCGGGTGTTACAAAAGTGTTTAAAAGTTCATTACATTTAATTACAAATTATAAAAATATAAATTTAAAAATTGAAAAAGTGTACATATAAAATGGTAACTAATTTGGACGCTTGTAGTAAGTATATTGATTAATAAATATGAATAAAATATGATAAATATGGTAACATGCAAAAATAATTTATATTAGGTAACAGGATAAATAACATGCAAATAGAGATAAAATATAATGAATTATGTTTGTGATGTTTCAGACAAAATTTTGGTAAGGGAGTTGACTTTTTAAGGATCACAGTTTGGGGATTCCAGGATTTTACTAGTAAGTAAGATATGCTGCTTACTGGATAATGCTTTTGTTAGTAAGTCAGCTATTTGATCTTCAGTAGCTATTTGTTTGAATGTGAAAATTTTGTCGTTATAGGCCTGAGCAAGTCCATAACATTTGATCATGAGAGCTCGAAGACGTTTTTGTCCTCCGCCTGAGATGACATGAATAACAGATATATTGTCTTCGTAGACAATTACAGGAGTGTCAATTAAGAAGAATTCACGATTTATTAACCAAGCAAGTTCAATATCTTCGAAAGAATCGTGAAGAGCAATCAATTCAGCTGCTGTGGATGAAGAAGCATGAATGTTTTGGCGATGAACGCCCCAATTTATCAGGTCACCATACATAGTAATTAGGTATCCAGTTATAGATTTTCCTTTTTCTAGTTCAGACATGTTTATAGGCTGATCGTCAATGTCGGGGGCATAAGATGCATCGACATAAGCTGATATGCCTTCGGAGTTGGATCTGTAGACAATGGCAAGATCGATCGTGTATTTCAAGTACCGGATGATACGCCGTACATAGTTCTTTTTTGTGTCATCTGAACAATTTTGGAATCTGGACAGGTAATTGACTGAGAAGGAAATGTCTGGCCTTGTGCCTCTAGATACATATAATAGTGCACCAATCATAGATCTATATTCTTTATTATCTGTGCCTTCAGATTTGCTTAACTTGAGGCCTGTCTCCATAGGCGTTTTGGAAGGATTTGAATCACTCATTTTAAATTTCTGGAGAATCTTTTGGATCTGCTGTTTTTGGGTAAGTTTAATTGTTTGTGATTCACGATTTCTTTCTATTTCGAAACCTACAAAATGGGTTGGGTTGTTTACAACTTTCATAGTGAAACGAGTTTCAAAGTGAGTGGTTATTTCATTAACCCATTCTGGACGATTAGTTGCGAGAAGGATGTCGTCTACGTAAATTATCATGAAGGCAATGCCATCTGAGTCATCTTTACGTGTGTATACGCATCTGTCGATTTTTGACTTTGTAAAATTGGAAGTTTGAAGATGAGAATCCAGTAACTCAATCCAATTTTTACTAGATGTTTTAAGGCCATAGATGGATTTTTCAAGTTTAAGTAACTTTGATTTCTCGACATTGCAACCTTGGGGAATATTAAGGAAGATGTCATTTTTAATTTTTGAGTTTAAATAGGCTGTTTTGACATCATATTGAACAAGTTGTAGATTCAATAGATTGGTTACGGATAAGATCCACCTAATTAGCCAGAGTTGCACAACAGGTGCATAGGTCTCTGTCATAGTATACTCGGATCTATCCATAAAGCCTTTGGCAACGAGTCTAGCTTTTGGGCACATTACTCCTCTGTCATTGGCTTTGGCCGTGAATATCCATCTTGTGTCAATAGGTTTGATATTATGTGGGCGATCTACAATTTTCCACACATTAAGATCTGACATAGATTGCAGTTCATCATTGATTGCCTGAAGCCACTCTTTCTTAAAAGGATTTTGGAAAATATCACTGAAGCTTACTGGCATGCAATCTTCTATAAACAAAGAGTCTTCAGATGAGGCTTGTTTTAGCACATTGACCCTATAGATTGCCTCGATTTCCTCTTCTAAGGGTTTAACTTGGAGTTCTTCTGGTTTATCAGTGAAGTCGACTAATGTTTTCGTCTCATCAAATTTAACATCGCAGGATTTGTAGGATTTCATTTTGATTGGATCTAATATCTGATAACCTACATTCGAAAAGCCGATCAGAATAGTTTTAAGTGCTCTGGGTAAAAATTTTGGGTCGAGATGCTCCTCTTCGTTCTTCTTGGCTTTGACTGCTGATTGCTGTCTTTGTTCAATGGGAACGTGTTTATATGCAATAGCACCAAAGACTCGAAGATGGGAAATATCGGGTTTAGTACCGTATAATTTTTCATAGGGTGTCATGTTCCCTAGATTGACGCGGGTCGGACTTCTATTAATTATATGGGCGGCGGCTAATACAATTGTTGACCATAATTTAAAATCAATTTTTGCGTCGTATAATATGGCTCTAACTCTTTCGAGCAGGGTTCTGTTTTGCCTTTCGGCTATTGCGTTTAATTCGGGGGTGTACGCCACGCCATCATCTAATGTGATTCCTTTTTCGGAGCAAAATTGTGTCATTTTGGAGTCGGAGTATTCTTTAGCTTGATCAGTTCTTAATACAGAGATAGGATCATTGGGAAATTTTGTATTGAAAGATAGATAATACTCTTTAAATTTATCGAAAGCCTGGGATTTTCTTAATATTGGAAAGGCAAGAGTATATTTCGAGTAATGATCAATAAAAGTTATTATGAATTTTTCTCCGTTGTATGCCTCTTGAAATGGTCCCATGATGTCTGATGAGATTACTTCCATTCTTCTCGTTGGTCGAGTCCTCACACCGTGATGACCAAGTCGGGTGGATTTTGCTTTTATACATATTTCACAAGTGGCAAAGTCATCGTCCTTAAATACCAAATTTTGGGGCATACCTACAACTACTTTTGATAGTGCTTTCAGGCTTTTGCCACTTAGATGACCTAATCTTCTATGCCACAAGGTTTTAGTTTTGTTTATGTTTTTCTTGTGCTTTCTATTTATTCCGACACTCTCTTCATTTAATTCGTCCTCAGATTCGGAATAAATCTCCTGATTGACCGTATCCACTTCGGTATCTTCAAAATTTTGGGGATGGTCAATGTTTTCCTGCTCTCTTTGTGGATTGCTTGTTCCGGCCTCATTCAGTTCTTGAAAATTTTGGGAAGGATCATCTATTTGATCTTCCTGTTCTGCAGACGTACTAGGTACAGGCATACACACAAGCTCCTGATAGACCTTATTTTCCTCTTCTTCATCAACTATTTCGTAATCAATGTAGTACATAGAACCTCTCTTTGGAGCGGTTATAGTAATTTCACCAGTGTTTTTATTTATGATGTCTGCATGATCTGTGTCTGTTATGATCTTGAATATGCCAGACTCCATGATTTTAGCTCCTGACCAAATATCAAGGCTTAAATCAGGATCATAATATACCTCTTTTAGGTGAATAGTGGAAAATTCTGCGTTAGAATTGCAGACGTTAACGTACATTGATCCAACATGGGTAGGGTTTACGAATACGCCTTTTTTGGCACAAAGTGCTCTACGGGAATTGTCAACTTTGCGTACGTTTCTTAATTTTGAAATATCATTGACCATGTGGTCATCTGCTCCATTATCTAGTAACATCGTATGGAGTTGGTTTTTTGGGGGGGCGGACTTTGATACTGTAGGGGGTTTAGGCCATTGAAATTCATCTTCAATGTCATCAAAACTTAAATGATTAAGGTTTGAGTGTAACATCATAGAATATTTAACACGAAAATTGGATTTATCGTCGGACTTTTTCTGGGAGTTCGTGTTATTTGAAGTTTGGGGTTTCGAGCTACTGTTCTGGTTCTGGGTTTGTGGAGTATTACTAGCTGTAGATGTTTCGTTAGGGCATGTCCTTGACATGTGTCCTTTTTTGTTGCATCTGAAGCATGTAATATCCATTTGGGATACATTATCTTTTGAAGGATAATTATTTTGTTTGTTTTGACTATTTTTGTGATCGTTTAAATAACTCGTTGTGTTGTAATTTGGTTTGGAAAAATTTGAGTTATTATTATTATTTCGAAAATTTCTAAAATTTTTTCTATTATTACTCATTGGTTGATAGGAAGATTTGGGCTGATCAAACCCGGGAAAAGTTTTATTAGAATATTCAATTCGATCACATTTTTCTAATATCATTTTTGTGAGTCTGACAGTAGTTCGTTTTTCTATTTCTAATTGGCGGAATTCTGAGAAGACAGTATCAAATTTTTCGGGCAATGACATCATTAATTGATCAATTTCATCGGCTTCCGATAGGGGGTAATTAGCATCGCGTAGTTCTTCCACAATGGATGAAAAATATTCCAAGAATCTACGGATGGTACCTCTCCTTGGATCGAAGCGAAGGGACTGAAATTTTGACTTTAAGACCATGATGTTAGTAGCAGTTTGATTCCTGTATCGAGCATCTAAGATTTCGAAAATTTGAGAAACTACGTCGCAAGTTTTGACATGATGAAGGATTCTTTTGTCAAGCCTTTCGAATATGTGGGCTTTGGCCCGTTCCTGAGTTTGGAAAAATTTGAGCCATTTAGATGTTAGGCGTTCTTCGGATGATGTGTAAATGTAACTAGTTTCTCGAGCAGTAGGAAAAATTGTGGAATGGCAACCTTTACCTATAAGGGTGCTGATGATGGTTGCACGCCATCCCTCATAGCCATTTCCACGGAAAACATTTGAGATCCTATCATTATTTTCAGTGTTCATAATTAATGAATTGACTGAACTAAAAAAAAAAAAATTAAAAAAAAATAAAAAAAAATAAACAAACGGATGTCAATCCCCAGCAAATGCCGCAAGACTAGGATTGCCGTACCTGTGATAACCAAACAATTTGTAGATTTAACGATAGTATTTAAATTGTCCTTGTGTGTGTCTCGAGTAGGTCCACTGCGGGCAAGAGATCACACACGTTAAAGATGAGACTGGACGCTTCCCAATAAAAAAAAATAAAAATAAAATAACAAGACTTTTTAACCCAAAATAATTCGTATTAGAATTCAATATTCAATAAAATGATTAATTAAAATCAATAAAAATGAAAAGGTGAGAGTGAAAATGAATTAGCTACCTTCAGATCGAGGGAATTAGAAAGGAATAAAATTATTGAAAACAGGGGAAAATTTTGTTTGAAATTATATACCCACAAAATAATTCGAAATGAATTTGTAGAAAATTAAAAAAATATGAAAGGTGATTTTAAAAAAAATAATTCACCAGGTATTACAAAAATTATTTCTACTGGTAACTCGTAAGAAAAAATAAAAAAAAATTCACAGTAGAAAAAAAAATAAAATAAAATATTTAAAATATATTCAAATGAATGAATTATGGTGTTCGAGATAAAAGAAATATTTAATTTAGGTGTTCGTATAAGAAGAAGAGTATTCAAAAAAAAATCGTTAATTATTTTCGACAAAATTGTGCAACTGCAAAAATTTTCAAGTTGCAACAAAATGGTGGTTTGAAATTGAAAAACCGCGCCAACGTATTTAATGAATGGGCGAAGATAAGCGTTCGTAGGTTCGTTGCACTTAACAAAAGGTTAATGTACAAGTTCGAACGAATGAACGAAACGAGCCGTGCATACGTCACGAGTTGTACACTCCAAGACAAAAGTGGCTGCAAAAATTTGCACACGACTTGCCAAAATTTGTACTTAGAAAAATTTTGAAAAGGCCAAAATTATTTGAAATTAACGGTATTTTCAAATATACGGGTTAAATTTTGAATCGAAAGAGTTAAGTTTCACGAAAAACACGAAAGTTAACACGAAAATATACGAAAAAATTACGAAAAAATTATGAAAATATGTTTTTTTTTTATTACCTTTTTCAGCAGAAAGTTTTTAAGTTATACCTTTTTTAACGGTCGATTTTTTTTGTTTTCAGGTTCGTTTTCTGGAGTTGATTAAGGTGGTGTTCTGGAACTGCTGTTAGAATTGCGCTTCGGTTGTTTTGAACGTACTTCGATGAAGATGTGAGTTAAATTTTTTGAGTTTTAAAGATGATACCAAAATGAAGTTGAATTGAGATGGTGAATACCAATTTTGACGTTGTTGAATTGAAGCTTTTACGTTGGTTTCAGATCAATTTGTGAGTGCTCAAGGCGATTTACTTCCAATTGATGACTTCGACGAATTAGTTCATACACAAGCAGGGCAGACACTAATGAATTTACTAGTTTTCAGGCAACACAAGCAGGGTTCCTGAACAACTTAGCAATCGACGAGTCCTGGAATTTTCGATACACTTGGCTGGATTATACACAAGCAGGGCAAATCCTTTTCAGCAAACGACGAAACTCATTGAACGTTTACAGCATTCAAGGTGGAATTAAATTTTTCGAGAACAAAAATTTAAGACTCGAGAAAAAAAATGGTACGTTGGAACTAAGTTACCCAACACAAAATAAAATTACGAAAATATTAAAAAACACAATTATTCACGAAAGATTTTTTCAAAAATTTGACTTAAAACACAAAGAAAATTCACAAAAGTATAAAAATTTTAAATTATTATTTTTTAAAATTTGTTACAGGTACAAGGATTGTTACCGAGCGATGCTACCATATAGAGGTTGAGGATCAGAGGTGTAACAAAAAGAGATTTGGTTGAAGTTACGTCCAAGAAGCGAATGTTTATTTCATAAGTTACATTAATTTAAGCAAAGTACATTTTCAGAGTAATGAACGAATGGTAACGGAAGTGAACGAGTGAGCGGCGGAAGTGGTATATCAGTGTAGCCGCGAGTAGATATAAATAAATGTATTTGATATATGTTCGTGTGTTCGTAGGAGTGAGAGGGGAGAAGGATTGGTGGTCTCAACAATATTTAAAAAACTATCGACAATCATTCATATCTTCAACAAAAATATCGATCTACTGATGTTTTATCGCTAAAACTTACTTTTACAAAGATTTTTTGTTTCCAGTTTTCTGGAGAACTACCAAACCAATGAGCACCAAACTTCTTTCAGACCTGCTTCCATACAATAGTTATCTTTCGTAAAAATTTCAGCCATATCTGTTTAATAGTTTTCTCAAAACTGTGAACACAAAATTTTAGGCGATATATACGTACGTATATATATGTATACACAGTATAAATAAAAAAAATTAGATCAAAATGAAACAATAGTACCAATCGTTTTCGTTTCTCATGAAATGGATAATTTTCATCATCTTCATCCCTAGTCAATTTTAATACCCCGTTTGCAAACAAACTGGGTAAAAATCGCAAACGCGGCGAACAATCCGTGAACCAATTGAATTTATCGCCGCAATATTTTTCAATACATCCGTTATAATACATAAATTTATTAAATAACTCATTTTAATAATAACTGAAATCTGAGATAAGGGAGGCAACTGCTTCCTCAAACCGAGTCCATTCATAGTAAAGGGTCCAAAAAATTCTAAAAAAAGTATTTTGTTCAGAAAACAATAAAATATATTTCAACAGAATACAGTCCTACTGTCAATGTAACAATAGGTCCTCAACCACTTATACAGGAAATTCTTTGAATTGAAGGGCTGTCATAAGATTTTAAAAATTAAAGAGTTTCAGGAAAACAATAAATTAACAGATTATAAACAGCGTATAGATAATATCAAAGAAACAGAAAGTTCTTCAAAATCAAATTCGTTCGTTAAAAATTTCTATTTTATGATTATGAGTAATGTAATGCCTCTACCTACTTGCAAAACTACGTCAGAGAGGGAACACGACACCGATAAAAATACAACATACTCGACAATTATCAAAATACAGATATCTAAAAAAATGGTACCGAGCCGACGAATGAGGACTGAATAAATAAAGAGTTCCTCCATTGTTCAATCTAGGTATACTTGTAGCAGTAAGTTAATTCTATAAATTTATGTTTATGCGTAGATATAAATGATAATGGCAAAACTGTAAGATATACTCAAGTATAACTTTCTTACATTCGGCCTCTAGAATCTATTTCTACAAACATATTCTTCTTGCTCAGAATTTTGCTAGTGATACAGCTAAAAACTTTTTTGTGTAAGCCATTGAGGAGGTCGAGAAAGTTTCTGTGGGGCCAGGATAAAGTGGAGATGAAGCTTTTATTGGCTTATGCTGGCAATATCCTACACTATAATACGAGCAATAATTGTATGTATGTATGTAACTGCGTTCTAAAGAACAGAATCAACAATGTTATTGAAATTTACAGGTGAATGGTTTTTGAGTACCAAAAAATGATCTAGATAAGTCTCAAGTTTGAGAAAATTCGTTGAACAGAAATATGAGGTCTCGCGGAAAGAAGTTTTTCCAGCACGTTCACATGTTATGACGTCACATTTGAAGTTTGTCTATTGTTTGCTTGATCACATGAAATTATAACTATGATTTTAAAATTGGTTTGTGGCAAAGTGGATAAGAATTATTGCAAGTATGCTGCAGGTTGTGGGTTCAAATCCTAGGTACTCTTTTGAATTTTTTTTATTTTATTTATTTTCATTTTCTTCTATCACTTTTCAGCCAAGTGGTGGGGCTGGTGCGCGCAAAGTGCGCCCGGTTTAAAAAAAAAAAAACTTATAAATAAGAGCTGAAAAGCGATATACAAAAACAAAAATAAATAAAATAAAAAATTCAAAAGAATACATAAGGTTCCAATCCACAACCCATAGCACGTTAGCACACATTCTTATTCACTGGGTCACAAGCAAATGTGACAAATATCGCTATAATTTAATACATTCAACAAAAAAATAGACAAATCTTTGACGCTCCCATTCCAATTGAACCTCAAACATGACATCATATAATATGTAACCTGTTGAAAAGACTTCCTTTTACAAGACGCTCGTGAAATATGAGCATTTCAATTTATCCATCAGCAGAATAAACGATAATAACAAATGATGAAAAATTCGCCTGGCTAAAAGTAACGAATAGGTAAGGTTTTATTCGCTAATTTTGGTAGGCCTAGGCTGCATATGATTATTATGATTTATGACTAATGAAGTAATGGGTTTATAGTTGCGATCTTTAATATTTTATTCTAAAGAATCGAGATATGTTATAAAAATATATTTATGAAATTCCACAGCTTGATTTAAATTAATAAAAATTTTTCTAATTTCCACATCCGAGCAAAACTCAGTGAATCAGGTACTATAATTTAGTAAAGTGTAAATTTTTCTTGCCAATTTCTTCGGTGGCCAGCAAAGTGATCAAAATTTTTTTAGGGAGCAGTAGCCTTCCACAATTCAAATTTTCTATTGGCTACCATTTAAGAATCAGTGGACCGATTTTGTTCAAATTCAATACCAAACCAATCCTTTATAGTATGTAACTACCACAAAAATTTCAATCCAATATCTTTAGATCTTCCAATTTACATCAGTTATCAGCATGACAACATGTTCACAAAACTTTGAAAACTCCTTCTGGAACTACTTGATGTATTTCAAAATTTTCAACAGGAAAAGTGTAGCCCATGGAAGCTACTAACACTTTCCCTAATCTCATTGCCTCAGGTCACAAAAGAAAAAGCTCCATAGACTGCCAAAATGAGTAAAAAGTGGAATAACATGTTACCATCAGAACTAGAATTTGGTTAATCACAGTATTAACTTGTCAAAACAAATTGGGCAAATGCTTTTTGCCAAATCTAATTTTGACTATTCAATACTAGAATAAGTAATAGTTTGTCACTGATTTTAGTTTTGATCAGTTAAAATAAGAAAATCAATATTTAAGTTAAAACTGATATAGATTAGTTGAAAACAGTTATTGACTATATATACATAGATGCGCATCAGTATACACCTGTCGCATGTGTGTACATATGCATCAATTCTGACTAAATTTTTAGGCAAGACAGGTTTCAAAATATTTTGTGTTTTGACAAGGATATGATTTAAAACTACAATTAGCGAAGGGCTATTGCCCATTCTAGTATTGAATAGTCAAAATTAGATTTGGCAAAAGGCATTTGCCAATCTAGTGATGACAGATCCATACTAAAACTAACTGAATTCTAGTTCTGATTGTAACATGTTAATGTAATTCCATACATACATATTGTATACAAAAGAATTTGAAAGAACTATATAGGTATACATATTTGTGATCAATGATTAAGGATTGGCACTTTTCCCCAGGTCCAGCATTGCACTGAATTCAATAATATCATAAAACATCATTATGACTATTGGGAGTTTCCATCAAAGTGGCTGACATCTGGTGGATTTTTATCAAACTAAAGTAGACGTGATGGTGTATGTTATCAATGATGTAAATCTTATGTAAGTTTCGTTTTTTCTTTGATTTTTTTTAGTTTTGTCTTGAAGGAATAAGTATTATAACTTATTTATCTACAAATTGTTGAATATAATGGTGTGGAAGCAGACACATGTCCTTTTAGAGGTGCAGAAAAAATATTGGAACAGCAAACCATCAAGAATTTGTTCAAAAATTTGGAGAGGTCTGTTTGTTTGCAATGGATTCTGTGAATGGCTCATTAATAGAATCCATTATAAACAAACAAACCTATTTTTGATAACATACATCATCACCTCTATTTTTTGTTGACTATAGCGCTCCTAGTGGCTATGGAAACTCCCAATAACCAGCTTTGCAGATGTGCAAATGCAATCAAGGAGATGATTCACTTTTATTTTATGAATTTTTATTTTCACCCCTTTGCAAATGCAATTAGCCACTCAGGATATTGATACTCTTGCCTTTTGACAAAGAATCACAACACAAGTCATAATCATTCTGTGGATTACAAAAAACTTAAATACGTTCATGAATGACAGGAATGATATTCTACTCATAGAATTCGATATTCTACATTTGTGAAATAGAATTTGTAGATAACAAGTAGAATATAAAGAAATTGATAACTCTCATCAATGTTATCAATAGCTTAAAATGGGTACGAAATGAAATTAACAATAACTGATGTATTTTATCATTATGTGGGCTATACATCATATTTTAGACTAGTATATACATGGTGTCCCAAACAATGGGAATGAAACATCAGAAAATTCATACAAAAATTAGTATTTTTATTTTTAAGTAGCTTTTCTATTAAAAATTTACTTATTAATCTTGATATCATGAAACGATCTGGGGGAAAGGGTAGGTACATTTTTCATTTCATAACTAAAGGAAAATTTTGGCACTAATAACTCAAATTTTTATATGTATAAAAAAGCCAATTTCTTGTTACCGCTGTACAGGTCGCAATTTTTATCCGATAGTCACGAAATTTGGAACGAATATTAGTACTAAGCCAAAAACCTGACCTATTGATTTTTTTGCGGACCGGCCGTACGGTACTTCCGGTATGGCTATTATCATTTTTCTTTTGACTAACAAAATTTGAGACAAATATTCTCTATGACATATTATAACTTGCTATAAATTTTGGTACAGATCGGCCGAACGGTCCTTCTGGTACGGCTATTTTCATTTTTGTTACGGCTATAAAATTTCTAATTTTCGACTAATACCTACGAAATTTGAAAAAAAAAAATCACTATAATTTATTATAAATTGCTACAAATTTTGTGCGGATCGGCTGTAACGTAGTTCCGCTATGGCTACTTTCGTTTTTGATTTGGCTATAAAATTATCAATTTTTAATCAATAGCTATGAAATTTGTAACAAATATTATAACTTGGTACTGTAAAATTTGGTGTGGATCGGTCGCACGACACTTCCAGTAACACTATTTTCTTTTATATTTCTCCTATAAAATGCCAAATTTTGGACCAATAGGAAAGGTAATTCGCAACAAACATTTATTACGGTCTATATTAATAACTTTTTAGTGACCAATTAATTTTATACTTTTCGAAATATACCTTTTCTAACAGAACTGCTGCTGTGAGAGAATTTTTCTTCATCATTTTTCCACATGTTCATTTTCATTACTTGGAATACCATGCATACATTATGAATATGATTCATGAAAAAAATCAGTATACTAATTTTCTGTCCATCTTTGTGTCTATATAAATTTTCAGCTTCCCAATCAGAAAATAAAAGCTTAAGGCAGATTATTATGATTTTGAAAAAATACCTGTCTTCACCACCCTGTATCTCAGTTCTACGAGAGTTATGAACAAAATGTATTAAACTTCTTTGTCTTAAATTTTAAACTAATTTTTGATAAGGCATTTTTCTGGTATTTGAAAAAATTGGAAGTACACAGTTGTAAGTTTGAGCCCCTTAAGGTGAAGCACGGAGAATAAGGATCACGCATATTCCTGTCCCAATCATATTATAGGCATAAAACTTTTTAATAATTAAATTTAATTCAAAACCTTACTAATTTTACTGGGCTTTTAAGCTATCCGAGAGCTTTCTGCCAAAGAGGAAGAAACTTTCGCTTTGCATTTCATTACATGTATATATACCTTATGCGCTATCTTTCGCAGAAAAAATCAAGTACCTAAACATATACTTGTCATTCGATTTATGGTGGTAGCGTTTACTGGTAGTAGGAACCTAAAAACTCGGGCAGTAAATTTCAACTTCAATTTGTTTTCATTCGCATTTCTAGAATTAAAAAAAAGGCAAAGAATATGAGGGACTGCGTGCATTAAGAACATAGCAGCAAGTTTCAAGTGCAGCGGAAGATTTTCTTAACATATTTTTTCAAAAATTTCTCAGTCTAATCGTAACTGCGAGGGCATAAGCAAGGGTGGCAAAGGGAGCGATTGCCCCATGATCCTATTTTTTTTTTTATGCTTATCACTTTTGAAATTCGATAATAATTTTAGCAATAAATATGCGATAGCGTGGTTCATAGATGCTAAATTTCCTAAATTTTATAAATTTTCAAAAGTGCCGAGCAAAAAAAGTCATCAAATAATTTTTCCCCCTCTTGAAGAAATCCTGGCTACTTTCTTCAGTACCTGAAAGCTATAGTACCTATAGCCATCCAAATAACAAAAACGAAAAAACCAAATTTTGAAGTTTGAAAAATATCTACTTCGCTTATTTCTACAGAAATAAAAAGTTTGGTGAAAATGAAAAATAGAAATTTACAAGAACAAAATTCACTTGTTACGTTCAATCATAACACCGAACATTTTTTTCTTTTTTCAAAGCACTTTAGTTTATCTTATTCCAGCCTCATTTTATTAGAAAATTAGTATTCTAAAATAAAATTTAAAAAAAAAAAAAAGATTTATCATAGGTACCTACCTAAGTATTTTGCGATTAACTCAGCCAATAAAATTGTTTAATATTGATTTATTACATTTTTCCATTATTTTCCACTCTGTTTCACACTTACAAATAGGTACCTATTACCTATATCGGCGTGCATAATTAATACAGCCAAAAAAGGTAGCAGAAAAGCTTTTGTAAAAAAAATTAAATACTTAAATTAAAATAAAAGTTTTTTAATATCAATTTTCCATTGTTTTGTTAGGTACAACGGTACATTCTTTCTCTTTATATTTTGGGGGCTCATAAATTTTCAATTTTTTTTCATCACAGTTTAGAGCCTGAAATTGGGCCGGTAAAGTCTAGAATACGATGTAAAGATAAAATTACCAATTTTAAATCTTTTTTCTGTTTGTGTTAGTTGATTTCACCTATAATTTAAACATTTTTTTTCTCAAAATTTTGACTTGTAAAAACAAACGTTTTCAGAATTTCCTCAACTTCGTTTCATCCGGATCCAGAAAAAAACGTTATTTTAATTTTTAAAAAGAAACGGATTAATTGTTTTCAATTTTCACCTGTTTATAACGTTCCGTGGATGAGATGTACAAAAAAAATTAGCGATTCATTTGCCACGTCAGGAGTTAATTAGCAACAATACCAATTTACTTGAAATTTGTGTAAATATTTACCTACTTTCATTCATTTCTTTTTTTAAATAATTTTCGCTTTTTATCTTCACTCTTATTCTCACTCTACTTACACCTGAGAAATTAATTTTCTTTCACAAACATTTCCAAGGATCCAAATTTTGGTTTCTCTCTTTCATTTTTTCTTCTCACTTTTAACGAGTTTTTTTTTAAATTGAATTTATTTTTGAAAAATGTATCGATTGATAGATTATAAAAAGTTTATTTTCAATATTGTTTTAAATACCTATATTTCTCATATAAATACGAGCTGAGCCAGGTTCGTTTGGCAACAGCTGAGGCAAAAAAAAAATTTTCGTAAACTGGATTTTCACAAGCATAACCAATTTAATAAACACAGATTTGACAAAAAAAAAAAAAAAAAAAAATTATAACCCAATGTCCTTTTGCACCGCCCGGGAATCGAACCCGAGTCGCAAGAATGGGAATCTTGCATGATACCACTACACCAGCGGTGCTTCAACTTAGATCGAGTGTTTTTAGGCGATAGCAGCACTCGCCTCAAAACCTATAATTTTCGAAACACAACAAACGATTCGAATATTAACATTTAAAAAAACTACAATAAAAATTGTAACGATTGAAAAAGAAAAGTATCTACACGTCCATTATGTACCCACCCATTTCTCAGACACGATATCGATACTTAGTTATTTTCGAAAATGGAGGTTAAAAAAAACTGCTAAAAGGACATTTAAAGGTCGATTATACGTATAATAATATGTAATATAATAGCACAAAACAAACATATGACTGGCCGTTTGAAAAAGATCCTTATTTTTCTTATGATTTCCTGCACAATACCGGATTTCCCAGATGAGGAACTGGAAAATTTTTAAATCCAAATATATAAACTAACAGTCCTACGATTAATGCTTCAGCATGGACACTACGTCGACGACGATTTAATATTCAGTTAATAACTATATCCTATACCAACGAATTGCTTCATTAAATAATAATTAACGGATTGAATATCATGGCGTCGTACGATAAACGATACAGCTATAATTTTTAACACGCAAATCGCAATCGATAGCTGGTTCTTTTTCTTCTTTCACCGATATTTGACTGAAGGTTAAACGTCGGCAGCATATGTATACCTAATACTGAGCAACAATTTTGAAGAGTACAAATATTTTCCGTCATTAAATTAGGGAGGTGCCTCCATGTTATTTTGGATTTGATTAGTTCTATCGTTCACCTAAATGAAACATCAAAAATATGGCAATGTAAAAAAAAAATTTTTTTCTCGAATTTGACAATTTTGTCACAACAGCTGCCTGGCCAGATGGAGGAATCAATCAATCCCCCCTTCTGATCTTTTTTTAATAGGATTTCGTAAGAGTTATATCATATTATTATATAGTTTTTCATTTCAGGACAAATATAATGACAATGGCATAAAAATTATTTTCCCCAATTTTCTTTTTTTAGTAGCGGGATATAAGTATGGGCGGATCCAGAGAGGATAAGTACCCCGGAATTTAAAAAAAAAAGGTAAAAATTTCAAAAAATATGGAAAAACAATTTCAACAACTGTTTTTTAATTCACTCTTAACAGATATCCCTGCCAAAAAATAATAATAATAAAAGTAATAATAATAATAATAATAATAAGTAATAATAATCATAATAATAATAATAAATAATATTTATTATTATTATTATTATTATTATTATATATATCACTTTGGATTTTCCACGGATGGTGAGAGGAAAGGGAAGGAACGAATTTTTTCCATCTAATTCAATCCCTTAAGAAAATTATGGCAACGTTACTACGTTACAAATAATAGATTACATTCCAAAATCGAATAAAGTTCTTTGTTATTTCAATGATAAATCGAATAGTAGATTTTATTTTCAATTTTATCAAAAAAGTATACACGCGATAAGAGAGAAGGTCAATGTTGAGATATACAGACACTTTAATAAGAAATTTAGTAATGAACAATCATAGATTCATAAATTAATAAAAGCAAAATAGGAATAGAAAAGCTGAAGCCCCTCAAAAAAAAAAATAATAATAATATTAATAGGTATAATAGAAAAATTCAAAGGCCAATTCAGGCACAGTGACACAAGAATAATCTAAAATAATAAATATTTAAATATAAATAAACATTCAAATTGTATTAAATCCCAATATATTAAACCTATTTCATCATTTGATTGGGACTGAAGATCAAAATGGCTGACATCAAGCAGAAATTTGTTGAAGCAGTGAATGGGTGATCATGTTCGAAAATGCATTTGATCCTACGGAAATTCAAAGCTGAAACTAAGGTATTTGCACTTTGTAATACAATGACGGTATCTATACTTCATCTGTCTTCGAAATTACGAAAAATTGTTTTTATTATCTAACGTATTTAATAACTTGAGCCAGAATCAAATTAAAGTACCGATTATCAGCGTTTCAACCAATAAGGAATTTGGCTCTTATTTATCCATGATCACCCTTTCACAACAAGTTCGCAGCCCCATTTAGTTCCGTCTTATATCCCAACAGAAAAACTCAACGAAAACGTTGCTTTCATCTGAAAATGTGAAATGACTAACAAAATTTTTCAATTTATTTGGAAATTAAAAACGAAAACTTCAGTTTTGTATTGTCTCGTAGATGCTACGATATTTTAAAACGCAACATAATTTACAATTCATACATTACAGTTTTCTCATTCAATCAGGTTGAAGAATATCTTTCAGCCCTAAAGAGGCGAAAAACAGGGGTAGAAACCTGTTGGCATAATGAGCAATTCCGTTTTAAATAATGTCTTGATATAATTAATTTTCACTTTTAAAGGGATAAAGTATTTTTTTTTAATTTAACTCTCATTAGGGGCCACGCAAAGGAGGCAGAACCCCCAAAATGTTGGCATAATTGATAAGTTATCATAGAAATTGAAAGAACTAAACGAGATAGGAAAAAAGTGACAAAATAACTAGTTTTTTTTTTTTTTTTGGCTCTGTGTTGTAAAAATTGACCCAACTAACCCCCTGGCAGCAGATAACATCGTTTCGCTCGGCCTTTGACTCTTATATCTCAAACAGGAGTATTCCATAAAATTAATCTGAATGTCATTACGAAGACACCGATGACTTTTAATTTTAAAACAGGTTTTCAACGGTACTAATCCTGGCTACTCCTTGCCTTCGAATTAAAGTCTTTTTCAAATTTTTTTAAAGGATTTGAACTTGAATATTTTATTTGTTTTTATTTTATTATCAAATAAAATATAAATATTTACGAATTGTACTGTAGGTATACATACTGTATGCGTTGTACCCTATCTTAATTGATCATTAAATTACACTCGATGCAATAATAATATCGAACTGGTATAATTTGTTTCGAAATAATTAATTTAAATCAAATTATTATCTCATGTTTATTTTTTTAGAACCCATTCGTCCCAACTGTAGTACATGCCACAAGCTGGTGCTCAAGCTATATGGTTCATTAAACAGATATTGTATCACAAAATAGGTAACCTTCAAATCCTCACAAAATGAAGTTCTATTTCTCAAAAGAATTTCCACTGGAGCCATCAACATTGAAAAAATAATCAATGTCCAATTCTGTGGCTAAAAAACCCAGTTAGACAAAGACAATTAATTACCTGTGGCCAGTCATGTTTCACGAGTAACTATAAATAGAATGGAGAGAAATTTTCCTCAAATTTCCAGAAATTATTTCGCACACCCACCTATCACACCGTCCTTCCAAGCTTCGAGACTTGGTCCTGTTCACGCAAAAAGATTAGACTGCTTCTTATAAAATTTTAAAAAATTTTGATTTTACTTTCCAAATTTGAAAAAAGTTGTGACGATATAAGCTTTGAACTGACTTTTTTGAAATTTTTTCTGAAATCACTTCTGATAAACATACCAAGAATTAAAAATTTTCCACAAATTTTCATTCAGAAAGCTCTTTACAAAAAATATAGTGGTTATAACCTGACAAGGAATACACAAAGAAAAAAAAAATCAAAGAGTACAGCCGGATGAGAATGTCTTTTTGGCCCCAGGCTCAGATTCTCACCAAACTTGACCAAAAGGTACTCCTGGATATGAGAGACGCTTATGCCAAATTTATGCCCCCATATTTTTCAGTAAGGGAGGATGTAGGTCTTTTAGTTATTAAATTAAAAACAAAAATTCACTACTCCGGCTCAAGTGAATGGAAATGCTAAATATTGGGGTGAGTGATAGATCATATGGTAGGGTATTTTATGATATTCTTTTGGGTTCTCACTATTCGATCACTGCAGGTCTATAACAGTTCAAAATATTCAAAATGGTGTCCTACTCTCACTTTTGAAGTTCCACAATTGAAAGAATTATTAAATAAATTAGGTAATACTGAATTTTTTTAAAAACGCTTTTATAAGACGAGTAAAACTCCTTCCACCAATGTCCCATGTCCAAAACTTCGAAAAAAACTTACATCAGAAAATAAAAAAAACCGGATGCTGGGCGGATTTGAACATAAGTTCAAAGTTCATTTCTACTGGTTGACTATACTTGAAGTCGATGATTTTTTGCAATGTTTCATTGTTCTCTACAATGGTGATTTGTGGAGTAAGGAATGCAATTTGAGTAATTTATTCTTAAATGAATTTTAGACATGTGTAATGTGAAAAAACAATTTTTAAAATTTTTTCATGATTTTAATGTATGAAAAATACGAAAAAACAACGTTTTCCTTAATTTTCAACATGTCGCAATACTTTTAAACGTCTGAAAAATTTTCAAAAAATTGATATTAATTTTATGAATTTTTAAATAATTTTTTCAAACGTGTAACTTCCGAGATGGGAGTAGGACGCCATTCTGAATATTTTGAAGTGCCATGGTTGCTACAGCTGTACAATGATCGAACGGAGGGAACCAAAAACAATATCATAAATACCCCACCACATGGTACATCACTCAGCCTAATATCAAGTGTTTCCATTCGCATGGTCCAGAGAAGCAAATTTTTGTTTATAATTTGATAAAAAAGCCTGTATCTCCTATCACAGAATAGCATGGGAGTTCAAACTTGGTATGGGAACTTCTTCTATCCAAGAGTACCTTTTGGCCAAGTTTGAAAAAAAACTAAGTCTTGGACCAAAATAACATACTTACCCGGCTGTACTGAAGTCACTAATCATTATTTTTTCTTCAATTATCCGATTTTTATAGACCATAAATTTCTTTAATAGGTAGGTGGGTACTTAATTTAATTTTACTCTAAAAATTTCAAATTTTCATTCATCAGTACAACGTAATTAATTTCATTCACGACAGTTAGGTATACCTATGTAACGAAATAGTTACCGTAACTGCTAGAAATAATAAGAAATTTTTAAAACATGAAACACTCGAATATTTATACAAAAAAATATATTATAAAAAATTAATAAAATTCGGGAAAAACGTAAGTATAATCGTCAACTAAAATATAACAAATTAACGAAAAATCTAGTTGAATTTTACCAATTTTTCACGAGTTCATTATTTACTGTCTTAATACAGGGCAAATTCAAACTTCGCTGACACACATAAGACAATCATTAAAAAATTTATACTTCGGCATCTGGTTAGATAATCGAAACATTTTACTACAGAGCAATTGAAAAAAAAACTGAGCAAATCCACAAAAATACAATATCTCAACAATAAATATAGCGTTCTTTTCCCTTTTCATATTCCGTCATCTTTGGTTCTTTTTCATAGCTAAGTTATTGAAATTAAAGTAAATGGGAGATAGAGAAGCATAAAAATCTATATAATTTTACTATCATTCCTATGACAAGAATATTAAATTTCAAAAAAAAATATATATTATATATGTACGTATGATCCAACATGCAGATTCTCTCCTAATATATTTTCAGAAAAATTAAGCAGAGAGGTACTTTTTCCATAAAAATATAACACTAAGGGAGATTGTAACCAGCAAGCAGACTGAAACTCTTAACAGAATTGAAGCACTCTTACGTACAGATCAACAGGTAAGTACGTGAACAAGGACGTACTTACAGTAGACACTTTCGCTGCATTCTCTGTTTCTGAACTATAACGTCTTCTTTCAAATTACAGTTTGAACTAAGTATATGTTGTTTGACGATAAGAGTTGCACATAAACCGCAGCATAACAGCCCTTAAGAAGCACCTTAATGTCATTCAAGACTCAAGAGTAAACTTCGAAAAGAATAAAGATTTCAGCGTCCAATTTTCTTTCTAAACGTGTATAGGTATTCCAATACGGTGAGCTAATTTGGCCATGACCTGAAGAGGTTAATAAAAAAAATAGGTACATCAACGTATACCTGCGGTGGTATGTGTATTATATTATACGATTGTAGCGTAAGTAGGGTAGATATTCAACACGGAATATCATTATAACCAATTCTTACCAAAGAGATAGTAGAGTATCAATTTCCAAAATGCTTAAATCTTCTAATTTCCTCTCCAGTTGTTCGTCCACTGAGATGCCACTTTCAGGTGATGATGTCATTTTTTAGCTTCTAAAATGAACAACAAAACTTCGCCACACACACAAGTCAGTAGGATTTCGACCAAGAAATTTAACATCGAAAGTCAACGCCATTATTCGACAAACTCCAAACCATTTTAAATATTACACAAACTAGAAAAAAATTAGCGCAGACATTACACGAACAGACACAACAGCGTAAGTACAGGTAACGAATTTAACCACTCACTTATTTGTCATCATCATGAGAACTACGACTTCGACTTGCCATACTATACACAAAATAAAATAAAAATATTAAAGTGGTCCTAAATTCGAAGAAATATAACGTAATCGAAAGACGTACCACCTGATTCAGCTGATTACGGTAATGAATTCGTGTGAGGAGTGTATAAACGTAAAGAGAAAGCCTTCGTCAACCTTTCTTCCACCGATTGGAGAAGATAACTCTATTTCAAGTACACGTTTATAGTAAGAGTAACTACATATTTGTGTTTTGTATCTTCTTGTGTAATATTTCATTCAAACTACTAAATGGCAATCATGCCACTGCGAGACGGATTCCTCGTATTAGCGAACACGTTTGTGAGAGTTTTGTTTGTATGTTCGTGTGTATGAATTCGTATGTATTTTATGTGTACGTATGTGTGTATGTATGTGTTATGTATGACTGTCTATACGTTTGTGTACGATATAGTGTGAAACATTCACATTTTTTTGAATGACTAAAAAAAGTTTTGTTCTATCAGCCAGTGACGTTTTCATTTTTTCCAAATATTGGCGAGAAACTAAAGAACAGAAAATTAGAATTTGTTTTGACGTATACGGAAAATTACGTGGATAAACGAGGTTTTTCAACAGGCTTTTTTACAAGCTACAAGCCGACTTTTTCAGAAGCTCCATGTAATGTAAACAAACAAAAGCTGGCTGATTACACTCGAGATTGAACATCCTCACTTTCCTAGAAACTGGCTTGTAGTTTGTAAAAAATCATAAGAAAAACCACCGACCTATTCACGTGCTTACAAATATACACCGATATGTGGCGGAATTTTTTTTTTCACTGTTTTTCATGTGTGTTAATGAGCAGAGTAGATGCAAAAACGGTACTGGTGGAGGAATCTTTCAGACGATGCAGGGGGCCAAGGCATACTTTGTTTGTTGGCAATAGCAGGGTGAACTTTGCTCCACCCCCTTTCACCTCTCCTTCATTGTCGCTGTAAAGTGCATACCATACACCACCGGCCCCCCTGCATCTACCCAAAAGATCCTAGTGTCTATGTGATGAGTGAACCTAGTATCTGAGTGAATCTATTATTGGAATTCATTGCAACTAAAAACATGTTTAATGTAAAAATAATAATTTCGAAAAACATTTAAAAAAAAACAGAGAACCAAACAAATCATTCTATGAAAACAAAGGGGAAAAAAAGGAAAAAAAAAGTTCTTTCAAATCTTGGCTCAGGTGGTACTTGAATCTACCATTCTTGGTGTACAAATGGTGAGAAAAATGCAATATTATTATACCATTTGAGTATTAATTTCCCTAAAATAATTAGCCAGAAATATTTCCGCCACATGTAAATGTATATTTGTAGGCTCCTGTCATACCTTCTGGGTGTTTTAAACATTTTGCTTGAGTTCACCAATTTAGAATATATCTGATAAAGAGATCCCTTAAACTCACAAAGATAGTATACCTAAACGCAAAACAAAATATGCCAAAAAGTACGCTCCCATTTAGTGCCGGAATGTCTAACCAGAAATCATCATTCTTTACTGGCCCAGTACTATTTAGTCAGAGTTGTGTTCTGATTAACGGACACATATTTCCTCAAGTAGATGAATAGAGTTTAATTTTATCATTCTGATTTTTCCCAAAAATTGCTCTCAGATAAGAAGATAGTTTCTTTTATTGGACACCAAATTAAAGAGCCTCCTTCTAGACTCAAATTGAAACCAAAAACTAGAAAATGACAATGATAAGAGCTTTAAAAAAACTAATGAAATAGAGATTAGCTCTGTTTGATAGGACTACACTAACTTACACAAACCTACATCGAGAGGGCGATTCCACAAATGCAGGAATGTTATGGGACTTTGCGCCAAGTTTTACTTGAATATTTGTGGAATATCCCTACCAGTGTAGGTTGGTTTAAGTTAGTGTAATTCTATCAAACAGAGCTAATGTGAACAAAAGTTAAATGAATATGTTTAGGTTAAAAACGAGTTTATAAAAGGCAAGCTTTTACTTTTTTTTTTGGCTTTAACATCATGCTAAATAAACATTATTTTGTTGTGAAAGGTTGGTGGCAGTATTGGTACATTATAAAATCACAGTAGTAACTTAGTGAATAGAATAAAAGCTTATAAAAATAATTTAAATAATCTTTCAATGCTACTTTCCAAATTATCGTGAAAAAACTTCCTAAGAATATTATTAAAGTGTATGGAAAATTAAGAGAAAAAATTAAGTGGTAATTCAAAAATTTTTATACAAACTTTTCTACTCATAGTTTCCTCTGTTATTTCTACTTATATTCTATTCACACTAAGAAGTTTGTGAGGTCATAAACCATATCCACACTCTCATCCGCTTGAAAGTTGAAATACAATGTTTGTTTACTTCACAAGATGATGGTTTTCATTGTGGCGATATGCATCGATACCTTTTTATCTCTCCCCAATGAACTGCAATGTCTATTGTGGTTCTGACAACACGCACTTCTTGGAGTGAACAGAGTCTATAAAGTTACAGAATAGGAACTCTTTGCAGGTGTGCCCCTTAAGCTTGCTCCACACATTTGTCCATTTACCAGATATTGTTGAGCACAAATAACCAGGTACATTCGCCATCGTACTTGTCAAATAACAAGCACACTCATACGCACACGTATCAAATACGCATAGATATGGCAAGCTCAAGTATTTGTTCCCCTTGACTGAGAAAATTTACCAACAACAATCGGGAATATTGAGCATTCTGCATCTATTTTAGAATGCTTGCCAAAGACACGAATAAACCATAGCAAGCCTACCTTTTGATGACTAAGCAAATATTTGTCTATTTATCAAATGTAATTGGCAAATAGACAAATATGTGGAATCAGCTTTTTATCAAATTTTAGGAACATTTTAGATTTTTAGGTAGATAACTATGCTTTTCCAGAGAGTAGCTGTGTTCAGTTGGGCAAAAAAGTGCTACTTACCTACTCTTAAAGTTTTAGTTCTCCAATAGTTCTGTTGAAAACTAGTTCTTCTATGATTTTAGTTCTGGGTTGAGGTTCTGTTGGGTGAAAAAACAGTAAATGATCTAAGATTGAACAACTTTTTTGATAAAAGAGGCCAGTATCCAAAATCTTCAGAAGAAAACTTCCCTTTCCAAACACTTTAAGGTGACAATCCATTGTTATTTTATTGTGGTTGACAACCCAGTTAATTCTAAATGCAGGTAGTGGAATGTGGATAACCACTAACTAAAACAGAAATAATTGTAAATAAACAACAGCTCATTGCATCATTGATGAAAATGTTGAAATTCCCAAAATTCAATCGACAACAGCTCTATATGAATTAGAAAAAATTAAAAAATACGTTTCTCATTTAAAAAGAACAATTTGAAGAACTTTTCCGATAAAAAAATTGTACAAAAATAAACAGATATAAATACATACAATCATGTATCATTTTATATCTCTGCCAGGCATCAACTGTCGTAAGTTTGTATTTTCCAAAAGTGTCAAATTTTGTAATGGTTGCCATTCGAAACACTTTGAGAACCTCTCCCTCCAAAACTAACTGATGAATTTCAATAATTTTAACACGAATGTGTGCTCACTATCCCAAGTTTTATTTCCTTAGGCCAAACAGTGGAAGCTCCACAAACTCCCGAAAAGTGTCAAAATGAGCAAAAAGTGGATATATATATATAGTATATATGAATGCAATAGTTGTATTTTCCTTTGGAAAATACACTAATAAAAGAAATATTTTCATCCAAATACTTACTCACCGAGTCAGATCCAGATATTCCACATTAAGAGAAGAAAGGTTTTTTTTAGGTTCGTCACTTCAGAAAACTAGCATGCACTCCAAATTAAACAGCATTTTCAGGGGCTAAATTTTCTTTTCAAGAATCTATAATCGTTCACCCCTATAATGATATGCGCTGCAGAAATCAGTGTTTTTTCACCTTTATATGAAAAAGTCAAAATTTCTCACCTAGGGGACAGCCGCCTGACCGCCTTAGACCGCCACTGAAAACAGAAATTAGCTGCTCTATAGCGGCCCCCTCCGCAAAAAAACTTGCACGATGTTTAGGGTTGAAGCTGAGTAGGTATAGAGAGATGATACCCCTTATACCTGGTGAAACCACCCCTTTAGAAAATATTCAGAATTCAGAAATATGCCAAGGTTCTGAAGGCAAAAAAAGTAGAAAGAGCGGGTGGTAGGCAAACGGACTGTATCATGAGCAAAAAATTTGTCACTACCTACCTATGTTCAAACAAAAAAATATAAACTATCCGAAGCAACTACCCCCTTGCCCCTTTAATCATCATAATTGGCCAATACGATGCTAGGAATGCATATACAATCGTATCAAATGTTTGTACTGGGACCTACGCAGAAACATATTCGATAAATTAGTTATAAAATACCATCCCGTTTGCAAGAATGCAAGCAAACTGGGTAAAAAAGTAATTTCGTTATGTCGGTACTATTTAGGTTATTAATATTTGGTTAGAAGAGCAGAGCAGAGGATTATTTGATGAACAGAAAATCATCGACGAAGGAAAAAATTTCGTAGCATTTTTGAAACATTTCGTAATAATAATAATCGTTATTTGCAGCTGTTTGTTTTTAATGGTATTTATTCTGTTATCCTTTTTCTTTCTGTTGAAATTTCTAATAGAAAAAAAAAGTAAAACCACCTTGTTATCTTAAGAACTCGAGTTTGAATTAAAACTGCATTCTCATTTTCATATAGTTGTTATTCTTGATACTTTGAATCAAAAAACGAGTGAGGAAGATATTACAATATACGAAAAATATTATAATTTCTACTTTCTGTCAAGTCCTCGGTAGTATAGTGGTAAGTATCCCCGCCTGTCACGCGGGAGACCGGGGTTCGATTCCCCGCCGGGGAGGATATTTTTTTAATTAATAAAATTTCAGTTCTATTTTTTATTCAAGAATTCTTGTTTTTTTGTAATATTCAACTTAAAAATCACTTGTTTTTATTCGCAAAAAGATTTGAATTAATAGAATAAAACCAACTAAAAATTCTATAATAATTTCCTTTTTTTTCCATTATGAGGATTTTTCTTTTTAAAAACATTATTTATTATGATCTTGGATATTTTAAATATAAAAATTTACGCTGCAAAAATTTGTCATTTGAAAATCAATTATATATTTCTTTTCCGCTCATTTGAAAAGAATTTACAACAGGTTTTCGAAAATTTTTCTGTATATATGAAAAATTCAATGGAAAATTTTGAATATTTCAGAATAAACTTTCAACAATATGAAAAGAATTAAAAAAAAAACCTTTATTCATTGAAATACTCGAAGTCTCACAAGGTTTTTCAACTAAATAATACTACATTATAACTATAATTAAGACAAATTGGCGATGTTCATACATTTTCGTTCGATGTATTTCATTATCAAATTAGAATAATTTTTATTTCGACAATTATAAGGTTTATGAATATTAGACAGCAATATATTATATTGTATTATTAGGAAAAGAAAAAAATTTCTCTAAAAATTTCCCTTGAGCCGGATTTGAACCAGCGACCTATGGATAACTATGAATCACGCTACAGTCCACCGCTCTACCAACTGAGCTATCAAGGGAGTTGAGAAAGATCGCAAATAATATCGTCCCACGCTAGCACATCTTTGATTAAAAAACATTTCCGTTGCAACGTTTAATTGAAAATAAAAGTCTTTATAATGATTAGTGATTAACATTGTTCTTATCATCTAATCTGACATCCTTAAGCACCCAACCGCCAATTTTTCACAGCAAGTTTAAAGCTAGAATATTATTTCAATTAGAACAACAAGATTTTTGAAGAGATTTAATTTATCTATGTACCTACCTATTCGATATGAAAAGATGGGCGAAAATTCATCGCTTTCTCATAACAGGCTGTTCTAATATTAATGGGCGGCACTAGTTCATTAATGAAAGCAAAAATAAGAGATAAGAAGCCTTATTCTTTTCTCATCCAGTGTCCAACTTCAATTTCCTGACTCGACTAACTACTGAAAAAATAAGTATCTATATTTATCGAAATGAAGTTTTATGAAACTGTAAATGTAAATTATTAAATTACAAGGTAGGATTCGTTGGTCACAAGAAAACCCAGAACTGCAACTGAATCCAAATGAGTTAGGTACCCAGAATAATCCCAACCCCCCCCCAAAAAAAAAAAATCGTACTTACAAACTTTGTTCTTCAGTAAACATATCTAAGGATGTATGATGCAATAAAATGGTAAAAAATTTTCCTAACCAACCCTTTTTAGGTCACAGGGGCCCAATAAGTGATTCAGTTTAAAAATGAACTGAAAATTTAAACTCAGCAACTCAAAAAACAATCACTGGTGTACTATCATTCAATTTTAACTCCACGTCTATCAAAATTCGGAATTCTAACTGAACGTGAGAGGTTGGTTCAAATCTCAGTAGAGGATCTGAATTTTTATTTTATTAAATCGAATTAAAAAGATCAGGCTCCGTTTCAAATTGTCATATTTAAATTTTCATCATATTTGGTTCGACCATCTGAAAACAATGGCGTCATCACAAAATTGTAGGAATTTTTTCTTATTCCTCTTTCACTTGAACTGAACAAATTGAACGAATAAGGTAATAGGCCTAAAAAGTAAAGAGGTTATTGTAATCGTGAACTATCATTCTCCTTATTTGATACATGTATAGTAACAAACTAACTCATCTGTATAACGTGTTGCTTAATAGAAACGATAACGGCATTCAACTGTTCGAGAGTAAACGAATCATTCATTAATTTATATTTTTTTAATTTTATTATAACAGGGGAAAAAAACTTCCTACTGTTTGTCACACAATTTGCTAGTTTTGGATTTCAGTTGACGAGATTTAGGGCATAACAATTCAAAAATTACAAATTCCATAAAAATTAAAATGTTTCATAAATAATTGGAACTTGCCTACCTACGTTTTCTAATTGAAAATTATTACTTCAAAAATAAAATAAAAATTCTTTGAATTAATACAAGAGTACTAGCCTACAGCTGAGGCTTTTTTTGCGCTTTTATGGTATTATATAGGTGAAGGAAATGAAAAATCTGTGTAAAAGTTGCCACCTTAACGTTATCACAAATGAAATACCTATTTTTTATCTGTTTGGAGGAAAACAATGTAGAAACAAAAAGTAAAAATTAAAATGGAAAAAGGTAGTAGGTGAGGGAAAATCCAAATTTAAAAGAATCTATTTTCATACACGAGAAATTTCGGGGTTTTTCTTGCCTGAGAACAATAAATTCTTACAACTTTTCACAGCAAACGTCCTAAAAGAACAAAGCTAGTGATTCGTAATTTGTGATTGTATCGAACCTTCTTTTTTTTTCTTTTTTTTTTACAGAGTTTGAATTGTGATTTGAAATTATTTTTCTCGGGATTTTCCCGTTCTTGAAAAATTTTTTTTATGAACTTGCGATCCTTATTTCCATTCTTCAACTCTCATAATGCTACCCAAAATTTCCCTTGAGGTAAGTACCTTTTGGGAGATTTTTGGTATCTGGTATCGCTTATACTTTTCACTGACTTTGTTTTCTAGTCTTCTAGGTTCGCGATATTTTTTTGACTATCCTTTAGGGTTGAGGCAGAAGCTAACCATTAAAGATGAAGCAGAAGTAAGACATTAAAGTTGGGGCAGAAGTTACCCTTTAATCAGGCCTGATGAGAGGAGGGAATGGGGGATTTCCCAGGTCTGGAATTTCGAGAGGTCCGGTATTCTTGAAAAAACAAAAATGGAGAGAAATAAGTAGATTTTCCTTAAAATATTTTTCGCTTGCGCCGCTGGCCAAATAGGCTTTCCCAGTAAAAAAAAAAAAAAAAAAAAAAAAAAAAATATATTATAACATCCTAGATCAAAACAAAATTATTTTATCCTTTTAGTAATTTTTTTGTTTGCTTTTTTTTGTTTCCAAACTCTAGTTTTTTTACAACAGACTAGGGGAGCTATTGAAGTAACACTTTACATCATTTCAGCCACTTACGCCAGTCACGTCTCATTTTACGTGGCATAAAGTCCCGTGAGAAAATCTCACAAAATCATCCGTCAAGTTAAATAGTTTGCTTAAATGGCATAAGTGGCTGGATGTTGCAAAGCGTTAGTGGAATAGTTCCTTTGTATATTCAATTACAACAATAAAAATAGAAAACTGAAAATGACTTCTGGAACCAAAAACAGAAAGCCTTTCAAAGGATAAAGAATGATAACTAATAAGGCTAAGGTAATAAAATTCCACCCTTCGAGAATATATTTATATGATGGAGACGATACAAAAGTGGTTCTGGTGGAATCTGATTGGAGGAAAAAGTCATCACGTGCATTTGTTTGTGAATACTTCTGCTGTTCCAAGTACTTCACTTTTACATCAATTCGCAAATCTAATTGGTGGGAGGGGTATTTGGTATGTCAGCACAGTGGCACCTATTGTCAAGACACCCAACCCCATGTGGTGAAACTGTTCTGTGCCATGTTGTCTCCATAATATTATATATGTATATTTGCGAAGATTCCATCAGATCCCATTTGTAGTTTATATTCTAATATTCTATTATAGTCTTGACTCTTATCTACCACAGAATTTTTTCTGAATTTCTTACGTTACTTTGATTTTTAATAAGGTTCTGGATCGTATGGGCATGCTAACGCCTCCATCTTATCCTAAGCGAGTTATCAGTTGTGATAAGTTTCTGTACAAATTATGGCAATTGAGGTAGAAGTGAGGTACAAATTTGACGAAGTTTTTCTATTAATTAAGAATTTTCATCTATTTCTGTTTCTTTAGTGTTAATTAAATGTTTGCTCGAGGTTAGAAAGAATCATGAGCCAACCAAATGCAAGTTCTGTGGAGATTTCATTAGAAAAATCATCCGTACCTAACGAAAAGGTTTAAAAAATGATACCAAATTTGAAAATTTGATATCCTATAATGGCACTTGTCAGAAAAATGAACTATGTTTCTTACGTGGTACCAACCTAGTCAAAATGATGCTATTTAATGTTTATATATGAGTAGAATTTGTATTTCTTGGGCTTTATTAGAAATAAAATAAGTTACTTATTCTCGTTTCAGATCCGCAAAGCTTGGATTCATAGTTCTGATGAATTCTATGAACAATTTCAAAGTACTTGACACTGGCATCATCTATATTTCTGTTTACCACAGAACCTATTTTTATGATCTCGAAGAAAAAAAACAAACAAAAATCAACGGATATTTTAAGAATTGACTTTTCCATACTTTTTACTCCAGAGATTTTTCAGCATTTTTCTAATGGAAAAAATATGCAAAAATCAAGACATTTTGTTCATTTTGAATTTGCAGAAAGAGTGTACAATATAATTCGATCATGCAGAAACAAGAATAGATGAATTTGCTTCAAAAACTGAAGTTTATTTAACTAGTACATTCTGTCAGGAATCTGAAAATGAATATTAGAATTCTGCAATAGCCGCTGAAACTGCTGGATAAAAGTTAAAAAGAGAAAGTTAATCTGTTTCATGAAGGTTCCAGTTTTTTTTTTATCAGACCAACCATTTACCTATAACACCATCTATATAATTAATTTACAATGTTGAATTTAAAGTAATTACTTCACAAAGTTGTGATGATGGTCCTGGTGTCCAATCTTTTCTACGGCAATTTATGACCCAGCGTTTTCTCCTGTCAAGATCTGCTGGAAATTGATACATTTTGAAACCCTTGGTATCACTATTGGTACAATTCATGGCAGGGCATCCACCCATTATAAAATAATCAAAAAAATTCACAAATTCACAATATAATTTTCTAAAAACTTCAATCAATCTGAATAAAATTAGCATTATCATATGTTGTTTCTGTTTTGTTTACTTTTCTCTTAGGAACAAGATGGAGGCGTGATCATGCCTGTGTGAAACTAGAAGAGCCCTAATTTTTCAGTTTGGTTAGTTTGCAAAGATTCCATATGTTACATATGTGCAGCACATGCTACACAAAAGTTTCCATCATTGTAATAAGAAATTATACTTTATCATTTGAAAAATACTTAGGTCTAGCCTACATAAATACATTCATCCAGTATATATGTATACATAGTGTAGTGAAATTATCCATCATATAGACCTACATTTTTCGCAGAAAATTGAAATTAAGTAATAAAAAATGAAGTAGTCATCATTTTATGAAATTATTAAACAATGAAGATATCCTGTAGTCTTCTATTCTATTCTGAATATCTGCAAAACATTTTGTGTATTCCTTTTTGTGATTGTCTTTCTTCTCTAATAATTATTTTGATAACAATATAATATTTTGATAAAATCAGCAGTTTGGCCACCTGCATGATTTCAGTTCTCCAATATCGTTGATTCTACATTAATATTTCGTTCATACTAAGAAACCAATCAAATTACATCTCACAAATGAGAGCTTCTGATTTTTTAAATTAAAATCAACTTTGATTTTAATTTTTACTATAATTATTTAGACAATCTTTAAGAAAATTGTCTTCTTCTGTGGTCACTTGAATTGTGAAATACTGTCTTCTTATTGATAAGGTCTACTGTAAAATAGTAGATAGTGTTTGTTCTAATATTCTGGGTCAATAGGTACCTACTATTTTTGATTATTTGTGAGTTTTTATTCAGTTTAATACCAATGTGCTTTTATTTCTCTACTTGTCATAAATTAGTGGTCATTTATACCTTTTTCTGCCGCTACAGATAGATAGAAGATAGATAGTAAGTCAATTTCTTGTTTCCAAGGTGCAGGTCTCAATTTTCATTTGATAATCACAAAATTTGGTACAAACATTTGTACTCAGCCAAGGACCACACCTATTGATTTTGGTGCGGATCGGCCGGACGGTTCGTCAAGTACCACTGTTTTTGTTTTTATTTTGACTATAAAATGCTCAATTTTGCACCAATAGCCACGAAATTCGGAGTAAATATTTATTTTGATTCGTTTTAGTACGCCTTCAATTTTGGCGCGGATCGGCCTAGCGGTACTTCCGGCATCACTACTTTTGTATTTAAATTGGTCATAAAATGCGGAATTTTGGAACCATATTTACGAAATTTGAAATAAATATTCATTAAAATTTATTGTAGCGTGCTACCAATTTTGATGCGGATCGACCAGACGGTACTTCCGATAAATCTTTTTTTCCCTCTTTTTTCTAATTTGCGTGAACTTTTCTTTTTACAAAAATTAAACCCATGCTCTTGTTTTCTTTTTTTATATTTCATAACTTTATTATATTTCACTGGTTTTATTTTAAATTACTTAATGACCTACCATACTTTATCATCTTAATTAATTTTTCATTTTTTCAAGAAATAATTCCTTTAAATTTCACATTGTCCAATATGTTTTCAGCGACTAACACATTTCATACAATCGTAACACACCATTAACGCACATAATTAAACTTACAGACAATAAACGTGTCCATCGAAATTCGTAATTCTCTCTCGAAAACCTACTTTTTCTAGCCAGGCTTGCTGCGCTACAGTTTTTTTTAATTTCTATTCGCGTTTCGCCATGTTTGTAGTTCACTTTTCGCCTCCTACGCTTTTTAAATGAATCGAAATGAACCCGTTAATTAAAAAGCGGTAGGTACCAACGATTTTCTTCGAAAGTTTCCATTATATAGGTACGTATAATATATTATAGCTTATCACGCGTGCATGTTGTGTATGTGTACACTTCCTGAACCAAAAATCGTCTATGCATAAATGAAAAGGATACTAAATTTGAATATCATCGCCGCGTAAATTCACTGTTGGGCAAACGTGATCACAAATTCGTTCCAAACCTGAAAGTATTTCATTTTCAAAAGCCTCCCAGGTTAAAGATAATCGCGATGAAATTTATTATTCGTCGAATGTCGCGTTACAAAAAAAAGAAAAAGAAAAAAAGAACAACAATAACAACAACAACAACTAGAATGACCCTACAAAGTGACCGACTTGTCTGAATGAGCCTCACATTAGTTCGCTAATAAAGCGAACAATATATATACGAATGACCTCTGGCTTCGATTCCATTCTCTCACACTCTCTCTCTCTCACTCTCTCTCTCTCTTCCGCGCCTCAACTAATAATGTAGTCATTTCAGTTTTCTAAGAATACAATATATATGTATCTGTGTAATATAACCTTTAGCCATAACATGCTTATTACTTATCGGTTTCGTGTCTGCATTATTCCAGCCATTTTTGTAAATGTCTAAGAGGGGGGAGAAAGGGAGCAAAAAAAAAAGTTTTAGAAAAGAAAAAACCTTCTTGTACGTTAACATCTTAACTCTTTGCAATGTCGATTCTTACACAATGCGAGAGTGCTAAAGTGAACATTGAGAGGTGAGTACTGCAGAAAAAGACGAAGAAGCCGAGAGACGGTTTTGACAGCTTCGTAATTTTTTCACCTTACCTTCTCAAAATTTAACACATTTCGAGACACGATTGGGCGTTAATTTTTTGACGAGAGAGAAGCTGAAATGAACGTACAGGCATGCACTGTGCTAGTGGGCCTATAGTCTGTATGTATATAGTATACGACGAATATGAGTAAATTACTGAAAAATCATTATTATGCAATCGGTACCCATAATCGCGTACTTTTCAGAACCAAACAATGGATTCGAATGAAGTTAAAGGTAATAGTTTTGCGCGGGCGAAATTATATATTTTTTTTTTATGCTCTGCATTATATGTACCCATAGAGGTGTGGTCCGAACGTCTGGCTAGCCCATCAATAATAAGATTACAAATTGGCTTGAAATTTAATTAATAGACACGAACTGTTTTATTTTTACCCCAGCAATATGGGACAAGTGGACTCTTGGAGGCTCCACCATCGTTTTTTTGGTTTGTATGTCCACTTAAATTAATTTAAAATCTTCGACTATAATTAAATTATGGACCAGTGAAGAAAGATGGTTTCTGATTAAACATACTGGTGCTAAGTAAGCAACCGGCTAGTGTACCTTTTGACGTATTTTGCTTTGTGTTTACGTGTACGCTATCCGTATGAATTTAAGGTATATCTTTATCAGATATATTTTAAATTGGTGAACTCAAGCAAAATGTGGAAAATACTCGGAAGGTACGCCAGGGTTGCCTACTTTTTCGTCAGTATGTCTTGACATTAAAAAGTACAGTAGTCTGATGGAGCTAATTATTAATTCAGTTCAGTAGGGATGGAAATTTTAGTTCATTTTGCGGATTTAGTTCATTGAGTCTGCTTTATCAAAGTGAACTAGTTCAATTAGTTCAGTAGTTCAGTAAATTTTTCAACTCGATCACCTCAATCAGCCATGATTGGCTCATATCATTTAAATCAACTGATTTATTATATAATATTATGATCGACTCGTATTCATAAATTCATGCTAGAACTATTGGTTAATTGTTTGACTCACTCATCGACTGCTACTTACTTCAACTTCAGTTCGATCAACGGATAGAGTAGAGTAGACTGATAAAAACTTCAGAACTATCAAAAAAAAAGAACTAATGAACTAGTTCATTTAGAAGTGAACTAAATGGTCGATTAGTTCACTTCTAGGATTCGTTCAAAAGAACTAACTCGTGAACGAACTACCCATCACTACAGTTTAGTACTATACGAATAGTCAAAGTTTGAAATTACAGAATCTATTTTTTTCTTTTTTTTTATTCATATAATTTTTTTTTTTAGATGAATATGACTGCTTACTTCTAGTTTTTTTAATTTTCCTTGATAACTGAGCGACGTACAATAAAAATACTTCCGTGTTAAAATAATTCCCATTTACATAGTTTTTTTTCATAACTATCAAAGGGCCGTCGGGATACAGAATGGCAATAAGAATGGGACATTTTTTCAAAATTATAATAAATCTTCATTATTTTCTTATTGTAAGCTGAAAATGAATACAGCCATCAATATGATGAGAGATATTGACAGGCCTACTGCAAATCGCAGTATGTAGTCTACGTACGTCATATTTAATACCTGCGCACACATGGTGTCCCCATTAATGGAAATGAATTATCAGAAAAATAGTATAGAAAATTGTACTTCTATTAAATTCACGTACAGTTTTTGCGTGAATTGTTTGATGGTTTATTTCCATTACTGGAGATACCGCTACCGCTGTCATTAAATATGACGTGTCGCCTACACATTGAAGTGAAATCTCGGCGTGTCAATCTCTTTGGCAGTCTTAATATGACCATATTTATTTTCAATTTTCCAATATAAAAATAATACTGATTATGATTATTACAAAAAACACCTTTCTTTTATTCTTCACCACCCTGTACCTATTTCGGGCGGGTACCAGTTCTGCGCAAATGGTCAAAACATGCCTTATCTCACATAAGTACTATACCAATTCCACGTAACTCAAATCATTCAACATTAAGCCGATTTTTGTAGGACATCTTTGATAGTTACATACTTCTACACTTTAATTTTCATCCCTCTAATTTTTCTCGATCAAGCTTGAAAAATTTATTTTTTAGGGCTATTATCTGAAGGGGAAAATAGAGAAAATCATACTAAATATCTAATCAATTAAAACTAAAATCGGTGGATTTGATTCTTATGCTAAAATTAATATTTTTTTCACATTTCGTGCCTATTAAACAAATACTGCAACTTTTATTGAGTTTCATATCGAAAATTAGCCTCTCCAACAGCCGCAAGGCATGAACCATAAAGTCAAACACAACCTAATTTAAAGCATATTAGAATAGTTTTGAATCAATATGTGTTTCAAATTTTGTGACTATTTGTAATGAAATTATTTAAGAAGCTCAATAACACCTAATCAATTCAGATCAAACACAACTAAATCGAATTTACATTTTAATTAATCATTTCAGAGTAAAAACATACGATACAAAACATATTTAGCATTAGCATGGTTCAAAAAAGGCTACGAGAGTAGATAAAGAATCGCGTCTATAACGGTGCAATAACTGAAGGAAGGAAGAATTCAGAACAGGTGTTGTCACAGAGGTAGACACAAAACTTTATTTTAATACCTCCAGTGTTCCCACAAAACAAGGTTACGCAACACTATTGCTTGAAAATTACTCATTTTACAGCCATCCAACTGCTAAACATGCAACTTAATCGCCCATACCTAACATTAGCTCTGTTCGATCGATAGGACCACACCAACTTACACCAGCCCACACCAGAAGGGCGATTCCACAAATGTAGGAATGTTATATGACTTTGCTCCAAGTTTTACTTGAATATTTGTGGAATATCCCCTATACTGTAAAACCAATCAGCACTAAATTTGTTGAGGTGAGTTCTGATCTTTTCATCCAAAGGAAATGAAGCACGGACATTTATCAATAAAAAGGTTTAATTACGACGTTGATATAACGACTGACGAGCGGAGAACATTCTCCGTCGAGCAGTGGCGGAAAGAATACTATATTGGCGATCAGTGTCGCCACATGCGAAAAGAATAAATGTAATACTGTGTTACATGCAGTGTTGATTAATATAGGATTGTGTGTTTGTGAGGAAGTGAGGGAATCGTATCCCAACACCCCCCTGCGATTCAAAACGGACGAACGAACATATAAATGAATTAGTGTTACATACCGCATGTATTAAAAAACAAAATTTAAACAATAAATAAGCAATAGCAGTCAAAATTATTACATGTGTTTGTCATATAAAGTTTCTATATAAAATTGGTAAAATAAAATTTAGGTGTGTCGTTGACTAGTATAATATTATATGATAAATGTGTATGAGTTCATATTTTGTCATATTGTTTTATCTTAAATATATCGTGTAAAAGTTAACATGAGGTATATATTGAACCTTATGTTATAGTGTCACGTCTTATAAATATAATGTGATTTTTAATTTTAACATATATAAAACTGTGTCGGAGAGATCAATATCTCCTCATCGTCAGCTGTCGGGAGATGATATTATTACATATATATCCTTATAATTAATTGTGTGTTTTTGGTATAAAATTTACTATTATGGGAATCAATGGAATATATTAGGGAATGCTGATACCAATAAGAGAGGCAGAGCAGCGACGGGGAACCTATTGAACGTTGTGAGGTGAATGGTGAAACGACATATGGACCGCTCGGTTTACGATAGGCGCTAAAAGACCGACGCCCATCCGCAGTCCAAAACCAAATATCAAAAAATTTTGAGGGTTGAGTCAATTAAGACTAATGGCCGAAAAGTTGACTTGTTCGGAGTATTCTCATGACAATATTCTGGTACGTTTTCCGGTCAAGTGCCTTCGTTAAAATATCCGCTACTTGATCGGCCGACCTAATATCGTTGAACATAATTAACTTATTTTGAAATGCTTCCAAAACTGCGTAGCATTTGATCGCTAAAGACCTGGATCGTTTCTGGCCTCCCCCAGATGCAATTCTGGACGCCGATATGTTGTCCTCGTAGACTTGCACTGGGTCGGTTACAGAGAAAACGTTCTCAGTGAGTCTCCAGATCACATATATATCGTCAAGTGCGTCATTCAACGCAATCAATTCGGCTGCAGTTGACGATGTTGCAACCGAGTTCTGCCGGTGAACGGCCCAATTTAACAAGTCTCCGTTAACAAAAATCATATAGCCTGTTGTGGAGCACCCTTTCTCCAAATTTTCTATTTGTATGGGTGAGTCGTCTACGTCGGGTGCATACGACGCATCGACAAATGCTTTAATCTGAGTTTGGTCAGAATGAAATACTAGAGAGAAGTCCCTTGTTGTTTTAAGGTACCTAATAATTCGACGAACATAGTTCTTAATTTCATTATTAGAGGATTTCTGAAAGCGTGACAGGTAATTAACGGCGAAGGCAATGTCCGGGCGGGTCAGCCTCGCTACATACAGCAAATTCCCTATCATGGCCCTGTATTCAGTGTCATCTACTCCATTAGCTGGCTTTCTTATTTTAAGGCCCGTTTCCATGGGTGTGGTTGTCGGATTGCATTCCGCCATACCAAATTTACGTAAAATTTTGTCTATGTATCTATTTTGTGTTAATATTATTTGTTTCCTCGAGATGTCTCGACTTATTTCAAAACCGACAAAGAAAGTTGGATTTCTTTCTATCTTCAATGTGAAATTTTTATTAAGTGTATTTATTAGTTCTTGTGTCCACTCGTTGTGGTTGCTGGCCAACAACATGTCATCCACATAAACTATTAGGAGTGCCATTGCACCCTTATTATTTTGTTTTATGTATAAACATCTATCTATCTTTGATTGAATAAATCCCGCTTGAGCTATTGTCGAGTTTAGTAAGTCGTACCAGCTTTTAGAAGACGTTTTTAGTCCATATATTGACTTAATTAGTCTTAGACAATTATTTTCGCCTAACTGGCATCCTCTGGGATTTGATATATATATCGGGTATTTTATTTCTGAATTAAGGAAAGCTGTTTTAATGTCAAATTGTATTATATCTAGATTATATTTATTTGTGATGGATAATGTCCATCTTATCAGCCAATACTGCACCACCGGGGCATATGTTTCAGTTAAGGAATAGTGAGTAAGGTCCTTAAAACCCCTTGCAACTAACCTGGCTTTTGGTTTATGAATACCTTGATTGTCGGGTTTTGTGGTAAAACACCACTTGGTATCTACCATCCTCACATTCCGTTGTTTGGGAACAACCTCCCACACACCCATATCAGACAATGACTCCAACTCGTCAGTGATGGCTTTTTGCCACTCTGTCTTAAATGGATTGTTTTCCACATCCTCCCATTTTTGAGGGATGTGGTCCTCTATATAATTCTTATTTCTTTGTTTACATACGTTCAATATTAGAGTGTTTTCTGTTATATTATCTTGTTTGCTTTCGTATTTATTATTAATATTGTTTATATCTATTATGTTCCTCATTTCATCGAATCTGACATCGCAAGTTACGTGTGATTTGTCGATTAGCGGGTCCCTTATGCAGTACCCACTACTTGTATACCCTACAAATACGCCCTTGTCTGCCCTTTGTGTGAGTTTCGGATGTTCAGTATTTGTTTTCTTCTTTTTATTTTTTGTGGCCTGTTGTTGGCGAACCTCCATGGGTATATGTCTATAGGCGAGAGACCCAAAAACTCTCATGTTTGATAAATCCGGTTTTATTTCATAAAGCATTTCAAAAGGGGTTTTGTTATCTTTGTTTGCCCTTGTTGGGCTCCTATTTATGACATAGACCGCCGTCAGAACAGCCAATGACCAAAATTTAAAGTCTAATTCGGAGTCAAACAGCATAGCTCTAGTTCTAGCCATTATTGTTTGGTTCTGTCTTTCAGCCATTGCATTCAGCTCTGGTGAATACGGAACCACAGGCTCGAGACTTACGCCGTTTTCCTCACAAAAAGTCTTCATATGTGCATCTAAGTATTCTTTTGCATTGTCACATCTTAAGGTGGCAATGGGATGATCAGGAAATTTTGATTTTAGTTTCATATATAATTTTTTAAATTCTTCACATACCATTGATTTTTTCTCTATGGTAGAGACGAAGGTGTATTTAGTGGCATGATCTACAAATATCAATACGTACTTTTCACCGTATACACCCGGTGAAAAGGGGCCCATTGTATCCGATGAAACGAGTTCCAGTTTCCTCTCAGGCCTGGTTCTCGTACCATTATGTCCTAGTCTTTTTGAATTAGCCTTTACGCATACCTCGCATAAACTAAATTCGTCATCTCGGAATGTTATTCCGCTAGGGATGCCTCTTGAGACCTTAGTCAAGAATCTTAAATTCTTTCCCGACAAGTGTCCCAGTCTCCTATGCCATATCATATTTTTTTGTGTTTTTAATTCTCCTTTACTTTCTTTCGACTCCTGGTTATTATTTGTTATTTCATTATCTATAGTGTTATTATTATCGCTTGAACCTATATCCTCGTTCATTTCTTTATCCTCCTCGCTAGTTTTCCTATTTTGGGTTTGATGGCTATTTTGTTCGTCATTTTGACTTATTATTGTGTTGTTATTATCATTATTATTATTAGTTACATTCTCTCTATTATCTTCATTTTCCTCCTGACTATCCTCAACGATTTCCTCTTCTATTTCATATTCCATCCATTCGTCTTGGGAATTTACATTGGGCATACATGCCAATTTATTTGATTTATTTTTATAAGGACATATTTTATTTATCTCGTTTTCATCTTCTATCATATTGACTGTGGATTCCGGCACAATTTCGTACTTGACCATGTATACCCCCCTTATTTTAGGGGCTGAGAAGAGTACTTCATTTGTTCCTCTGACATATATATGTGCCGCAGAGAAGTTTTGGTCTATACCCAGTGCCCTGTTCTCAGTTATTTTAATTCCTGACATCAGGTCTATATTTAGGGAAGGTACATAATGTACATTTTTAAGTCTTATTACCTTTTGTTTCCTTTCAGAATTTTCTACTCTTATAAACATCGTTCCTATATGTGTGGCAATTAATAAAGTGTCTTGGATGGCACATTCTAACTCTATCGGTTTTTCCAACATTATGGGGTTTGATAGTTTTGATAGGTCTGACACTACATGAGCAACAGCCCCACCATCTAACATTATTCTATTCGTAAGGGGAATATATTCTGGGTTAGATTCGTGTCTTGTATCCCTAGATGTTATTAAATTTATTAATTTATTATTATTTGTATTTTTGTTATGTTCGCTGTCCTTATATCTTATCATCATGGACCACTGAACATCGTTCTCTTTTTTATTTTTGTAATTATTATTATTATTATTTCGCCCATATCGGGTATTTTGTGCAGGGCCATCTAGTTTATTTTGGGGTACTATACCCTCTTTATTGGACGGACATACCTTGGCTATGTGCCCCTTGCCATGGCACTTAAAGCATACTAGATTATCTGAATTCGGCAGGTTATTTTGATTTTGGGTATGTTTTCTATTTTCGTAATTATTATTGTTGTTATTTTGGGACATATCTGATTTTTGATTATTATTTTGTGTTATTTTCCCCTGATCTTTACTTTGACCATAATTTTGACTTCTGTTTGTGTTATTATACCTGTTGTAATTTCCTCCGTATTGGGATCTTTGATTTTTATTATTTTGATTAAAGTTACGAAATTTATTATTATTATATCTTAACCTTTTTTCGTCATATAGTCTGTCTGACCTTTCGATCAGCATTGCGTGAAGGGTTTCAATTGTCTTCTGATCTTGACTCAAAGTATTGAATTCCAATCTAGTCATATCATAATCCATGTTTAAAGATATTAGGAGTTGTTCTATCTCTTCTTGTCTATCTAAATTTTTCCCACAGTCTCTTATTTTCTGAGCTGATTTCGAAAATACGTCTAGGTAACTCCTCATATTTCCCTCACTATTAAACTTTAATCTTTGAAAGGCCTGCTTCGCATTTATATATGTAACTTGCGTGCAGCTTTTATATCTTTCGTCGAGAACTTTTAGTATTTGGTTTATAGTTTTGAGATCTTTTACTCTTTCGATCAGGTCATTATTTAGTCCCTGATAGATTAATGCTTTCCCCTTTTCCTGATTACGAAAGTATGTCATTCTGTTAGCTGGACTAGCGTTGCCAGATTCAGGGTTTAAAAAACTATTTAATTCCAATCCCAAAAATAGAACTTCAGTTTCATTGTCGTGCATAATTGGGTACAATCCCTCTGCATAGAGTGTAGAGACCATCATGGTCCTCCACGCGTCATAATTTCTCCCATCAAAAACTTTCTTTGTGTCAAAACGTGACATTTTGTCAATTTTGGATCTTCGGGAGTTCTAGGTCCTACCTCAGAAACACGAGAACTTAATTCTAGGGGGTAACACGGTCTTAACCGCACGATTATGCAAAACACGGTCTCAACCGCTCGATTGGGAATGCAAGTCAAATATTATATTACAATTCTTAATAATTAATCGATATTCTAATTAATTCTCACGAATATTGGCGCTGACGATGAGTTGATCTCTCCGCCGTTGTTTCAAATTCTTCTCAATCTATCGAAATTCTGGTATATTATCGCCAAAAAAAATTCTAAGTCGAAATTGGTTTCTGCGTTTGGTCTTGTTCCAGAACGAAAAACAATTCTGTTGAACACGTTAAAACATAAATTAGATTTCAAAGCAAAAATTATTCAACAGAAATACGAAAGTTAAGGCTGAAAGGAAAAATAATTCGTTATCTTTTGTCAATTTAAAGTACTCTATACAAATTGTGGACAGGAATAAACTGTCACTCAAGTCAAATGATATTCAATATTCTTCTTTTGTTATTCAAGATGTATTTTATTCAACCAATATTTCCTGTTTTCGACCACTTTCAACCAACGAGATAAAGTTTGAAAGGTTACCAATGACACCTTTCAAGTCTCAACTTCACTCGAATTTTGGTTTGGAGCTAACATGAAAATATATCGAACTTTTTACTTTACTTTAATTAATTTTCAAACTTTTATTACCAATTTTGGGCAAAAATCACATCAATTATTAATTAATTATTCTAGGTTTTACTTATCTTTTATTTTCTGTTCTTCTTTTCGGCGTTTCCCAGTGCTTCTTTGCGAAGTTGACTTGATTCTCCGACGTTGAGACTTTCAGACTTTCGACTTTTCGACTCTGATTTCTTCTCCGGAACACAGCACGAATAATTGCCAGCCGTTTTTGACTCTGCAACTTGGTTTTCCAAACCACAGGATTCTCTCGTACCTGATTTGCCTGCTCCAAACTTTCGACTTTGACGTTTTACTCGGCGCCCAGGATTTCACTGAAGTTTTCATCAATTTTAATTTTCACTTTTGATTCATTGAATTTACCACTTTTTCGACTATTCCAGGATCGTTCCTTCGATTACTGGAAACGAACTTTACGTTCACAAACTTTTAACTGTCCTTCCACTTTGCATGGAGGATTTTTTTAACACGAATTTTTCACTTTTTCGTGGCACATAAACTTTCACTTTTTAACAAATTACACGATTTCTATGAACACATATCGACTTCCGCACTTATTTCCGTTGGTCCGCAGCTCTGGCTACCATGTTGAGGTGAGTTCTGATCTTTTCATCCAAAGGAAATGAAGCACGGACATTTATCAATAAAAAGGTTTAATTACGACGTTGATATAACGACTGACGAGCGGAGAACATTCTCCGTCGAGCAGTGGCGGAAAGAATACTATATTGGCGATCAGTGTCGCCACATGCGAAAAGAATAAATGTAATACTGTGTTACATGCAGTGTTGATTAATATAGGATTGTGTGTTCGTGAGGAAGTGAGGGAATCGTATCCCAACAAAATTTGAATGGTCTTGTGCTTGACTTAGAACTATAGGGTCCTTCCATGAGCATAAAATTAAAAATGAGCAGAACTCTAGTGCTAAAATGTATGGAACTGTATTATTAATTTACAAAATTGACTTGGTGTGGAACTGCGGCACACTTGTCAGGTGCTTTGCACGCTACTGTAGCACTCCCTGTATTTCAACTCCTATGATACAATTAGGAAAAACATGTACGGCAAATTTTTTGTTCCAAATTTTATATACTTAGGCACATTATTAGGTGTGGCAACACTGTTGCCAAAAACCTATTACAATCACCAATTCTTTTTTTCTTTTTCTTTTTTTTTTTTTGCATATGATTTTAAATTTTCTTTGGTGGAAAAGTTAAAATAAGAAATTAATTATTTTGTCATTAGTTTATTAGTTTTCCATTGCTTTGTCTTATCCATTTAAGTAAATTCCATCATATGTGAAATTAGTTCCAGTTTAAAAATCAGTTGCTTGAACTTGAGTGTACTTACATTCTCGGCCAATTCAATAATCGCATATAAGTGGACTGTCTTGCTTCGGGTAATTTTGTTATTTTATTGTTATTCTGTGTTTCCTAGTTGTAAATTATTGATCTATTGCGTTAATTATTGATTTGTTGTCTTTGCATTTCTTCAAGAAACCTGATAACCCTTCTTGTTTTTTCATTCTTTTTTCATTAAAGGTACAAAGGCCAAACCTCTTGTAGTTTAAAATCAAAACAGCTTGTTTTAATGCCGAAGTACTTTTATTTTATACAACCTCTGTAGCCCCACTCTGTGGCACTTTGGCTTCTGCCTACCTTGGTTTTTTGCTGGCATACCTATATGTATGTTTATTATAGTGATACATAACACTGTAAAATTTTTTGTTTTGGCAGAAAGCAATCAACTTTTTTTTTTCGTGTCTGTTTTGGTACTGGAGAATGCGCGTCGAATATGAGAGAATAATTGGTGAAATAAGATCGGGGAAATTATTCTGTGAAATAATTAATGGCATGTAAGTTTATTATAGTGATTGATTAGTTAGCTATCTATCCTGCTATTCAGAAAAATTGATAAAACTAAAATTAGTCACACGTTCCAACCCTGATGAAAGCAGAGAGTTTGGAGATGTAGCATTTTATTTCTTATTTAGAATCTTTCCCTCCCTTGACCCTATTCCCTCCATCATATTTCAGGCATTAAACCTTTTGAATCTGATATTAATTTCATTTAAAACCCTCATATTTTATTGGGCAACTCGTAAAGTGTAGCTTTTAATTAGGTGCCTATAAGTACACAAGCAATTCGATAGCGATAATTTTATCTTGAAATTATATAACGATGCAGTGTATCCAAATTTCAACACTTAAAACTTGGTAGTTGATTCTACTGATTATTTTCATCAATAAATATGCTTTATGCTATTTTGAGAAATTTCTTAGTTTTTAATTCTCTTAAATTACTCAACCTTGTTTTAGGAGTAGAACCTTCAGTTTCAAAACTATTGATGGTAGAACGAATAGGTACCTAATTATCACATATCGATCGAAATAAAATAAAATTTAATTTAGAATAGCACGTATTTTCAAGCCGAACTCAACGGTAAAAAATAAATTTTCAATTGTTTCTGAACAGAAATTATAGCTTGGTAATCTTCGCTTAAGTAAAAATTTTCAATTGAAGTTTTTTTCAAACGTAATTAGTGCGCTGGATATCAGGTTTCTCCACAGAAAAAATTTCTTCAAGAAATAAGCATTTCAATGGCATATCATTATTATTTAGGGCTATGATTACTTTCATTACTAATGAAAAAACTGCATTAGCAGTAACAAACTCATGGATACCGGGGTGGAAATAAGACAAAAGAGTCCAATTGAACAAATATAAATATACAGTAACTTCATTTCCACGAACAGGTAGGTAGTTGCGAACATTTTCAATGAAATAAATGACGACCAAAAGCAAATTATCTTACAGAAAATTAATAGTTTTTTTTCATCGTAGAATTTTAAGTAGGTAGGTACCTAAGTAGTTATCGTAGGTATATTGCTTGTAAAGGTCATTATAGTGTTGATGGTAGGTACTGAAGAAGTAATTTTTGTTGTATTTATGTGGGGCAGAAAAAAACTGCTCTTTCAGAAAATATTTTTTTAAATAAAAAACCTCATTCGAATTTCTGTTTGCCCGCAATTATATTCAGGTACGATAAGTATGTTATATGGCAGTACCTAGTTCACAGTTCGCTAGGAATAAAGCTTCAATCACCAAAACATTCAAAATCATAATTGTACTTTTTCAGAAACCATATTTTTTATAATAGAGTAAACTATGGTTGTCTCTTCTTGTGAATTTTATATTAAAAATATCATTATGGACTCGAATTTAAATGGACCATATAAGACGTACTTCCAGTATCGTTCTCAAAAGTGCACTCGCAGATTATACGAAGCATAAGTAGGTACAATATTTTGCGGTACCTATATAGAAATATTTACCTATTTAGAACAAAAAAAAAATTTCAAAACATCTACTTTAAATGTTAGTTAAATATTATTATTACCTACAAACTTAGACCTAACAAAAATATTCACCTAACAACAACCATAACTACGAATGACAATGTAACAATAATGAAACCTCTCTGCCAAGGTATTATACCTGCTTGCTTCATTAGAGAGAAGAAAAAAAAAAGCAAAAAAACAATACATTTTTAAGTAGTCTGTTCAAGTAAATTATACTTGTTAATGGTTTTCTCGTCATCAATTACACGAGTAATGTCTTCTCTATTAATATATTAGTCAACAGAGACTGACAAGTTAGGTAAACGAATAAAAAATCGTCCACAAAATCGTTTTTATTGCGAGTAGATAAGCGATGGTGGATGTGGATTTCATTTGGTAGTCCTATCTACAGTCAGTTTAAATGTCTGTGTTTTACTTCTTCACAATAATATTTTATTCGACTCAATTTTACTTCCTTTCTTTTCGAAGGTTTTTTTTTTTTTAATTTATGAATAAAATAGTGAAATAATGATTCTGAGAATTTGTAGTTAAAATAAAATAAATGCAGAAATTTTAAACCAAAATTTTTTACTATAAACGTTACTGAAATATATGTCAACAGTTCTGATCGATTCATTTTATTAATTTTTTTTACTCATTTGTTGATTATTTTCACCATTTACAAAAACTCTTGAAAAAAAATGACTTGGACTTATAGTTACATTAAACGCATGGCATTAAGGAATTTATTCTGAAATTATATTTTAATTGTATATGGACTCTCATTCCTCGACACGAAGAACAAAAAGAGGTCCTCTTCACTTCTTCCTTATATATCCTATACATCGAAAATATGCGTATATAGTACTTATTTCTAAAATTGTGCTAAAAAATTCAAAATATTTAATACAAGAATAGTTATCTGTTTTTTTTTGTTTTTTTTTAATTTAAAATATACGAAAATGGTAACTTTAAGTTGTGAGAAAAAGTAAACAAATTGTGGTGGCGACAAATGGAACAATTCAAGGCGAATGCTAGAGCCAGAGGGGCGAAAACTAGTATTTCCTGATAATTCTGAAATAATTATATCTTATTTAACGATTAACGGCACTGCCATTAATTAATGCACTTGATTATGCTTAAAACAAACACCAATATAAAAATTAACTTATTTTTAGCAGGTTTCCAAACCTGCTATTTAAGATCGAGTGAGTAAGTGAAGTGGGAGTTGGAAGTATAATTTTTCGTTTCATAACAAATAATGACTTTAATTGACATAAAAATTAGAAATTCATAAATCTTTATGTACCTATATATGTATGTATGAATGTATATCAGGTATTTATTTTGTAAGGACGAGAGATGACGTTATTTTTGTCCATTAGGGCTGAAATTTTGAATGTTGGTAGATTTGGGCTTAATTTCAGATGGGATTGTATTTGGTGAAAATCGATTTAGAGGTTGGAGCAAAATAGGTTCCATCGTAAAGGGTAAGACATAATTTTATTCGCTATGGCTTCAATTCAGTAGATAACTGTTCGAAATATAATGAAAACTATTATGAAGTTTGATGAGAATTAGGCAAGCTGTTTAGCAGTGGGAGCTGACATAAGTTCTACTAATGAGGGTTGAGACGTAATTATCATTAAGAACTGAAATTTGGTAGGTAGTTGGTTCTAAACCAAATTAAAACTTATACAGCGTTTAATGAGAAACAGTCAAGTAGTGGTATAGCCATGTAGGCTACCAAAAGTTCCATCAGTGGAGCTAAGACGCAATTATCATTCCATAGGACTGAAATTTAGTGTATGGGTGGCACTGAATGTACTGAATGCCAACATAGATGTTCATGAAAAACTATTCTGAAAAAAAAAAGCATGCTTCAGTACCTGTTGGGGTGAACATTTAATGTGGAACACATTTTAATAGCTATCAATCTGTTAGAAAAAGTAGGTTTTTGAAAATTATAAAAGTATAGTCACTAAAAAGTTATTGTTAAATTTTGTAACTGTTAATGTAAAATTACACAATTTAAAAATATTCATCTCCTTCAAATTCTAAATAAAAACAAACTTATGGAAATAACTTCCCACCCACTCGCACCAAAATTGCTAGAATGTTGTAATAAATTATAGCTGATACTTATTGTAAATTTCTTAGTTACCTATTGGTTCAAAATCAAATAATATCCAAAATAGTGACTCTGTAAATACTGTCTGGCTGATCTGCACTAAAATCAGTAACACGTTAGAATGATTTACAGTAAATATTTGTTATGAATTACACTCCTATTGGTTCTAAATTAGGCACTTTATAGCCAAAATAAGAATAAAAATAGTGTTACCAGAAGTACCCTACAGTCGATAGGCACCAAAATTAATAGCAATTCATTATAAATTATAATAGTTATTTTGAATTTTGTAGGTAGCTATTGATTGAAAATTAAAAAAACAAAAATAAACATAGCAATACTGGAAGTACCAACCAGCCAATCCACAACAAAATTAATAGATTAGACTGTTGCCTATTACAATATTTCATCCCAAATTTTATAACTATCAGACAAACATTGCAACCTATATTGTAGTAGCAAGAAATTGGCTTTTATATATAATTATATATACAGGGTTATTCATTTCATCACTGCACCATATGGAAAATACATTATGGTGCATGATGAAATGAATAAACTATGTTATGGCCATATAAATGGGACCAAATCATGCACCATATTAGATATAAAAAGAAAACAAACATACATAAGAAAAAGGGTGTTATTGTGATTAATAAGATACAAAATTACAGAAATTGTTCTAAATGATCACCTTCTGCTAAGACACAATAACTAATGCATATATAGCACCAGCTATCATTTATGGCAGTGTTGAATCCTTCTACAGTGGAATATGGTTCATATTTGTATACTGTAGATGACATGTGACCCAAAAAAAAATCCAGAGGATTTAAACCTGGGGACCTTGGTTGCCTTTTCTTAACTGCAGCATCCAATTGCTACATAAGTAGGTATGCTTTGTAAGTTGGTGCACATTTTGGTCCCATTTATTTGGTTATAACATAGCCTGTTCATTTCATTACACACCATAATGTATTTTCCCTATAGTGGGAGCTGAAATGAATAACATTGTTTATATTTACTAGCTGCCCATGGTGTCAGATTTGCTTGACAGATGCCTTGGACTTTTGACCCTAACCCTGAGCTAAGTGTTCACTGATATATTATATAGTAAAATCTGCTCCCCTTTTTGGGAATAATGAGGGTTGAAGAATGGATCTAATGATAAAATTAAAATAAAATTGGAATACAGCGCCTCTAAAAACATGTCCAACAATGTATTACACAATTCAATCTGAAAATAAATAAATTCTCCCCTTTTGGGCCCAATGAGAGTCAAAGAATTGGTCTTCGAATTCAGCGCTTCAAAAAACATGTCTAAAGATAGATTACACAGTAAAATCTGTAAAATAAAAAATTCTCCCCTTTTTGGGCTCAGTGAGGGTCTAAGAATAGGTTTAATGATAAAATTAACATCAAATTTAAATTCAGCGACTCAAAAATAATTTCCAATGATATATTAGAGTATTACATAATAAAATCTGAAAATAAAAAATCCTCTTGGTCATGTGCACTCATAAAACCAAAGACCTACTAACACAAGACATATTTTTTTTACTCTTTTTCAACGCATCGTCTGTATGCATTCATACAGACGATGCGTTTTGGTGTTTACCGTTGAGGCGGTAAACGGAGGCAAGTGAGTACGTAATATTTACATACTCACTGACAGTATACGTGCTGCGGTCCATATATGGTACCGCATCGCTTTTGGACAATTGCCCCAGTTAGGAAGTACGCTTAGTGTACGGTAAGGCAACTTAAACCGGCTGGCTACCGGTACCGAGAAACAATATGGTCGCCCCACACGTAAACCACTGTCTTCCTCCTTAGGTTCCATGAACCCCGTGTAGGTAGCATCTACCTACACCAAACAAGCCACAGTGGTGACCTCGACGTTGCTACAGTGGTGCAGGCGTGAAAACGCTAGACAAGCGAGAAATCGCTCTGGTGATAAGTGCGACTTGGACGCGACTTTTTCGTTGGCTAGAAATAGCTGGTGTGACTTAGGTGACTATTAGTCAACCACGGAGTGAGAAATTTACCCCCCTATACCAAATAAACGTTGCCCCATAAACCAGACGGGTCAACAAATTCTCGGTAGAACACGCATATACATCTGCTAGATAGGAAATAGTCTTACAACAATTTCTGCTACAAATTCGGCTAAGCTGGATTTCCAAAAATTAAGAAACGGAAAATTAATTTGAAAAATAATGCTGAAAAACGACAAAACTAAAATGCCTGGAACTTCGACTGAAAATCCAGAGGAAAAAGAACGTAGGTTACTGGCTTAGAAACAGGCTCAGATAGAAAAAGAGCTGTTCGATCAATATATGAAGGAGATCGTAGCCAAGGCAATATCGGAATACGACAAAAAGAAAGTCGAAGCCAAAAATACACTCAAAAAATGGATCCAACTACCAGAGTTTCTCCCAAAGGATGTAGAAACTTGGTTCATTCAACTGACCGGCTGTTTCCAACTCGAGGAGATTCCTCAAGAGCACAGATACAGACAATTGTGTGGAAATATGCCCGCACAAATCATAAAAGCTTGTCCAGACATCATGGAATGTCCTGAAGAAACAGAAGATTCGTATAGTTGGTTCCAGAATAAAATAAGAACTGCATTTGGCATAACCGCTCGAGAGGAAATTCGAGAACTGATGAGAGGCATGTCCATCGGAGACGACAAGCCCACAGTATTCATGGCAAAACTTATGAAAAAAGGGGATAACCATGTATCACCCTTAGTAATAGCTGACCGATTTTGCCAACAACTACCTACATCAGTTGTGCAATCACTTGGAGCTCTAAATCTTACAAACGCTACCAGTGATGAGGCATTAATAAATTTGGCCAAAGCTGCTGAACAGGCACTGGAATACACAGGTAAAACTGCAATCAGTGCCATCTCAGTGGAAAAATCCGAAATAGCGGAACTCAGTGCCAAAATTGCTGCTTTGAAAATGGAAAATAAAAATACCAATAGCAGCGGAAATCGCAACAGCCATTCTAAAAACCGAAATTGGCGAGAACGAGACTCAAGATCTCGTGACCGCAGAAATAACAGCAGAAAAAACAGCCCTGGCAGAACACCACCAAGGTCTAAATCTAGACCCAAATACAAAAATCCCAATTGGCGTGAAGACTATTGCTTCCACCATAATAAATGGGGAGAAAATGCCAGGACTTGTAAAATCACCTGCTGATTCTATGCCGAAAGGATGATCAAAGATGAGCAAAAGAAAAAGGAATTGTTCACGGAATTGGACAAGGTTAGAGACAACGAAAAATCTCCCAATAAGTCAAACTAAAGAGAGGGGTCGTATCAGCGGCAACCAACCCCTCGGATAACTACTCTTGCCGCCTGTTCATACAGGACAGGTCAAAAAGGAGAGAATTTCTTGCTGACTCAGGCGCAGATATAAGCATACTGCCAGCCAAGATCAAGCATAAGAATAACACTCCGAAATCCCAATTAAATGCAGTAGATAGCCATAGTTTCTCTGCATATGGAATCAAAAAATGCAAAGTAAATATAGGTTTTAACAAACCAATGAAATAGACTTTCACCATAGCTGATGTCAAATACCCTATATTAGGAGCAGATTTCTTAGCCTATTATTGACTATTGATTGATCTTAAAAATAAACAATTAATAGATTCCACAACCGGTGAACACATAAAAGGAAAAACTAAAAATTATCAAATAATTAATATAATTAATGTGTGCATGCAATCAAATGATAAATTCGTCAATATATTGACAGATTTTCCTGGTATCACCGAACCAACTTTTAATCCAAATCCTACATATAAACATGACACAGTTCATATAATAGAAACTGTAGGACAACCCTTTGTAGCAAAAGCAATACGCTTAGCTCCAGAAAGATTAAAAGTGGCTAAGGATGTATTTGATAGAATGGTAAAAGAAGGAGTTTGTAGACCCTCAAATAGCTCATGGAGCTTACCCATTCATATCATCCCTAAGCCAGGTGGAAAATGGCGAGTAGTAGGTGACTACAGACGCCTAAATGCTCAAACAAAACCAGATAGATATCCAGTTCCTAATATCATGGATTTTAATATAAACATGAAAGGAAAAGATCTATTTACCAAAATTGATATTAATTGGGCTTTCCACCAGATACCTATGGCTAAAAACCATATCGAAAAAACGGCGCTAATAACTCCATTTGGCTTCTTCAAATATCTTCGAATGCCATTTGGATTAAGAAATTCTGCACAGACATTCCAGCGATTTATAAATGGTGTATTGAGAGACATACCATATGCCTACGCATACATAGATGATATCTGCATGTGCTTCAATGGAGGCATCGAAGTGCACGAGAAGAAAGTGAGAACCGTATAACAGCGTCTGCACGCTGCCGGTTTAACTATCAATCCCGGTAAATGCGAATATGCAAAACCACATATTGATTTTCTCGGGTACAGCATTACTTCTGCTGGAATTGCCCCTCAAAAAGTCCGGGTTGAGCCAATAATAAACTTCCCTAAACCAAAAACAGTCGCAGAATTAAGATGATTTTTAGGGATGACAAATTTCTATCGATGTTGCATAAAAAACGCAGCGGCCGAACAAGGCAAACTATTCGATTTGATAAAAACAAACAAAAAATGCGACAAAACTCCTGTCATATGGTCAGAAGAAGCCAACTTAGCATTTGACAACGTCAAAAATATGCTGGCTAACGCGACATTATTAGCTCACCCAGATGACAGTCTGCCATTATGCATAGCAACAGATGCGTCAGACTTTGCAATTGGTGCAACTTTGTACCATATTGATAATGATCAAAACCAGCCCTTAGCATACTTCTCGAGGAAACTATCTAAGGCTGAGAAAAATTATAGTATGTACAACAGGGAGCTATTGGCGATAAATGCTGCAATCAGGCATTTTAGGCATAATGTAGAAGGTAGAACTTTTACTGTGTATACAGACCACCTACCTATCACACGTGCATTCCAGCAGAGAGCAGAACATGCATCGCCAAGGCAAATGAGACACCTAGAATTCATAGGTCAATTCACAACAGACATCAGGTATATAAAAGGGGAATTAAATACACCCGCTGATGCTCTGAGCCAAATAGAATCTGTCTCAATGCCATCTCAGTTACCCTATGCTGAAATAGCTATTGAGCAGCTAGGGGATGAAGAATTATTAAAATTGATATCTTCAGACAAATCAAGTCTACAACTGAGACAAAAAAGACTCCCTGGCACAAAAACCATGTTAACATGTGATGTGTCCCAAGGTCAAGAACAACCCTATATTCCACAAAAATATAGGAAAATGGCGTTTGACAGTATTCATAACTTATCGCACACTGGACCTAGGAGTACGACTAAATTAATGACCTCGAGATTCATATGGCCCAATATAAAAAAAGATTGCAACAATTGGGCCCGTGCTTGTCTAAATTGCCAGAAATCTAAAATTGGCAGACACATGAAATCAAAACTTGGAAAGTTCAGACATACTGACAGATTCAAACACATTCACGTAGACTTAGTTGGTCCTTTACCACCTTCTTGTGGCTACAAGTATCTGCTGACCATTATAGATCGAGCTACTCGCTGGCCTGAAGCAATTCCACTCACTGAAATGTCAGCCCCAACAGTGGCTGCAGAAATATATTCAACATGGATTGCTAGATATGGTGTGCTCCAAAGCATAACTACAGACCAAGGTCGACAATTTGAAAGCCAAATATTCAACGAACTAGTAAAGACCTTGGATGCGAAACACTGGTCCACAATCACTTACCACCCACAATCTAACGGGAAAGTGGAAATGTGGCATAGGGCTCTAAAAGCCTCAATTATGGCACACGACACCAAAAGATGGATTGATAGGCTGCCAACCATCTTATTAGGCCTCCAATCAGCCTTGCAAACAGATACTGGACACTCGGCTGCCCAATTAGCACTCGGTGAGGAATTGCTCTTACCAGGGGATTTTTTCTATGAATCCAAAGAAATTAACCCCGAAACATTAGTACAAGATATAAAAGACGACGCAAGTCAATTTTTAAAACAAGCTGCAACTCATGGCAAACCTAAAACCTATGTCTCGAGACACTTAGCGACAACTACGCACGTGTTCTTACGAGAAGAGGGGATGAAAAAGGCTTTGCAGAAACCCTACACAGGTCCCTATAAAGTAGTGGATAGAACAGAAAAAACATTCACCCTACTCATAGCCGATAAAGAGAAAAAAGTCTCAATAGATCGTATAAAACCTGCATTCTTAATAGCAGATGAAAAAGTCAATGTCACGAAAAATTGCAAGGAAAATGATATGGATACTGACATAAACATAGTCAAAGATCCACAAGAAATTGTCTAACAAAATAACGACACTCAAAAGCTACAAACACAGCCAGAAATGTACAAGAAATGCATAGCGATGTACCAAAACCAAATTTGGAAAATACGGCTGCTAAAATCAAAATAAAAAAAGTTGTCAAATTCGATGACAACATACAAAAATATTACTACAATCCTAAAGAGCCCATAAAGCCCAACAAAAGAGGCCGGCCTAAAGGAAGTTATAAAAAACGTAATCAAATTCCGAGTTGTAGATCAGAAAGGTTAGCTCAACAAAATAGCTAAACCTAAATATGATCACAATTACAAAATTCACTCATACAAAAACCACCGAATTCCCAAACCATAGAAAAATAAATGGTTAAATAAATGGCAAAATAAATTTATTCACCATCAACTCCTGCATCAAAACATAGCAGAAAGTTTAAACAAAAATTATAACATCAAAAAATGGTCATAAAAATCAAAAACAAATCTTCCGCTTCCAGGATTCGAACCTAGACGCAGAGAAGAAAAAATGCGAAAATAAATCAGCTTGAAAATAAAACATCTATCGTGAAAATTAAAATAAATTCACGTGTGTTTTTATAAAAATAGAAATCAGCTGACAAACAATGAGAAACGGTGCAGTCGCAATGACACACATCCTTATCGCAGAACATACCACAACGTACGTTGCAATAAGGATATCGCACCACCGTTCCTTATCGCATTGACCTATATAAAAGAACAAAGTTCATTCACTCGAATACGTTGACCCACCTAAAAGAACGTGGTAATTTAAATCAATGAATTTTGCACGTAGAATCTTCTATGTGGGAATTTCTGAATGGTGGGAAAATACTAAATCTATTATACTGAGATGAATTATGATAAACTCGACGACAAATTCGTACCAAATGAAACAGCCAAGAGCGATATACAAATCATTCGTTTGTCGAATACGCTCCGAGCATATCGCATTCTGAATTCCTGAAAATTGTTCAATTCGAACACCTACTTCTGTGCTAAAATCGCTTTGAAAATATTTCTCATTTTTCCATTGTCTTAATTGACATCTTGCATCTTACCGAAAATGTCTACCACCAACACTTCTGAACCTTTGCTCGACTATGAGGAAGCCCTCCTCGCAGAAGAGCAGGAACAGAGTAATGTTAGCCCAACATTCCACCTCGGCGAGCAATCTCGCTTTGAGTACCACTCCGAGGCCTGAGGTCAGTTCAGGCCAACCTCTTCCTCGCCACCTTCCTATCGGCGAGACCTCGGATGCTTCACGATCCATGCTTACCCCCATGGACGTGGACCCATCTAGGAGCATTCAGCCTTCTCACTCCGAAATCACTGTCCATAGACTGGAAACCCAACTTCAGCCTTTTGTTCAACAACGGAACTCCACCCAGGCGATCAGGCACAAAAATAAAAAAAGAGGAGCACGATCTCGTGCTAATTATAACCAGCGGAGGATCCTCAACTATCACACGGGGACCTTTACTGGCCATGCCATAGGCCAGGCCCTCCACGACATCCTCTTTGGAGGAAATAGGTCATACAGAGGACGTAACCCTGCCGGACAATCATCAGTTCAACATCCCCCCAACTTTTAGGGTATGACTGGACTTAGTCTTTTCATACGAAAATACTAGGGGGGAGTGGCTGTGGGGACATTTCCCTCTTTGCCTCCTCAGGGCTCAGCTCTGTGTCAACAGACGGGTTGCAGACCAAAGTCCGTGACCCATACTAATTGTGCATTGCACGTTAAACAAATTACATCGTCTGTATGCACTCATACAGACGATGCGTTTCGGTGTTTACCGTTGAGGCGGTAAACGGAGGCAAGTGAGTATGTAATATTTACATACTCACTGACAGTATACGTGCTGGGGTCCATATATGGTACTGCATCGCTTTTGGACAATTGCCCCAGTTAGGAAGTACGCTTAGTGTACAAAAAGGCAACTTAAACTGGCTGGCTACCGGTACCAAGAAACAATTCGGTCGCCCCGCACGTAAACCACTGTCTTCCTCCTTAGGTTCCATGAACCCCGTGTAGGTAGCATCTACCTACACATGTAAAAAGAGATGAATGATTTTTGATGAGTAATGAAAACCTGCTTTTCTAGCTCAGCAAACTGCGCTAGAGTTTTTTAATTGAAATAAGAATCAAGTTTTCACACAATTCAGAAACAAAACATTCTCTTGAGGTGGCAAAAACTGTAACATCTACTCGACTTATATATAATGTATTGTAGTTAATTCAGGGCCAGCTGCTGGATTACCTCAAGGGGTTTTTTGTTTTTTGTTACCTAGTGTAAATTTAAATTTGTATTTTATTTTATGAGCTCCCGGAAAGTCACACCTTGGGATTTTTTAAAAAGATTTCTTCTTTAGATATGGACTCCCCTCCTCGTCAGATAAATTATTTTAAAAAATTTGAAAATTAAAATTAAAAGTTTTGTACATTTTTTAAAATAAAAAAGAAGGAGGTTATTATGAAAATCAATGCAGTTATGGTTGAATTGCAAGGGCAGACCTGATGTGGTTACATTATATTAATAATTAAAAATAATACGTAAAATTACGTGGTACTAATTTTTTTTTTTTTTGAGTCATGGGGTGGAACTCCCAAAACCCTCTGTGCGGCCAGCCCTGAGTTAATTATATAAATTAGGTATTTACAAAAATTTCTCAAAAACACTTGATGTCCTCCATTAGTTGGAAAAGTAAATTTTTTTGAGTGTTATAGAATTATGAAATTAACATTTTTGATTCGTTTTGTCAACTTATTTACATAAATAACTTAACAAAAATTGGGAATTAGTCAATATTAAAAATCGCAGAATTTACAAAAATAACTAGTAAAACATGAGAATAATTGTATAAAAATATACTTTATATTGTTATTCTTTTTGATCTAAAATCTTTAAGGGATTATCGATAAGGACTGAAAAATTTCAATCAAATTTTGTAAATATCTAGGGTAAAACAAAAATATCTATGAAATGCCCCTTAGGCAATTTTATAATTATGTTAAACAATGGATTTGCCCATGTTTGATTCCTCCATTGGTAACACTGTGATTCGTTATTTGTATTCACTATTCGAGATGATGCAATCACAAGTCAGTCAGTTGTACGTGCGTGTGTTAGAGAGTAGGTACAGATAAAGAGAGTAATTAATAGTTAATTAATTGTGATTTATTATGTTTATATTAAAAAGAGATTGTAAAGTAATTGCATGCTAGGTGGGGTTTTATGCCTTTGGGCTTTCCCCACCTTGGAGCTGTGAGTATAATCTTGTATCAGCTCTGTGGGGACAATACTCGTATGAGGTAACAGGGGTTTGCACTCCTCAACGACAGTTGCCGCCCAAAGGCTGGCAATAATCATCTTTATGACGTTAAACGAATTTACACTGGTGCGTTTGTATGTTTGTACCTGTACGTACGTACAGGTAAGATACATTGCACGGGCCAACATCAATTACCAGATAACGATCTCGGTGATGTCACAGCCCGGTACCAAACGCGCTGCGTTGTTTCTTATCACCTTGACAGAGGCAAGAAACGACGTAACGCATGACATAATTATGTACATGTATGTATGCATGTGTGTCTGTGTGCGTGTGCCAAATTCTGTATATAAACTCTCAGAACTGGCTCAAAAATTGCCAGTGTTTGCCGAGGATTTGGCTCTCCCATACTTAATTGTATGAAGTGGCAGAACACGCAAAATACTGTTGAAGACCTTCTAGTGTGAATATCTCTCACGACAAGGTATTCCACAAGCTCCTAAAGTTATGTTTTTTATTTCACGTGAGATTCATCTCCATCTTTCAAACATTACAACAAATTTCCTAGTCAAAAATGTGAATGACTAAAAATTCAATTATTTAAAAAATATTAGACTTCCTCTTATACCTACCTGAAGACATACCTACTTAAGATAAATTTTCTTTCTAAAAGCAAAAAATTTAACCAATTCACCTAACTTCCCACTATAATTACTCAGAGCCTAAAACAATCAATTTCATGAATCATTTAGGTAATTAAATGAATTATTTCACTTAAATAAAAATATTGAGTAAATTAATTGCATTTGCAGAGTTTTATATATTTGCTCAGGATTTAATGTAAATTTAGGCATTATTGGTATTAACTGATTATCGATTTTGACAGAGTTAATTTCGGGGGAAAACGTTGGTTTGATAAATGATTATAAATGATTGGAAACCAAAAAATTTACATTTTCGACTGAAATTATTTTAGCAAATATGAATAATAAGAAATGGGGACGCCAAGACTTACTCCTGGCGTTTTCCCTTCTGATTGAAAATTCGCAGATTCTCCTGATTTTTGATTTTGACTATGACATATATATTATGTATATATACATATACAAGGTCTGTGACGCTGCTGTGGCGCTTTGGCTTGTACTAGCTCTGGATTTTTGCTAACATGTAGGTAATACTGCAGAATTCGTTATTTCAACGAACCTTTTCTTTTGTGTGCCTACGGGTGGCTGTGTGCGCAGTAGCCCATGTCCATCAAATAAAAGGGAAAATATTGGCAAAATAATTTAGGGGAATAATATTCTGAAATAATTTTGACGTAGGTTTATCGTTGTGATTATATAGATAGGCTAAACTTATTATACTTATATGTATAAAACCGTTTGCTAATTCCAGCGGATTTCTCATATTTACTACAATATTCGGAGAAGTTTTTTGGCCCGCTGACAAAACATTATTTTTCAGTTCTTCAAGCTGTTCACCGAGTATTAAAACAGGAAAACGAGATCAAATCTTCATTTTATCGGACATTACTTATTGCGTATGCATCTATTTAATAAAATAAAATGTTTAATGAGAAATGTGTGACGTTAAAGCTGTGATGGAAAGGGTGGAGAAGTAACCAGTAAGAAAATGCGATCCAACTGAAAAGATTTCGTCGGCTGCATACACTATACTCGTTAGAATTTTTTCATTTAGGTGAGTATATTATATAAATGTTTTAATAGTATTTTGGCTAAATACGTCTTAAATAACCTTGATTAATACGTTTTTTATAGCTTCACAATGAAAACTTTAAGATTGATGCTGTGAATCATCCAAAAATGACAGATATTCTTTATACTGGGATAAATTTTTATTTGCAAAGAAAAAGAGAAAGAAAAAAAAAACAAATCGGGTCACCCCCTCAGAAAAAATTAATGGTATACATTCTTCGTTGGATAAGATAAAGGCTTAGGCTATACGTAAGGTATGTAATTGAAAATTCAGCCTTGTCAATCGCGTACTTATGTATAATCAAAATATCGTTTTGAATCACGATTGATTTTTTTGAAGTGAAACTTTTAGGTTTGGCGGCTATGAACAGAAAAAAAAAAACGTGAATAAATTTACCAGCATTTGAATGCTCAATAATCACGTTAGGCTAATTATAGTCCTCGATTATTTGACTATCGTGACAAACAATTATTTCACAGAAAACATATTTAAAATTACTTCGAAATGAAACGATATACCCAACAGCAATGTGGCCAATTTAAATTCGATGAATAGGCCTATACAGTATGATATCCGATATGTGAATAAATTGAATGTTGGAGCTTTCCTTTTATCTTGTGATTAATTACTATATATCCTATTTATGTTGAAAGCGCGATCTAAATAATGTTTTGAGGAGGGAACAGTGACTTGAAAATTGTGTATCAGTAGCCCAGTAGTGAAATACCTAAGGGTTTAAAAAATTATGAATTTAGACAAAACGTTTTACTCCTGGAATATATGGTAGGAATAAACTCCCAAGTTGAGTGATAAAAATGTTTCATCTCATATCCTGTGTTTCTACCGGTAATGGGTTGGCCTCAAATGTGTGATTGCTTTTAGTTTCGAATTATTAGTTTTATAGTTTTCTCGGAAATTCCTGAACTAATAGGCACCAAACGTCTATCAAATTTGCACTTACATTAAGGACAATCTATCTTGAAAATTTCAGCTTGATCCTCCCTTTCGTTTTCCCAAAATATTGGAAAAACAACTTTTCCAGGAATTTTTTGTTTTCCAGTTTTCTTGGAAACTACTGAACCAATAGGCACCAAAATTCTTTCAAACCTGCTCCTATGTGAAGACTATATGTCTCATGGAAATTTTAGCCTTATCTGTTTTTGTAGTTTTCTCAAAACTGTGAACTAAAAATTTGGGGTATACATAATGTATAAATGAACAAAAAAAAATTTGGTCAAAATGGGAAAATCAATGGTAAATTGGTTTGTTTTCTCAAAATGGATAACTTTCATTTTTTATACCCCTAACAATACCCTATTTGCTAGCAAAATGTGTAAAAACAGTTGTACACCTAAATTCAAGAATATTTCTTAACATTAAGTTAGGCTTGCGTACTCGTTCGACAAGGTTTATCCTATATTTATACATGGGGATCACAGATAAAATATAGCTTAAGTAGGGAATCTGTACTTAAGTGTTATGTTCGAGAGTCCTTCTCTCCCCCTTCCGATGGAAGCAGAAAATAAGGAAATTGGAACGTTTTTATCGCTCATTCAGGACCTTACCATTATTTTATTTCATCCATTTTTTTCTACCAAGTAGGGCTTGTAATCAAAAAATGTTTGAGGTTATTGGTTACTGGGAATCAATAAAAATTTATATTGGTTACTGGTTATTAGTTAAAAATGTACTTATTTGGTTACTGGTTATTGTTCTGGTTAATCAAAATAACTTTTATAGTTATTGGTTGTGGTTACTGTTTATTGGATGAGACAAAATCCGTGGTAAAATAGACAAAAAAAAAAAACTTTTTCCAAGTTAAATTATCAATAATTGATAATTTTCCCGGAAATAATGGGTAATTTTTGAAAAGAATAATCAATAATACTATTATTTCAGAAAAACCAATAAAAACGGATTCTTTCTGGTTATTGTTCTGATTAATGGCTTCACCATTTTATGAGAATTGGTTACTGGTTATTGGTTATGTGAAATTTGTTTGTTTTGGTTATTGGTTCCCAAATCGATGTTGTCAATTTATTTAGGCTTTTAGTGGTTATTGTTCTGGTTATAGTTGTGCTTACAAGCTGTACCAAGTTCTAATAAATTGTTTGAATTGCATCAGAAACTTAAAATAAGTTTACATTAAAAACGCCTTTTTAAAAGATAAGCTTTTATTTATGTTTTTTTAACTTTATAGCTTCATGCAAAAAAATATTATTTTGTTGTGGAAGCGTTGGCATATTTTAAAATCGCAGTAGTGAATAGAATAAAAGTTTATAATAAGTTAGGTTAAAAACGAGTTTTTAAAAAATACGCTTTTATTTTATAATTTGAAATTAGATTTGTTTGTTTAGAACGGATTTTGCGGTGTAATTTTGTAATTATAAAAAACGTAACCCTCTTTAACTGCAATATTTGCAGAATAGCACTGAATCTTAGCTAATAACAACAAACTCGATGAAAGCGATCCCAGTGGTTTGGTACCAAATTATATGAGTTAGTAACTGCAATAAAAGTGTATAATAACATTTCCCACCAATAAAATACGCATATATATATATATATGTGTGTATATAAATATGTATAGAAAAAGAACTAATAAAAAAAAATTGTTTGTTATGAAAATAATAAGAAAAATCGCACCACATTTGAAGTAAAAAAAATATAAATAGCTTTACACCACTCGGTATTTTTTGTCATATTAAAATAATTGTAGAGTGTATGGGTGACCGACACAAAAATTTTTATTTCAACCACTTGGTGCAAGGATATACCCAGTTTTCATTCAATTTCAATGCACATACTTAAAATAAATTGTTCTTCTATGACATGTCCACACCTAAAAATAATACAAGGCTGACAAAATCTTCTTCAGAATTCAAAACTAATGGACGATTTTGGAGCTCACTATAAAGATTCCAAAACAACGCCTGAAAATTATCTTTAAATTAATTCTTCATGAGCAACTAGGGAGTATTTTATTTTTCTCGAGGAATTTAAAAACAATTTAAGTAAAATTGGCATCCCATGAAGTTATAATATATAAAACAACCATTAGGTTAATGCGATCGTCCTTGGAATTCATACGAAGATCGTGGAGCACAATAAATAAAATAACACCAAAGGAGGCTCTGAGTAAATTATTGAGAGAATTCCCAAAAAGTGTTCGCACCCATTACCTAAACTGATTGCATCCATCTTCTGATCTACGTGGCGCAATATATAGTTAGGAGCTGTTTCTTGCAGCCAAAAGATTGAAAGTCCGATAGCTGCAGCCGCCTTCACATTTTCGATCTGAAATAGCGGTGTATTCGGTTTGGTTCAGTTCATGCTCCTTCATGTGACTGGAAAATTTATTACTCGGAGACCACCGGCCACCGGATCCGAAATAACCCCTTCTCCCCACATCGATGTATCAACTATTTCCAAACGCTGGGTAAAATGGTTACGTATAATTATTAATTATGTTGCCGAAATCCGATAAATAAGAAAATGAAACAAAAAATTCACAAAGTTTCACACTTTCACACTTTGTAACAAAGAGAGGAGGGCATTGAAAGTGAATAAAAATTAAAAAAAACTTTAGTGCAGCTATAGTCTCACTAGAAAAAGTAGGTTTTCGAGAAAAAGAATTACGAATTTTGATGGTCATATTCATTGTCTATAAGTTTATATGCGTTAATGGTATGTTATGATTGTATGAAATGTGTTAGCTGCTGACAAAATATTAAATGTGAAATTTAAAAGCATTATTTCTTGAAAAAATGAAAAATTAATTAGTATGGTAAATAATCATATAATCTTAAATAAAAAAAAAGAAAACATGAACATATTAATTTTTGTAAAAAGAAAAGTTCATACAAATTAGGAAAAAAAAGAGGTAAAAAAAGGTTGACCGGAAGTACCGTCCGTCTGGCCAATGCATGCCAAAATTAGTACTTTTTTACAATAAATTATGACAAATATTTATTTAGAATTTCGTGGCTATTGGTGTAAAATTGATCATTTTATAGACAAAATAAAAACAAAAATGGTGGTACCGGAAGTACCGTCCGGCCGATCCATACTAAAATCTGTAGGTTTGGTCCTTGGTTTGGTAAAAATGTTCGTATCAAATTTCATGATTATCGGACAAAAATTGCAACCTGTACAGTGGGAACAAGAAATTGACTTATAACTATTACATTTTGACTCCAGAAACATTTTCAATGCTAAATAACTTACCTACTTTTCATTCATAACTTTGTCTTACTCATTCAAAACAACGACTAAAAATAAAGAAAAACTAGAAGCTTCTTAAAAAAATTAAAAAATACCATACATCAATAAATTCATTAGGTATTTTTAAGTAGCTTTTTACAAAAATCTGCTTATTAATTTTGTGCTAATGGAAAAACCCAGGGGTTGGAGTAAGTACATTTTTTGTTTCATGACCGAAGGAAAATTTTAGCACCATTTTTGAAAATTCATATCTATGTATTTGTATGTATATATATTTGTATATGTGTGTATAATTCTTATTAACACGGTACAGAATGTAATTTTTGTTCAATAATCACAAAATTTGAACAAAACATTAGTACTAAGTCAAGAAAAAGAGCGTCCAAATTTGGTGTTGATTGGTTTTTTTGGTACCTACGTCATAGGTGTCATTATGTTGAATTTTTGTCAGTTTAATGTCTCTATAGCGAGTAATTTTCAAGTAATAGTTACAAAATTTGAAATAGACATTCATTCAAAACAGTTCTAACAATCTTTCAAATTTGGTTGTACTTAATTGGCTTCATGGTTTATGCCCTGGGGCTGTTGGAAGGGTTAAAGTCAATAAATGTTGAAATTTTTGTCCAATAGTCACAAAATATAATACGAATAATACCACTAACACAAGGACCAGACAGCTACCAATTTTAGTTTCTATTGGTTAATTTTTTTCTGAGTTATTAATTATTAGTACGATTATCAAGATAAAATACGAATCGTGTAATATTTTTATCATGTAATCATATTTTGTAAATTCAGAAATACTGTAAAATTTCTCAAAAACACCCGTCGCTCTTAATTGCTAGAATACACAATTCCTGTCTAAAAACTCCTACATTTATCCATTTATTCAAAATTCAGTGATGGTAATGAGAATTTGCTTTTTTTTTTTTTAAACAAATGCTTGAAAAATAAATGCTTGACATTTAAAAATATATACTCAATAATGGGCATATGTTCCAAAATGAAAAAATGCTCGAGAACTTATGAACGTTTTCAATAGTTCTGCTTTTTGGCCTAAACAAATGAATACTCAATAAGTTTACAAAAAATCAATTTTTAAAATACAAATTTATTATAAGAGTGAAACATTGTGTAAAATCTAATCCACTCACACAGCTGTTTCCCATTCTAAATTTTGTTCTCGAGTGAGTAAACTATCTAATGAGCATCCATAAAGTCTAAATTTTATTTTCACTTAACAACTCATAAAACATCCCAACGGCGTAAGCACATAATTATTGAAATTTGCAACCTAGCAACTGATTACATATTATGTTAAGAGGAAATATTAAAAATGCTTTAGCATACTAAGCAAATGCTGAACATGTTTGAGCCAATATAAATGTTTTAGCAGTTTAAATATAAGCTCATACTGAGCAAATGCCTGAACATACTCAGCAATTGCTCATCAATAATAAATGCTCGAGCATTTACCATCACTTTCAGAATCAGCAATTTCCTAATACACAGAATTTGAATTTTCGAATGCTTTAAGTTTACGCCTTTGATTTTTATTATCACAAACAAAAAAACCTTTTCAAGCTTTTCATTTTGTTTTCTCTAAAAATTCAAGCAACTTTGCTCCAGTAATTTACGTTAATAAATTTTTTAACCATTTTGAAAAGCTTCATTTCCTTCACATCAGAAGATTATATTCTGTATAATTTTCACATGTCGTTTACTTAACATCGTGGACCTGGTCGGCGTAGGCTAAAAATCAGTTATACCGTCACATTCCTGACCCAAAACAGCGATGTGCTTTAAAGCCACCCCCCTCCATGTGACTGCACAATAATTTTGTGAAATCTTGAGTAGACCATCAAATCTCGCCCAGTCCCTCCCATCGACAATACATAACCTCTGGACTATAGTATTTTCCAAAATGAGCGATAGCACCCCCTGAAGGGGTAGTATACTGCAGTGATCTTAGGGTGGCGGCAGTACTTTGGAAGTAATTAGATTAGGGAGCGTTGAACAAAAATGAGAAGAAACATGGAGACATGAAGAAAAAAGAAGAAAATTTTGAAAAACTGTTTGCACAATATGCTTGATCAATTTCCTAACAGTTTGTATGTGTTCTTGAACTCGTAGGCACGAAATAAAATTTATAGGCTAATAATTTTTCAATTTAAGGGGTGAAGCGCTTTATTAATAAATCATCTTTCATTACTATGCTCCGTAAGTAAATATATTGATGAATAAAAGAATGCAAAATGGTTTTTTGCATCTTTCTGTTTGCTCGCTCAAAGAAGGTAGATTTTCAGGTTAGCGGGTGTTGAGCTATTTTCTTTTGAAAAAGGGGTAGTAGTAGGCCAAATAAGTTTGGGAATCTGGATCTGTTCGAGACGGTAGGCATAATTAGTCTCGATACCGACACACAACGAGTAAAATATGAAAAAAATGTACAAAATAAAAATAAAATAATCTGTAAGCGTGGCCTAGGACCTTGGCTACAGTAAACTGTATTTCCCACATTATTGCTTCAGTTCAGTATTAGGTACTCATGGTGAAAAATAAACACGAAATACACATTCCTACCTGAACCCTTGCTGCTTCTCCTTCAATTTGGAGACCAATGTTTTTTTTACCCGGTCAGCATCTTCCTGTTCATTTGAAATTTTCATATTACCAATTTTTTCTTTGCTCATTTTAAATTTTTACACACGATTAAGATTGAGTGGAAAAAAAAAGTAAACAAAGAAAAAAATTTTAGGTTTAAAAATTTATTGAAGTGCGAAAATTAATATTAATTTTGGACGTAAGATGCGCGAAAAAAAAAAAAGTAAATGAAATGTAGAGATCAGTAAAAATGAAATATTGTCTCTCATCTCTGAAATAACCGGTTGCTCGGAACGATTTAAAATAAATACTGCATGAAACGTGTTTTTTATAGATCAGTTTTTGTAGAAATAATTGCCTCGTGACGTCATGAATGTAAAATATGAGCGCTCAACAGCTAGTAAAGAGATGATGTAGATTTCGCGAGAGACAAAGACGGTTCAAAGAAAATAAAAATAAAATTACAACAATAAATTTTACCGACAATACGTGCATCAATGAAGAGAGATGTTTTGAAAATTGGCGACTCACATAAAATTGTTCGATTTCTATTTTATAGTTTAAAATTACATTTTTGACGTAAATATTTAAATAATCACAGCGTACGCTGTTATGGAGGGAATAATTTGCGGGTAGGTACAGGATTACTTGTTTCATCTAAATTGAAATCTTGTGTTTTCCTGATCGGATTATCAATAAATTGATACAATAAATTGATAACAGTATTATAGGTATTTTATTGGAAAGATATTTTCAAATACTGTGTTGCAGTGTCAGTGTGAACCTTTCTAAGAAAGAGGTGGGTGAATAAGAGCTATTTTTCGCACGTCCTATGTTTAGAGAAAAAAAAATTCTGGCTTTCTGAATATTTTTATTGCTGTTTGTTGCAGTTGAATATGTTAAAACTTTTTATTTATGTAACCTTTACTGAATATAAATATTTACAAAGGTACCTGCAGGTATCTTTTATGACCTTTCAAAGTTAGGTTATTAGAAATTTTTTCCCCTTTTTGGAAATTGAGAAAATATATTCGTAATTTTCCATTAAGAACGCAATATTAATCATTGTGGTTTTTATGTGTCGATATTCAATAATTATAAGCATGTATATACAAGTATTAATTGACTACAGTTCATTATTGGGTTCTTCATCTACCTATGTGAAAATGACCATTTTTATGAAATTTACAAAAGTGCATTTGTGACACCAACTGAACAAAATTTAATATAAATGGCCGTCCGTCTCATACAAATGCCTGCTCGTTATGTGACTAATTAATGTTTAATCGTCACATTTTTCTTAATTCTATACTTCATGATATTCTTTCACGATAAAATTTTTTTTAGTTGATCTATAAACAGAAAACAAAAAAAAAATAATGATTTTTTTTATTTTTTTAAATACTTCGAGATATTTAATTTTTTTTAAGTCCAATAAACAGATTTAAACATTATTTCTCTACTTTTATCTTAATGATAAGTTTCATGCGATTGAAAAACCTCATTAATCGGTCTATGGACGAACAAAATAGCTTTTATCAGTCCAATCGACTTGTTTCCAGACTTTTCATATTTGAATACCTACATAGCTATTACATGATTACAAGTTGTACCTTGGGAAGGTGGAAGAGACACATTGTATTCCTTTCAAAAAATATGGGCGTAAAAAGTATCATTTGCACTACCTCCTCCGAAAATTTCTACTTCGTAAAAAATAAATAAATTTTACAACGTAATGTTAAGGTAACTTACTGAGTTCACATTATTATCAGATTACCAAAAATTCAAAATTTAATTTTGAATTGGCGAACGTTTAGAATTCCTTGCATTTTCCTACCCCTTTCCGCTGCAAAAAATACCTAGTCATCTATTGTTTTTTTTTTAACATGTATAAGCACGAGTTAAAAACGAACCATTTGTACCTTGTATCAAAATCTTCCTGAAATATCAATTACACTACCAGAAATTAAAATATTGAAAAAATCTTTCCTTAGTAGAAAAAAAAATTCAATAGATGTGATTTAACGAATTGAATCACGTGGTTCAAGAACTGACTGAGGAAAGTATCTTCTAAAATATAATAAACAACATTAATTATCCGCCTTTCGAGTAGTATGATATAACTAAAGCATCTCTAGTTTTACCAAAGTGAAGTAAACCGACATTTTTCCCCCAAAAAAGTCCGAAAACCACAAAACTCTAATCGCTGAGCAACGAGGCGTTTTGTGGTTTTTGGATTTTTTTGGAGGAAAAATGTCGGTTTACTTTACTTTGGTAAAACTAGAGATGCTTTAATATTACATAATGTAAGCTATGTTTTATTTTCCAAAAATAACGTCATGGGGTGACACCTTCGAGGATATATATATGATGGAGACGTAGAAAGCGCTTCTACAGACACTCCTACTTCCAACTAAATATCTGATTGAAGGAAAATCTCGCAACGTGCATTTGTTTATAAACACTGGCGTACAAAGTACCTCACTTTTACACCTATTTTCGATTTTGACTGGTTGAGGTGTTCAGTCTGGGGTATTTCATATGCCAGCATTCAGCATCTCTAGTCTGGACACAACTCCATATTAAAACTGTTCCGTGTCTCCATCATATATATATATATGTTACGTACCAAGCCCAAAATTGTACATATTGGGAATGGTACAAGCATTTTTGTACCATGCGTGAAATGAACAACCCAATTTGTACAGACTCCGAAATGTCTGGCTCAGTATAAGTAATACTGTACAATTTGCGATTAGTGTACACACTTGATAAAAAGAAACCACATTGTACAAAATGTTTTGTACCAACTCTGAAATACCATATTAGTAGTCATGTATAAGTGTTCATTCTTTGCATGCTTGAACACAATATAACATGATTATCTACTGCATGATACGAAGTTACAGAGGAAGGGCGAGTGTTTTCTTGCAGTCACATCTATAAAATTGGCACCACGAGTGGCGTGCTTCCACAGCTGTACAGTCGCAGTCAGGTTGCTCCATGCTCAAATTCTTTCTTGAAAAGTGAAGATGTACCATCAGGCTAGTATCTCTTTGCGAGCAGCAAGCAGGCAGAATTTGTTAGTCGGAGGACAAGGTTCCTAAAGTGCGCGTGTACTACTAAATGTCGCACCAATTAGTGTGCATGCAAAAAAGCAAATGTGCTATGCAATTCTCGGTGTCACAATTCATTGGCCTGTTGTAACAAGTAGACCTTCTTCGATTTAATTTATAGTTAGACGTTCGTACACATTCGTATGTTATAATAATCTCTGTACATAACTGTAACATTAACAATAATAATAATAACAACGATGCGAGAGACGAACAATAATGCCAGTATATCTTCATTTCGCACTTGGTACAAAAATTCTGTACAAAGTCCATTTTTTTCTCCACCTCGGTACAAAACTCTTATACATATCGCAAATTATACAGTAGTACTTGTACCGAGCCCGACATTTTGGAGTCTGTACAAATTGGGTTGTTCATTTCGCGCATGGTACAAAAATGCTTGTACCATTCCCGATGTGTACAATTTCGAGCTTGGTACATAACATATATATATATATATCTTCAAAGGGTGACACCCAAGAAGGCTATTCCTTTACTTTTGGTTAATTCTGCTCTTCAATTAATGCATTTGTCTTGCAAGAGTGGAATAGCAACTTCTGGTGTCAACCTGGAGTTAACACCACATGGCAAATAAAACAAACCTATAATAGATTAGGATCAGTCGCGTGTTATGTCACAACCTGACTGAAAAGTATCAATAGTTGTATGTAGACAATGTGAGTCCAAATCTTTGAGGATATATATATATATTATTGAGATGACATGCTGCTGTTTCAGAATGGGATTGACTGTCATTAACATCTACACTGAGCACTTGTATACTGGTGTACAAATTACCCCACATCAATCGACATCGACAAATCAGAATAATCAGATTCTCTGGAATGGAGCAATTTGTACACCAGTATTTGTAAACAAATACAAGTGGCAATTTTTTCTTCCAGTCAAATTTTTAGAATTCAAAACACATGGTGTTGGCAGCACTATCCATAGGACATAAAACCACTATTATGTCATCTCCATCATTTATATATACGTATATATATATATATATCATCAAAGGTCCAAAAAAACTTATATCGTTATCACAAATCTATGTAAATAGATCAGTCACATGTGATGTCACAACCTATCTGAAATGTATCAATAGTTGCAGGTGGATCATTTTAGGTCCAAACATATATCGTTGTCACAAATGTATGTAAATTCCCATATGATTATGAAAAATGGATGGAAGTACCAAATTTTTGAAGAATAATCGAGGTAGAAAGTTAATTGTACTATTTAGAGTATCATAAGCTATCAACATAACAAAAAATATATTTTTTTGGGATCCTCAGCCTTTAAATATGTTCATTCACTTTTTTTACTGTAAAAATTAGATGATGAGTCAAATTGTTTGTTTGGACACAGTTTCTATTGATAACAATGTGATGACGTCAACTTGTTACTAATCTATTCCCATATAATTATGAAAAATGAAAAGAAATTACAAATTTTTAAAGAACAATGTAGTGGAAAGTTAATCATACTATCCAGATTATCAAAGGCTATTGTATAATGATAAATATAATTTCTACATGACTCTCAGCCTTTGAAAATGTTCTTTCACTTTTCATTTTGTACAAATTATATGGGTCAAATTGTTTATTTGGATTAATTTCAACTGATAACCATGTGATGACTTCAACCTATGACTGATCTCAGGGCCAGATTTGGGAGATGGAAAGGTACAACTGTACTGGTTGGCAGATTTTTAAAAAGTAGCGCAAAAAAGTAAGAGAAAACAAATGTTTGAATGTTTTTTTATTAAGTATGACTAAAAAATATTCAGTTAAACCCACAAATTATTAATCTGGGAAAAACGCCTGATAAAAATCCATAAAAAAATTTGACTGAGGGTGGGTGGCAAGAATTGCCCATCACTGTGACTATGTGTAAAATATGCATGTAGATCTAGAATTCAATTCTACATCACTATCTTTAATTAACACTTAAGTCATGTCTGAAGCCTAAATGGGCCATCAAAGTGTACCTTTTGATATACTTTGCTTTAGGTTTGGTTTATTTGGCACAAAAAATGACCATGGGGTACTACATCATGGTTTGGCAGTACCTTTCAATAAAACAAAGCATGCCCCATCAGAGTGTCACTGCCTCACTAAGTCACTGATTTACATTTTAGTGATAAAATGTTTTCAACTCATTTGCAATTTTTTCAAGTGCAAGCACAGCTCTTTTTTGATGTTCTTCCTTTTTTTTGCACCTCTGATATATCATTTTTAGTTTTAGAATTTTACTTGTTTGTACTGGCAGCAAAAAGAAGTTCATAAATCTCAGTAAGTGGGGTAATGGTATCTTCAGCTGATGTGGATTCTCTCGTTTGATATTCAGGGGCACTGGACACTTTTTTCAGCACATTAACTGAACCATGCCCAGAAGATGCAAAATGAAGAGGATAAATGTTATGAGACTTGTGGAATATTGCATCTAGCTCTTCAATAAAGTTCTTTTTCCAGTATCAGTGTTACTGATATTGTCAACCTTATCTATGTACCATTTTTTCAGGTCTTTAAATTTGTTCTCACATTAGAAGGTGGTATATGGGGGTACTTTCAAAGATATTTGTTGCCAAACATTTTTATTCTTCAAAGTAGAGATTTAAGTGATCTACCTCTTTCACAAAATTTAGCTGTTCTAATGTGTTGTCTCTTTTCCACAATGGTCCAGTAGGGTTGGCAGATGTGTCATCAAGAATAGAAAATAAAGGTATTTCTGATGCTAGACTTGATTGTTCATGACTCTAATCAGGAGTGGAAAGCAGAGCAGAGATTGAGCTTCTGGCTTCTTCTTCACATTGCAGATCCATTTCTCATTTTTACATATCTTGAATTTCTTGTAATTTTTGATCAAATTCTCTTTACTTTTCTATCTCTGATTAAACAATTTGTTCTTTTGATGCAGTGTGAAGGGGAGTATTGGGAGCTGATATACAATCATTCTGCAGCAATTTTGACATATGTTGCTGCATCAGAGATTTTAGCTCACTACCAACTTTTCATTTGACATGAACAGTACTTTTAGGTGTGAAATGGGTATTTTCTATGAGTGGTTTTGAAGGCAGTTTGGGTTGTCATTCTACTTTGATTTCTAATTTATTTTCTAGTAATCTAGTTGTCTATCTGAAGTTACAGCTACTGCTGTAACATCAACATTCAAAGCATCATAGGCAGTTGCAAAGTCAGCTGTATCAGATTCTGATACTACTTGCACATCTATTGATGCATGAGAGGCAGAGTTGAGTATGACATCATATGGTAAGTTATCACTTTTTGTATACTGTCACCACAACAGATGATCCATTGCAGAAAACAAACACAAAATATTCGAGGTATTTAACACTTATTAATCATAAGTAAGATGAAGGATCATACTCTTGTTTGTTTTTATCTTGAATAAGGATACAGTCATCTTGTATTAAGGGTTCTATATTTCACCATCCATGACGCTAATTTCCATTCTTTACCTCAAATGGCTCCATGTATTCAAAATGGCATTTCTGATTGATTCTCTGCATTTGCCATCTTCTACAAGCCTACAACTACAATTGCAACTTTATTTACCTAACTTTTTCAAATATTAAAAATTTTTCAAGTCCTTGTCAGTTGTCAGCAATTATTAGTGATGAGAATATTAGTTTTTTTTTAAAAGTTTAGTTAATTAGGTCTTGGTCACAAAAATATTTAGTTCAATGAACTAGTTCATCACTACTTAAATGATAAGAATGATGATTAATGAAAAACTTGTGAACAATGAATAGAGATATGTGTTGTCCTCCAGTTCAGTTATGTATATATTCCTCTCACATAGCATTCTTAAGAGATGAAATATTTTTTTTTTCATGTTTAATTGTTTTCAGTACTTTTATTTTGATAAGGATGACATGAAGTTCAACATTGTAGCATTTGCTAGGTAAAATTTTGGTAGATATCTCCATTATTCGGCTAATTAGAATTAAAATATCGCATACACATTTCCACTAAATTTGTTCTAAAATCCAATTAGAATTCATAAGGACTTGAAAAATTTTCAATATTTGAAAAAGTTAGTGTGTAAATAACATGTAAATACATATTGCGATTAAAGTTGAAAACTAGGAGCAAGCAAATGCAGAGAACCAATCAAAAGCACCATTTCAAATACACGGAGTCATTTGGGGGTAAGGAATGGAAACTCGCTTCCATGACAATGTTATAAATCATTTGTATATTTGATTTTTGCAGAAAAAATATTAATTTGTAAATTAAACTTCAACAATAATAAATTCTATACATTATAAAAAATTATTTTTGGTCAATGGTTAACCTATTTTGGGTATTCAAAATAAGGTTGTTGTCAACCACAACCAAAGTACAATCGATGGTCAAATAAAGCATTTAGAATAGACGTGGCCAACCAAACAACCAACTATAACAAACTTCCTTTTTTGTGTCATGTGATTTGCAACCATGGTTGCACAATGGACAACCAGGGCAAGGTGTTTTTGAAATTCATAGTATTATGTTACTATGCTATGAAAGTTTGGGATGATTCTAGATGCTGTTCTGGTTCATCAATTTTCTTCAAATTTGGTGGTATTGTTTAGTTTAGTAAGTTCATTGAGTCCGCCAAATTTGAACAAAACTGATGAATTAGAGCTCTGTTTGACAGGATTACACTAACTCACACCAACCTAAACCAGTAGGGATATACCACAAATATTCAAATAAAACTTAGCATAAAGCCATATAACATTCCTACGTTTGTGAAATCACCCTCCTGGTGTAGGTTGGTGTAAGTTGGTGTGATCCTTTCAAACAGAGCTTAGAACAGCACCCAGAATCATCCAAAATTTTCATAGCACAGAAAAATATTGCTATGAATTATAAAAACATCAACCCAGTTTACTGATTCTGAACACACTCCATATAAAACACCAGTTAGAAATGGGAACAATGGGACTTTTTTCTCATCAATAACTATCAATAGTTCTGGTTCTCTTATTGATAACTATGGATAACTATCAATAGTTCCTTCCCCCTCATTTGACCCAAAAATTTTGAAAACATACAGGCAAAAAGATAGCAATAAAGAGAAATCTTTAAAGTTTAAACTGATACATTTGTTGCCGGAGAAAGTGAACTTGCAAAACATTTTAGGAGTTATCTTTAATCAAGAATACTGTGAGAATAATGATAAATTATATTATACTTTAACTTGTTATTCTCACCCAATAGTTGTAGTAATAACACTGACTCAATGTATATTCTTTGACTATACAGAATTAACATGGACTGCTATTTGTGATAAGAATGACGTTAGAAGATGTAAGATGAAGTTAGTCGGGTTGGGTATGATAAGGATTCGTAAAACAGAAAATATTGCTGAAATTTGAGGTTGAACTGAATTAATTATATTTAAGCATTTTCTATGGTATTAAATTAAATTTTCATAATTTCTATTCTAAACAAAATTACCGCGCAAAGAACATTGGAATCATTATCAACCCAACCCGAGTAACTTTATCCTCCTATGTCTTGGCAATTGATAACGAAATTTTGTACATATTTTTCAATCAAATAGCAGTCCATGTTAATTCTGTATAGTCAAAGTGTATATTGCATTCTGTGATATTTCATATTTGTAACAAACTGTGATGATATATTTTGTGGAGCTGCTTTGTCGCTCATAATTTGTTGAACATTGAACATCTCATCCATCATAATTATGGATTAATATATTTGCGAAACTAATATTGAAGTTATTATTTATGTGTCAATTAAGTGTTTATATCTAGTCATTGTCTAATGTCATCGTTTATTTAAAGTCAAGTCATCTATGTCCAGTGAAATTCAGTCCGTTAAAATTGAAGTTATCTCATAAATACAATTTTTTTTTCTTATTTAAAAATATGCTTTTAGCTGTAAAACCACAGATTATTAAATATAATGGAAGATGCACATTCATCTAAATGCTGCTATGAAAACTGATACTGCTTTTGAAGCTATTTGTCCCAATTCTTTCAGTACCAAAAACACATTTTCTTGCCCCTCATTTGAATCTATGAACAATAATTGAAAAATTTTTCTATTCTGGGAAAATCCAGTGATGAATACTTACTAATGTTTTTGAAAGGTGATTCTGGTGAAGAACATGGGCAGTTTTGGTGTCCTACCTATAGAAAGCGCTTCTACAAACACACTTTCAAATAACTATCTGATTGGAGGAAAATCTCGGAATGTGCATTTGTTTACAAACACTGGCGTACAAAGTACCTCACTCTTACACCGATTTTCGATTCTGATTATTTGTGGTGTTCAGTCTGGGGTACTTTGTACGCCAGCAAGCGGCATCTATAATCTGGACACTCAATCCCATGTTAAAATTGTTCCATCATATATATGTATATATATCCTTGAAGATGGCTGCTCATCTCTTATCACCCTCATGCGCGTACCTGCTAGTAAAGAGCCTAGTTTGTCATTGGTGATTGGCTGGGGAGTGGAAGTTTCAACTTACAACTTTCAACTTTTTGAATTCGAGATTTTCAACGCGCTTTTAAACTTAATTTTTTGTTATATTTCTTTTTCTATTGTCATATTTCCTGTTTTTATTTTTTTTTGTGTTTCTCTTTGCGAACGTCTGTTTCTATAAATTATATTATTTAATTTGATTTCCTTGATCGATTTTATTAAATTTTTAATTAATTCTATGAACAACTTTAATCGTGCCAAGTCCTTCGCGAATACCTTCACCCATAAAATTCCTATTTCTTCAATTAAAAGAATATCGTAAGATACCACTTTAATCATGAATGATGGACTTATATTAGTTTAATACTTTACGAAATCAAAATTATTGCCTGAATTTCAAGGATTCCCATTTCCGAAGGTAAGAGTAATTTTCTAAACTTTGTTTCTGCTATGAGTTAAACCTGGTTAAACCACTCATTTCGTTATCTCATGTATATTTAAGTTATCTGACTATGTGTGATTGTGTTTTATGCGTCTTTTGTCATTTAAATCATTCTTTTTCAAGTGTTTGATGAATAGTTATTTACTTGTTGAATTAGTTTAGTGATGAGAATGTTTACTTCATTTTGTAATTAAATCCTAATTTAGTTTATGCATTTTTTTCTTCATTAATTAGATCGCTATTTAGGATGAAAATTACTCTGTTCACGGTTTCCGCTGTTCTCGGTTTTCTATTCATCGTTAGCGCCAACAATGTGTACAAAGATTTCATGAAAGAAGATGATTTTAAGAAAAATGAATTCGCCGACTTCGATGCTTTCGATGAAGATGACTGATTTTGAGACTGACGTCAAGTCTGATGAAGAAATGAATGAAGAAAATAAACCATCAGTTAATCCAACCTTTGGAGCAGAAGATGTGGTTGTTGAGGTAAAATTTAGAGTATGCTGTGTTGAATTTTTTGTGATGTTGAGGCTAATGCGATCTTTGTTTAGGATGCCGATGAATTTGATCATTTTGAAGATGAAGACGAATTTGAAGGTTACGAACAGCCTAATGAAGGTCCAAAACCATCCGCGAAGAAATCACCGGAAATCTCGATTGTTCAGGTGGAACGTTTACTTTCATAAAAACTTGTTTAGTGTCGAGTTCTTTGATTATTATTCTGTTATACTGCGTTACAGCTTCCAGGACAGATAAATTTCAATTACTATGTTGAAGCTGCTTTAATCTTCGGAATTTTCATATACTTTGCCAATTTCTTTCGAGGTAAACACAAGAATTCGGAATTGGTTACCGCTTGGTTTAACACTAATAAATCATTACTGAACGACAATTTTGCTTTCGTAGGTAAGTTTGATGATTTGGCAACCGTTGTTTTGTAATCATTTCAGAATCTTAATTTTATTTTTACCCAGTTTTCTTGCAAACGGGGTATTAAAATTGGTGGTTCAGTTCAACTATACTCGTTCCAAAAGAGAAACGTTCGAATTCTTGAAGGCGCAAACAGGCGCCCTCAAATAAAAGTTACGGAGAATGAATTGAACAATGCTAGGAAAAGTAAACAATTCAAACAAAATGACGTACTGCGCTTCGCATCCAGTGTGAATCCGTTCCATTTCCTTTCCCAAGAATGTCCACACACTCGGTTTATTGTTTGTGGTGGTTTGCGTTTCTCTTTTGGAACAGAGTTTATTGGTTTACTCATGTTTCAAAAAATTTATCATACTCAAGCAGAACGTTGAAAAATAACTATTTTTCTTTTGAAGTTCCAATGGTTAATGCATTGCGAGGTATTATTTTCAGTATGATTAGTTGAGAAATATTTTTTCTTGAAACAGAATTGGAATAAATTTTAAAGTGTATGACTTGAATTTGATATTTAGCTTTTGTGAGCATCATTAAGAGAGGGTCGGTGATTCGTTTGAGTGCGAAATCCCTAACTTCGAGGTTTCTTAGTATTCTTGACTTTTGATGCCAAGCCAATATCCTTGAATGACCTTGTGACGAATCTTAATTCCAATTCGTATGAAATGCCAGTAGATGAAAAAGTTTGAATTAGGATATTTTACAACTTCGTTTTGTCTCGATTATTCGCTTTTTATACTCTTGATAACTTACAGACTATGAAAAATCTAAATTTTTGTTTGATCATTTATTTTGTAATACTACTGCTCCTTTCTTTTTTTTCACCATTTCTCGTTTACTGAAATTTAGTCTTTCTAAATGTTCGTTTTTCTTCCAGATTTCGCAACACATTGCCAATTTATGAGTTGTTTTCTCTCTATATTCCTTTCAGCCTTATCATCATTTTTGCAATTACCGTTTCGAATAAGGTTTAATCATATGATTCTCCTTCGATACATTTTTATTTATATTTTAAAAATTCTTCTTGCCACGTACTATATCATTAAGATGTATACGTATGTGGAATCGAAAATCTAGTTTTGTATTTTTTTTATCATTTATAATGGGTGAAATTTTTGTTAGGAGTAATATTATTAATTTAATGTTTTTAAAAAGCTAATCCGTTTATGCGTTGTTTATTCGTAGGAGACGATGGTAAAATCACCACGACTAGTAGCAATGCAATGACTAAAGAAAGCGAACATCTGTACACATTATGGTGCAGTGGAAGAACTTGTTGTGAAGGAATGCTAGTAGAATTGAAATTCTTGAAGGTAATATTATAGTGAGAATATTTTGTTCTGAATAAGGCGTAAAAATTCGATTTTTTTTTTCAGAGGCAAGATTTATTTTCAGTTTTGGCCAACTACTGTGCTGACAAACGTGATCAAATACACATTAAATTTTCTTTAGCAAAAGAAGATATGGATTCGTATGTATTTTGTGTAGCACCGAAAAAAAATGCTGTAAAGATGAGCAAAGAATTAGTCGATTTGGTGAGTAGTGGTTATATCGATTTCGTGCATTTTTTGTAAAAATTTTTTTGTCTGTACAAACTAAATTACTAAATTATGTATAGGGTACATTTTGTCCTGAACGGAAATCGGGTGATAAATTCGAGTTACCTTCTATGTTCAATATTATGACTGAAACTAATGAAGTAGCAGTTTCGTTCCTGGATGCGAAAACTGTTGCTGCTTTCAATAGATATTCCGATCTCATCGAATATGTTCATATTTCTGATCGTTATTCGGGACCAAAATCGCCAGAGTACGTATTTGCAAAATATATGTGAATTATTGAATGATTTCAAGACTTGCATGTAGAAGGAGAATAATTTTTTTTTTTAAATAAAAATTTTACCTTCGTTCTAATGAATTTCGGAAGTTTTTTGCTAAATGTTCATCTGCTTTAATTTATGGCAGATTAAGCCATTAAAAAAAAGTAGTACTATTAATTTAATAACGTTTTATTTTTATGGGCGTCAGTGTCAACAAATCCTAATCGGTGAAGCTTTTCCAAGATTCTTGGTCCGTCCCTAATTTTAGAAAGGGTTTAGAATGAGCGGTGGTAAAATTTGTACAAGCGAATGAGTAGGGTTTGGTTGAATTTAGAGTGAGGTAACTGTTGAAAGGAGAAAAGTTGGGTGAATTTTGATAGAATGAGTAGATAAGGTTCAGATTATTCAGAAAGATTTTAAAAATTCTTTGTGAATATTATTTGATTTTGTTACAGATTCTCGAGTTTAAAATGAATTGATAATTTTATCTGGAAAACTCCCCGAAATCTTACTCATTCACTCGATTAATCGTGCAAAACTCATAGAACTTTACCTGTCCATTCTTTTTCAAACTTATAGTTTCTCAATAGCTTTTAATACGTGAATGCTCAAATATAATACTAACCTACGTACTTTTATTGTTGTACAGATTAGTTCTTCATAAATTTTTTGTGAACTTACTCAACGCATTCATTAATTTCCTTTTATTTAAAACACTTGGAACAGCTAATATTGGATGCTTTTATTCAACTTATTCAAAACTTATTTAACCCTCACTCATTCTGCTACATTTCACTCGCTCATTTCTTTAGAACTCGGGGCAATCGAAACGAAGTTGAATATTTCTAACAAAAATATTTTTATTCGTCAAAAATAATATTTCCGTGGTCCCAACCTAAAAATTATTCTCTCGAAATAATTTGAGACTTATCTTTCAGCTGTCAAAAATTCCTTCTAAATTGGGCATTTAGGTATCATCGAAACATTATGGTTCGTCGTTTCAAACCTGGATGATAAATGAATAACAGAGTCGAGCGAAAATTTTATTTGTTATTTTTCACAGAGATAATCCGTCTAAGCCTTTGGAGTATAAAAGAATGTTCCTGGTTGGATTTTCAATTCCTGACACGGGAAAAAGCGCCGAGGAAGTTGCAGAATATATGCATCCGCTCATGACTCTAGTCTTTTATTGGTTGGAAAAAATCAAGCGTTTTCGATTGAGTAAGGAGGTAGGTGAAATTATTTCAGTAGATGTTTGTATTTTATAGGGCTTTCGCCGTGCCGCAATTAATTGTATTTAGTTACGTTGAATATTCTCTTCTAAAACAATATCTTTTTTTGTTTTGGTCAGACTCTGTCGATTTTCTTCTAATTATTCATTTCGTCATTTAGTCTATAATGGCTGAACACGAATTGAAAAATTGTTGAAACGTTTTAGATAAAACAGTTTAGAACTAAATCTTCATTTTCTAAATTTGACTTGATGAAATTTTGTTTGCAAATTGTTTATATAGGGTAAAATGAAAACTGACCGTAACAGATCTCGTTTGGAAGAAGCATTTTTGAAAACTAACCACCTAGCAAGAACTGAAGCAGCTGCGGCTCGCAGGGAGGAGAAAAAACGAAAAGAAAAAGAAAGAATTCTTAAGGTAAGTGTGATTTAGAATTAGTGTTAATTAATGCTCCCAAATCGACTGGCTTTCTCATTTGAGATACAAA
>WOFM01000523.1:0-21446 GCA_011428145.1 Ericerus pela | reverse complement strand
GAATTGAGAGAATTGGGTGCTGCGCGTTCACTCCTTCGGCAAACAGATCCTATGATTGTGATGAAACAGCAAGAACCTGAGAGATATATACATTTGGGTAATTCCATTCATTTTTAATCTGCCGTATAGCTATGTCATTCTTAGAAGAAAAAAAAATCATAGTGTTATATTTTCCTCATATCAGAGAATTTACTCGCTCGATCGTATTTTGATCCACGAGAGGCATACCCCGAAGGAGTTACTAAAGAGAAACGAAGAGCTGCCATAGCAACTTCTTTATCAGGAGAAGTATCTGTCGTACCGTCTTCTCGCTTATTAGCCCTGCTTGGACAAGCTTTAAAATGGCAGCAACATCAAGGACTTCTTCCGCCAGGTGCTTCATCATTCGTCACTTGAAATATTAATTTTTCTGAGTATAATAATACTGAAACGTGTTTTTCAGGTACCACCATTGACTTGTTCCGTGGTAAAGCTGCTATTAGAGATCTTGAAGAAGAAAAGTATCCCACCCAGCTTTCGAAACAAATCAAATTTGGTCAGAAAAATTACGTGGAGTGTGCTCGATTTTCCCCGGATGGTCAATTTTTAGTTACAGGATCTGTTGATGGATTTATCGAAGTCTGGAATTTCACAACTGGAAAAATTAGAAAAGATTTAAAATATCAAGCTCAAGTGAGTTTTTTCTTCCGTAGTTCAATACCCAATCATGATGTATTCATTAATTTTTAATTTTTCAATAGGACAGCTATATGATGATGGAAGAAGCTGTTTTGTCTCTGTCCTTTAGTCGTGATAGCGAAATGCTGGCATCAGCCGCTCAAAATGGTAAAATCATCATATGGAAAATCATAAGTGGTCAAGTTCTAAGACGTGTCGAAAAAGCTCATTCTATGGGTGTAACGTGTTTGCAGTTTTCCAAAGACAACAGTCAGATACTGTCAGCATCATTTGATACAACATTGAGGTACGAAATAGCAAGTTATCTTCACTTTTTCAGAAACATTTTATGACTTTCGTTTCTCTTTTCAGAATTCATGGATTAAAATCTGGAAAAACGCTGAAAGAATTTCGTGGACATGCTTCTTTTGTTAATGATGCTGCATTTTCTGCTGACGGTCATAACATTTTGAGGTATTAACGATGTAGTTTTCGGTAACACGAATAATGGAATTAATTATTTTACACATCAACCATGTTTATTCTTTATTCTCTTCATGTTTTCAGTGCATCGAGTGACGGTACTGTGAAAGTATGGAATGTGAAAACTACCGAATGTGTCAGCACTTTTAAAGCCCTCGGCGCTGGTGATGTTGCTGTTAATAGTATTCACATATTGCCCAAAAACCCTGAACACTTTATTGTTTGTAACAAGTCCAATACGGTCATTATAATGAATATGCAAGGCCAGGTATATCACCATCATTAATCATATTTTCATTCCAATATTGTTGCACTTCATCGAGATTTAGGTATAAGGGCCTAGTGGTTCAAGTATGCTGGTAGTCTTGGATTGTTGATGGAAAATTGACCATGTGGCTTTCTAATCAACCAAAAGAATATTTCTCCCGAGCACTTGACCATTACGAAATGCAAATCCTCAATCGGAAACTTCAAAAACAAACGGTGGTGTTCTCCCTTAGCGTATACTTTAATGGTTTTGTTGAAAAATCTTAAGTGTACTGAGCAGTGGCTGTTCCAGGGGGACTGGGAAAATTTCCTCTAGATTCCAAAAAAAAAAAAAAAAAAAAAAAAAAAAAAGGAAAAAATGCTTAGAATCCAGATATAAACTCAAAAATTTGTTGAAGACCCAAAAAAAAGCTCAAAAAATTTTTGTTATTTCTCCCTCTTGAAAAACTCTCAACCAATCCGCAAAGAAGAAAAATCATCAAATTTTCAAAAGTTTTCGCTTATTATTTAAATTTTATTTCTCATCCTTGATACTGCCCCCTCTACTTCCCCTATGAACCTTTTGAAAAAAGTACCCAGATTATAGTCTACAGGAGTGAACAAGATAAAAGAAAACTGACTTGGATCGCGGATCCTTTTCAGTTTTTAAAGAAGTGATCAAGTCCTCAACCTGTGACTGATCGATTTATTTTCAGACTCTGTTTGTATGTTCGTTTTTAGGGTTTTTGCTCAAAATAAAAAAACTATTGTACCCTATTCACTTTAAGAACGACATCAACACTGTTGAGCATAATCAGTTCATTATTGAATTGAAAATTATAACTTTCTCGGGCGCTTATTATTGTAAATTATTATTTTTTCCTTTCCCCTTTTTCAACAACCTTCAACAACCTGCGTATGACGTCATGTCATTCTTGAAGTGAATAGGGTATAAAATACCCATCATTTTCCTTCTTGTTTTTTTTCCTCCTTTTCCTTTAATTAGTTCTATGTTTTGTTTTCCATGTGTGAAACTAATGATGTGCACTAATCGATTGGTTCGACTAATCGATTACCTCAGTTAATCAGCTAATCAATTTTTTGCTAATCAATTTATTTTTGCGAAATCAATTAATTAATCGAATACTATCCAGGCTTTGGCAAGAATCAAAAAATTCAATAAAAGAAATAGATGAAATATGAAGAAAAATGAAAATCCTTGTTGTCTATTGCAGAAGAAACATTTCCTGTTCTACTTCAAAGTCAAAATTAATGAGTGTTTAAAAAAAAAACGTGAGTTCCGCTGTCGCATACTAATGAAGGATTGAGGTGTAAACATAAAATAGTGTGGTTGTATGCATGTGCAGCATGTTGCACATGCAAACAATCACACACCTACACATAATGTAACACGGACAAATGAGAATTACAATTGTGAGAGTTACATATACTCAAATCTGATAATTGAAATACTCATTTAGCCTCTACCATAGACACCGACTGCTAAGATGTTTAAATATCAGATATTAAGTTTGCAGGTTTGTTTAAAAAATGGTAAAATCGATTACTTGAAATAATCGATTGATCAAATAATTTTCAATCAGTTGCACATAACTATGTGAAGCAAAAACCCTATTGCTACATCATTTATCAATTTAGCTTGTTAACTCTTTCAGTTATATTTTACAGATTGTGAGATCATTTTCAAGTGGTAAACGAGAAGGTGGTGATTTTGTTTGTTCATCATTATCTCCTCGAGGAGAATGGATTTATTGTGTCGGTCAAGATTATGTCTTGTACTGTTTCTCGATTACCTCAGGAAAATTAGAGCGTACTTTAAATGTAAGTTCAATTTTCATTATTTTTCCTTTGTTTTACGGAAAAAATTTATTTTGTTTTCTTTTTTATAGGTTCATGAAAAAGATGTTATCGGAGTAACTCATCATCCGCATCAAAATTTGCTTTGCACATACAGTGAAGATGGTCTTGTCCGGTTATGGAAGCCGTAATTTTATTCTATAATTTTGCATGTAAATATAATTTTTAAACTATCCTTTAAATTGGTAATTTCAACTCCTGACTTTAATGAAACCCATCAGTAATTTCAACGTATATTTTTAGAGAATCAAATTTATTTTTATGTTATTGAGAATCTTTGGTTGGAACATTGATAATTTCTTTTTTTTTAGTGAAAAATAAATTTCTATTGATTTTGAAAACAATCAAACATTGTACTGAATGGAATGTCAGAATATTATTGTGGCTCGGATGACTTCTTTAACGTTAGTATACGCCATTGTTTTTCATTTGATTGGCGGCTGTTTGATGATGCCAAAAATTCCATTATATTTGGTAAACGCATATATCCGGTAGGGCTGAAAAAAATTTATTACTGTGTGACTGCAGTTTGACAGTTGAGACCTCAAATCCTCGACTTACATTTAAATAGTGTTATATCTTGCACTAGCAACTCATTATTCATGTCAAAGCAATATGTTACGTTCAACTATTTATTACATACTGACTCGCATATGAATATGAAGAGTACATCGTATCCATATCAATATATTCTTATCTACAACTAGTTTGCGATGTCTTATCGCCGTCAGGTTACAACAGCCTTCCCCCTAAGGGGGAAAATGATAAGGCTGGCATTTTTCTCGAGAGGATCAACATGGAGATTTTCTCGATGATTCAGGTATAGGTGGCACATTTTCGAGTAATATTATCGGATTGGTAGGTGACCTTGGCATTTCAGCTGGAGTCGTAACATTAGGAGGTGGTTCAACATCCCATTCAAGTTCTTCATCACTGGTTGTATTCTTGGCATGTGGAATCTCACCTATATGTGCTTTTCTTATCTAGCTAAGGTGTCGTCGATGGATTTATCCATTTTTATCTCGAACTTCCGTCATCACATTTCCCAGTTTCTGCAACAAAATTCCGCAATCCCAATTTGTGGAATCTTGAAATATTTAAAACCAGACAGTTGCTCCATCAATTTTATCGTCATCTGATATCTTTGACCGGGTGTTGCATGAAGCAGTTTCTGCAATATAGAAGATGTTTCAGGATCTTGAGCAGTTTCCTGGGCCAACTCTTCTAATGACACTGGTAAAATAAAAATTTGATGAAGGGTAACTACACCAGGCTCATTGAGTTTCCAACCATCTGCAGTATCAACAGGGAAATGTGACAGGAAATCAGCATTGCTGTGGTCTTCTGATTGCCGATACTTTATCTCGTAATCAAAACCCTTCAAAAATATCGCATAGTGCAACATTTGCACAGCACAGAGAGCAGGTTTGGCAGAATTCTTTGAAAAAATTGCCTGCAATGGTTTACAGTCAACAAACAGGGTAAAATGATATCTAAAGAGGTAATGAAAAAACCTTTTGATACCCTAGAAAATTACCAAACTCTCCTTATCTATTTGGCTTAATTCTGCTTGGTTTTTGAGAGTGATCGGGAGGCAAATGCAATAGGGCCTTCAGAATCGTCTATTTCATGCTTCAACACTGCACCAATCGCATAAGATGATGCATCAGTCACTAAAATCAACTTTTTTTTCAGATTGAAATGGCATAAAATTCGCGGGGATGCAATTTCTTGTTTAATCAAATCAAAAGCAGTCTGGAAATTTTTATCCCACATGAATGCAGTATCCTACCCCAACAGATGATTAATTAGATGCAGTATTTTACTCATCTTGGGTATAAATCGACCATAAAACCCAACTAAACCAGTGAAAGATTCCACTATAGATATGTTCTTAGGTGTCAATGCATCAATCTTATCAAAGGTTTTATGAATGCCTTTTTCACTAACAACAAAGCCAAGGTATTCAAGCTCGTCAGTAAGCAAATTGCATTTTTCATTCTGCAGTTGTATACCATTTTCTGAACAAATTTCAAAAAATGTTTTTACATTTGTGAAATGTTCATGCACATTTTGTGACAAAATTTTAATGTCATCATAAAAACACCAATAACCCTTAACTGGCTTAAAAATAGTTTCAATATACCTCTGCCATCTTGCTGGAGCAGATTGCACAATGTGGTTTAGTCGGTTTATGGCAAAAAGACCACAAAGTGTGTTGACAGTCAGCAGTTTAGCAGTTTCTACAGACACAGGCATGTGAATGAACACCTCATGCACATCAAACTTCTAGTAGTACTCGCAGCAGTCAAAATTGTACAAAATCTCCTCGATATTTGGTATCGGATAATCCTCTGGAACAATAGCCAAGTTTACAGTTACCCTAAAATCACCCACCAATCTGACAGTGCCATTACTTTTTTGTAGGACTGCTATCGAAGTAGCCCAGTCTGATGATTCAACAGGTTTATAAATATTCGAAGAAACTAAACGATCAATTATGCAGTTTAAATCATCATGTAACGAATAGACAATATTACAATATCAGCAAAAAATTGGTTTTACATTATCTTTCAATTTTATATTAACAATAACATTTTTTAATGAGCCAGGGTGTTTGAGAAACAATTTATTAAATTCTAATGCAAGATTATTTAAAGCATGTTGCAAGTCAAAATCTTTTTGTAAATTTTGTTAGTTGGTGGTATGTCATAAATATTAAAACATAAAGTTTACCACCATTCTTAGCCAAAAACAGTGTCATAATTCCCATCAATAATGTACAATTCTAATTTTTGAAAAAATTTTCCCTTATAACTAAGTACAGTAATAAAAATCACGTAACATTAATCAACAAGGTAACAATTCAATGAAGTACTTTTCGTAATTTAATAAATAAAAATTTTGTAATTCTATCACACAACATCCGATAGGGTGGGTATACACTATTCTATATATAACACCATGTTCTCCTGACAGTCGATCAAGACATATATTATAAAATATAAGAAATACATTTTATTAAGTTGACTATCGGATCTTGACAAAATAAATAGAATTAATAAAGAATTCCCCAGTTAAATCTGAATAATAAAAGTCGATCACATCTAACGGTGTTATAAGTGGGGAAGTCATTCCTTTTTAACCAGCTTTTGAATACAGATGTACTTTGTTCATACCTTAACATAAAATGAAATGAAAATGAAGAAAATAAAATAAAAGTTTTTTCAATTCGGGATTGTGTTTTTGTATTAGTTCACTCTTCTTTTTAAATAGACGTTCTATAGATCGTATGTTAGAGTATTGACGAATGAAATAACTGAATGATCTTCAACATAACAGCTCCACAAGGTACAGCTCACCTACAAATCACAGCGGATATTCATCATCAAAGTAGTAAGATCGAAGCTAATTTACATCAGTTCTACCATGTGTTCATATAAACTATATTGTCTAAAGATCATCAACTGGATTGTTAGGCTTCTTATAATAACTTAGGTGTTGTGTAGGATCTATATGACATGACCTCATGTTCACTGTGGTATGTGGTAAACTAGGTTTTCATATCCTTCCTTTCCTAAATTCGAGGTACCTTGATTTTAAAGATCTGCGATCTTGGGCTGTCTATATTTTTATTCTAGCAACTTCAACATTTTAGATCTCCACCATTTTATTTAACCTAATACGAAGACTACTTTTGGGGCATCACAAAATTCAAAGACATTAAATTATGTTTGGACATAACGGCATATCTCGATCCACTGTCTGCTTCAAATTGCACAGTTTTCCCATTAACCAACAACTCCACAGATACTTTGTCGTTAGGGTCACAACAGCTAATTAGCAAAATTGGTGTGATCTCATATGGCTCTAACTGGTTTACTTTGGTTGCATTTTGAGTACAAACACTATCACAAGACTTCCCACATGCAGCAGCAACATGCCTCATTTTATTGCATTTATTGAAAGTTGCATTGTAAAAATGGCATACATCGGCTTTGTGTCCCTTTTTAGCGCTGCAGTAACAGACAATTTCACCAGAATTCGAACTTGAGCTGCTATTATTACAATTTGGTGTACTATTTGATGAAAATTTGTTCGACTTCTTTGGATAAAGATTCTTACAGACCACTGAATCCCTAATTTTATTCACATTGGAAGAGTTGGAACTAGCAATATCACTGACTTGAGATTTATGAAAATGTTGTATACCACATACCGCTTGTTCATCTATTTCAGCTTTACTGACAACTTCATCTAAGGACAGGTCTTTGGCTATGAAATAATAGCTCTGCGTTTTATGGTCACAAATTCCAGAAATTATTTGCATTTTCAGTTCTTCTTTTAGGCGATCAATAGTAGGAAAAACGCAATCTCTCGATAAATCTTTAAGTGCATTATAGAATAAAATTCTTTAAAAGTTTCACCCTCTTTTTGCATTCGCTGATGAAAAGTTTGTCTGCCATCGTGGACCAATGGTTTCTGGGTGAATTCAGTACAGAGAAGCTTATCAATCTCTGCAAAAGTCAATTCGGTGGATTTCTTTGGAACAACAAGCAATTTCAACTTTTTGTACACTTTTGCACCAACACTAGCAATAAAAAACTGTACAATTTTTGCATCGGAAACACCATTACAAGCAACAAAACATTCGAAACAATCTAAATACGAATCAATTTCTATAACATCAGGATTAAATTAACTAAATAACGAATTTTATATATTATTCGCCATCTTCGTCACCACTTGTTATATCTTGAACTAACAACTCATTCAGATCCTAGCAATAGGTTACGTTCAACTATTTATTACATACTAACTCGCAAACCAATATGAAGAGTACATCATATTCATATCAATATATTCTTCAACAAATAGAAAAATTGAAAATATTAATGTTTATCCATTAACAGTGGTTCGCATCTCGGTGATACATGGAACACATGTACACTTGCCTTTGAGTATATATTATTTCATATGGAGAGCTGATTCAACAAGTTCCATTTTTCAACAATAGTAAGCGTTTTCGGGGAATGAAATGATTTCTTTTATATGTGAGTATATCTATATATACAAATTATATATAGATATACCTTTATTTATTTAATTCCGACACCAATTACGAACAACTGAGTTCAGATTAAATATGGTTTCACTTGATTAAATCATAAAAATAAACTTAAAAAACGTGAGAAAGTAACTTAATTTATTGAAAAGATAATTAAACATAATTATAGTCTTATCGCCATATTGAATAAGAATGGAAGTGAGCGTCACATCATGACCAGAAAACAGAGAATGATATAGTAGCACAGATAAAAACGACGAGAACTTAACTGTGGGAGATCTTGATTGCAGTAGTACCAACTACTGACATCTAACACCCCCTTCCTGGCGAGTGTCGAGCCATTTTTATTGGAATCTCTTGAGAATGAATGTTCTTGAGTTATCACAGACTTGAAGAATCACAGCAGCTTGAGAATCACAGGAACTTGAGTTTACTTAATCTTAACAAAACAAAATGAGTAAGACGCTCCAAAAACAAAACAAACTTAAAATCTTAAATTTTTGGTCATAATATTAAACAAAAAAAAATTGAGCAAATAAAATCACAAAATTAATTGACCTGAAAAAAAGGGAAAAAAAAACGTCAAAATTAACAAACAAAATGAGAATCATAAAATTAATACTAGGTAACGAGTCACCTGCAAACAAAATAATATTAGTATTTTCAAATAAAATAATACGATACTTAAAAATAATAAGTCTTCCTGAAAATAAAGAACACATGATTAACCAGGAACAAAAACAAACATAAAATTATAAAAGTATCTGAAAAAGAAAATACAATTATTAATATTATTCTTGATCGAGAATTTGAATTCATCTTGATGGAATACATCTGGAACAATAAACAGATATATTAGTATTTCATCAAATTAAATAGATGAGTTCATCAGACTGCTTGACATCAACTTGGTCTTGATAATAAAAGAGAGAAACTTGATTTAAAGAAATGTCGACTCTTGAGAAAATTAATTTACTTGAACTAATGGTGAAGACGAATGCCCCGGTTGAACTTTCTTGACGATTTTTCCAGAATCCGAAAAGGTAACGGTAATAGTCGGTTCAGTCGGTGTAGTCGTAGACATCTTGATTTCACCTGCCATATCGGACAATTCTTGAACAAGCGGTAAATCTTGAATTTGGACAATCTTGTCTATCGTATCGGTTGTCACTGTATTCACGACTGGATTAAATGACACCTTCTTGATTTTCAATACCTGTTTCTTCTTCGTGACCGGAAGAGCAGGAGCTTGAGATCGGCTTTTACGTGTTTTCGGAGCCATAAAACAAAAGACGAAAATGGCAAACACAACCCGCGAATTTCTTGAAACACGAACTTGAAAAATTAAGCGATCTTAATTTACGTACTTGAGGTTTTTCATAAAATAAAATACGAATGTAATTCTTGACGATAACAAAGGCGCAAACACACTTGAACTCTGCTATCACTTTATTTATTTAATTCTGACACCAATTACGAACAACTGAGTTCACATTAAATTTGGTTTCACTTGATTAAATCATAAAAATAAACTTGAAAAACGTGAGAAAGTAACTTAATTTATTGAAAAGATAATTAAACATAATTATAGTCTTATCGCCATATTGAATAAGAATGGAAGTGAGCGTCACCTCATGACCAGAAAACAGAGAATGATATAGTAGCACAGATAAAAACGACGAGAACTTGACTGTGGGAGATCTTGATTGCAGTAGTACCAACTACTGACATCTAACATATACTCGTGTGTAAAAGAAGTCATTTAATTCCCTAAAAGCGCTATCTATGTCTGAAAGTAACTACGTATAGAAAATGTATACGAATCAGCTCTCCATATGAAATTATACATGCTCAAAGACACTGGCGTACAAATTACCTCATATCAATCGACATCAACCAATCAGAATAATCAGATACTCCGGAATGAGGTAATTTGTACACCCGTGTTTTTAAACAACTGCAAGTGGCAATTTTTTCTTCCAATCAGATTTTTAGAAAGCAAAACACGTTTCGTCGATAGCGCTATCTATAAATCTGATATCAAAACCACTGTTATGTCGTCTCCATCGTACATAATATATCCTCGAAGCGGTCATCTCGGATCTCTAAGTCGAGCGGTTGGAGAGGGTGTGTAGATTCCTCCTCCAAAGCTAGCAAATAAATAAAAGCTTATTTTTTAAAAATATGTTATATTAATCTATGGTATTAATTTTATTCATATGCTGGTTGGCACAAACACCGTGCATAGCACTTTAATTTAATTGTGAAAAAGACGAATAGTTGAACATTCGTTTGAAAACCGTGAAATTTAAAAATTTTTCTCAGTTAGGATGGATAGCAACAGCGATGAAGATCGCAAACAACGAGATGAATTCGTCGAACGGTTGAAGAAACGTGATGAAGGGCTCAAAAGAAATGTTGCTTCTCGTTCAGGTAATTGGTATGATATCTAATTTCACTGTTCGTTGTGTTCTTTATAAACTTTTCCTGTGTGTGTATTTTAGACAAAAAAGCCTATGAAGAAGCAGCTAAACGTCTCAAACTGCAGACAGAGAATGATCGTAAACGACTTATACCGAAATTACGTGTTGAATCTCGACGTCAGTACCTTAAGAAACGTAAAGAAGATAAAGTTACAGAACTCGAGCAGGACCTCGTAGACGATGAATTCCTTTTTGATGAAGATGAGTAAGCTATCAAAATTTTAAAAATTTCAAAATAAGCTTTGTTACATCAATTCAAATTAAATTATGTTAATTACAGACTCACAGAGAAAGAAAAATCAGCTCGAGAATTTGCTAAGAAAGTGCTCAATATCGAGAAAGAATTTGAAAAAACTAGTGAAATTGAAAAAGCCCCGCGATATCATATTCCTGAAGCTTCCAAAAAAGTGAATTTTAATTACAATGTGTACTATGTGGAGAAATTAGTTGCGTTTTTAATAAACTGTTTAATTGGCTAGGGCGAAGATAGGTATGAAGAAGTGGATGATAACGAAAAAATACCACATTATGAACAGAAAAAATGGGAACAAGAGCAGATGTCATCTGCCGTTTACCGTTTCGGTGCTAAAAATAGGGAAGATGAACAGAAAGCTTATGAATTAATTTTAGAGAATCAAATCGAATTCGTTAATCCTATCAATATTTCTGGAACCTTGGGTGTAGAAGAAGAGGTATGTTTGTAGGCTTTTGTTTAAATTGACTACTTTCTAATTTTATTGCCATATTTTAATTGATTTATTATTACGTTGATCATCAGAGGAAACCTCAATTGACGGAGAAACAGGTACGAAAGATGAATATAGAAGAGACAAAGAAAAGCTTACCCATTTATAAGTACAGAGAAGAACTCCTACAAGCCATCGAAGATCATCAAGTAATTTTTAATTTTGTATTTTGATGACATTTCAAAATCGGTTTTATTTTTTATTTTTTGAGTTTTAAGGTTCTTATTATTGAGGGAGAAACTGGTTCAGGAAAAACTACTCAGATTCCTCAATATCTTCATGAAGCAGGCTACACAAAAGACAAAAAGAAAATAGGATGTACTCAACCACGAAGGGTGGCTGCAATGTCGGTAGCTGCTCGAGTTGCTGAGGAAATGGGTGTTAAACTGGGAAATGAAGTGCGTTTTATTTGAATTACGTATTAATGTATTGATTTTAGTATTTTTACAATTCTGAGGAATTTACTTTTGTTTTATAAGGCTTTTCTTATTCATTCATTAGGTTGGTTATAGCATCCGTTTCGAAGATTGCACGTCAGAACGAACGATTATCAAATACATGACTGATGGCACGCTTCATCGAGAGTTTTTGTCTGAACCAGATTTAGAATCCTACAGGTAAAATTGAAACCAAAAAAACAAAAAAATCAATTTATTAAAGTTTATACAAACTTTCATGGTTATTTTCGTCACAGTGTCATGATAATTGACGAAGCTCACGAAAGAACTTTACATACAGATATTCTCTTTGGACTTGTTAAAGATATTGCAAGATTTCGTAAGGATTTGAAGTTGTTGATATCTAGTGCCACGCTGGATGCTGCAAAATTTTCCGAATTTTTCGACGATGCTCCAATATTTAGAATACCAGGTACTAACCATTTTTATCATTATTATTTTTTTTATTTTAATATTTAAAGTAAATCCTCGGCGCTGAAAACGAATTTTATCCATCTGTGTTTTTGGGTTACAGAATTATATAATCGTGTCTTTACATGTGGAGAAATATTTTATTGATTTCTAAGCGAATATGATCATTTCGTCTTGATTATGCTTACAGGCCGAAGATTTCCTGTAAATATTTACTACTCCCAAGCTCCAGAAGCTGACTACGTTAGTGCCTGTGTCCAAACGATTCTCCAGATTCACGTTACTCAGCCGTTAGGAGATTGCCTCGTGTTCTTGACCGGCCAGGAAGAGATAGAAACTTGTTTTGAATTGTTACAAGAGCGAACAAAAAAGTTAGGTTCATTTGTCAAAGAATTGATTGTACTTCCTGTATACGCCAATTTACCAACGGACATGCAGGCAAAAATATTCGAAAGGACACCTCCGAATGCGCGTAAAGTGAGTTTCCTGTTTCATGATATTTTATTCGTCCATGTTTTGCTTTAAACCGTCAAAATTTTATGAAACGTCCATTTTAAATATTCGTTGAGTCCATTATGTATTTTTTCATTCTTGGGTTCTGAGATGGAGGCCAATTTAGCCCAGCATCACAAAGTTATTTAATATAATTGAAGGGTCATCTCTGATTTTATAATGATATGTCGTATTGGTACCAGTTTATTGTAACGTTTTTTATGGCTTTATTTTTTATTTTTTTAATAGGTTGTTTTAGCTACGAATATAGCAGAAACATCTCTTACAATCGATAATATAATTTATGTGATAGATCCAGGATTCTGCAAACAAAACAGCTACAATCCCCGAACAAGTATGGAAACGCTGACTATTGTTCCGATCTCAAAAGTAAGATTACCACTTTCTCGCAGGTTTTCCAAGAATCCCTGCTTATTATATTGATTTTGATAAAGAATACCATCGTGAAAAAATCAACAAATCTTCTTATTTAGGCTAGTGCTAACCAAAGAGCTGGACGAGCTGGCAGGGTGGCAGCGGGTAAATGTTTTCGTTTGTACACAGCTTGGGTTTACAAAAACGAATTGGAAGATAACCCAGTTCCGGAAATACAGAGAGTGAATTTAGGAAATGTCGTTCTGATTTTGAAAGCGCTTGGAATAAATAATATTATTAATTTCGACTTTCTTGATCCGCCGCCACATGAGAGTTTGGTAAGTTTTTTAAATTTCTTTTCAAAACGAATGCTGCATTTTCAAATGAGGTTGAACGACTCAGTCGTAGTCAGCTGTCTATCTGTCACTGCCTGAAAATGATAGAAACTGTGTCACTATTTATTTTGAATTTAATGTGGTGCCCTCACAAAATCAGGATCTATCGTGTAACTTCATGCCCTTGTTTGTAAAGTAAGAATACTGTTTTGAATCAGTTGGTGGTACTTTGCGCTTTGAGAGTTACTTAAGAGAAAAATACCTTATGTGATATAAATTAAGTTTTTTGTAAAAAAATAAAAATAGAAATTTCCTTGAAGGGTACGTGCATTATCTCTTTTCGAATCTGAGAATTTGATATTATCCATACTAAATAAGTTTGAAAATGATACGTATTTATTTAATTAATTATTTATTTGTTAAAAACTGGTTAATGTATTATTGGCTCAAGTAAGCATGTTTTCGTCCAAATACTACTCCCGAAAATTAACAAAACATTTTTTGACGAAAGTGCCGGAATTTGGAATTATTGACTTATTTTTCTCGCGAGTAATGAGAAATATCTCTGTCGCGCATCAACCGCGGTAAGCGAGTATTTTTCAAGTGTCTAATTTTTTAATGGCTGTCATTCGAAAACCATTTGATCGATTTCGCTCAAATTCAATACCGAATCAGTCCTTAATAGTCTCAAACTGCCATAAAAATTTCAAGTCAAAATCTTGTAATTTGCAGGAGTTATCGTGATGATGACAGGGTAGGTTTGCAACACTTTGAGAACTCCTTCCTCCGAAACTAATGGATGAATTTCAAAAATTTTAACACGACTGTGTAGCCCATGAATGCTTTTAACACTACCCCAAGTTTCATTGTCATAGGTCAAACAGCGGAGGCTCCACAGACTTCCAAAAAGTGTCAAAATGAGCAAGAAGTGGAAATATATATATATATATATATTATTGTATGTAAAAGAATTTGTGTGACCTATATATTCGTGACCTGCGAATCAGGATTGGCGTTTTTCCATAGCTCCCGCCATTGCACTGAATGCAGTAGTTGTATTTTGAAAACACCACTTATGAGTCGCTTAACTCGTCATTCGTGTGTTATACGTCATTGTAGTACTCATTAGTCTTGTATTTTAGGTGATCGCCTTGGAGCAGTTATACGCTTTAGGTGCCTTAAATCATCACGGAGATCTAACTAAATTGGGCAGACGAATGGCCGAGTTGCCTGTCGACCCTATGATGTCGAAAATGTTGCTCGCTTCCGAAAAGTAAATGATTTTTACTTTGCAATCACCTCAAAACTTCGCACTTCTTAATGTTGGTAATGATTTTTTACCTTCATTCGCTATTTTCAGGTATAAATGTTCGGAAGAAATCGTTACGATATCGGCCATGTTAAATGTAAATAGTTCTATTTTTTATCGACCAAAAGACAAACAGATTCACGCTGATACAGCCAGAAAGAATTTTTTCGTTTTAGGCGGTGACCATTTAATGTTGCTGAACGTATATAATCAGTGGGCAGAAACTGATTTCAGCATACAGTGGTGTTATGAAAATTTTATTCAATACAGGTTTGTTGTGTTATCAAAAATAGTGCGATTGTCGTAACCTAGAGTGGTGTTTTAGGGAGGCCGTGTTTTTTTTGTTTTTTTTTGTGCAGCTGCAGATGCTAATGCAAATTTTACGGCATAAAATTTTCTAGAAGGCTTAATTTCTTTTTTTGTTTCATCTTGAAGAGTTTGAATTAGAAATACTATTCTAGACGTGAGTCCGCTATTTGTATATTTGAAATAATAAGAAAAAGTTATGCACTTGAGGTTTCAGTTCTCGATTAGTTCTGTTAAAACATAGTTCTCACACACAGTTCAACTCTATATTTTAGTTTTGTAAAATGATAAAACTCAAAGGAATTGAATTTTAAATACAACAATTAAAAGAACTTTTTTGATAAGAAAGGCGTGTGATACGAACACAATCATATCTTCAGAAGAAAACACTGTCAGAACTTAGTCATCGAGTACGTTCAGGAGAATTGAAGTTTTTTTCTGAGTTTTACCATGGAAAATCGAACAGCCTTGTAAGATAAGTAGTTTCGCGCCCTTTCCAATTAAAGAGTCTATTTAAAAATAAATAAATAAAATAAATAAATAAATAAATAAATAAATAAAAACAACAAAAAAAAACCCTAAAATTTTTCCTATTTCATATTAATTACTGTTAAACTTATTCGAGGTCGCGTATGGGTGTTAAAAAACGTTTTATGAAGTCCTTGGGGAAAAATGAAATACTTGAAAAGTTGAAATATGTTTTCTACATTGCGATAAAAGTGAGTGACATTTGTGGAAACATGTCACAACGAAATGTTTTTCGCGTTGAAAATTCGTTTTATTTTCGTTTTTTATTTATTTTGAAACAAACACGGATGTGTGCGCAATGCGCGTAAGACTCGACAACTAAATAAAATTATTTAATAGGAAGAATAAAGCCCCTTGAATCTTTATTCGTATGCCGCTGGTCTCGAAAGATAGAAAAAATATTGGTCTTTAGGTAGCCGGTTTTTTGTTGCTGTTATGTTTTTTCCCAATTTCTCAAATACAGTTTTTCTTTTAGATCCATGAAAAGAGCCAGGGATGTTCGCGATCAGTTGGTAAATTTACTGTCCAGAGTTGAAGTAGATTTGGTGTCCAACGTTTCTGACAATGTTAATATTCGGAAAGTAAATATATTTCATTTTATCTTGAAATTTGCTTTTTACCTAAATTACATTGAACGAAATTTCTATTTGTTTCCCCTGAAGGCCATTACTGCTGGATATTTCTATCACGTTGCGAAGCTGTCCAAAGGCGGAAGTTACAAAACCGTGAAACATAATCAAACGGTTGAAATACACCCAAGCAGCAGTTTGCGTGAAGCGCTTCCTCGATGGGTCATTTATCACGAATTAGTGTTTACAACGAAGGAATACATGCGACAAGTATAGTGAAATTAAAAGGCCCTGTTCTTAACGTTGTATGATGAAGTATTTGTATAACAGCGATGTTTACATTTTTAGACTTCCGAAATCGAAAGTAAATGGTTATTGGAGGTTGCTCCTCATTATTATAAATCGAAAGAACTTGAAGATTCGACAAATACAAAAATGCCAAAGACCGTTGGAAAAGCGAACGCAGAATTGGGATAGTGACTGATAAAAGTTGTAAAACTTGGTGAATGTTTCGTTACAAGTATGAACCGACTAATTGGTGATCAGTTGGAAAGAACTCCAAGGACTGGAATTTATATCATTTCGAAGACGTTGTTATATGCATGTGTTTTTAATTGTGTGAGTTAAGTTTTTGATAAACATTACTGGTAGTGTCGATTTCTGTTTTTTTTTTTTTCTTAAATTAACTTGTTTACATACCCTTGAAAAATTTTTATTGATGCTGCTATCAGGGATGGTCGGTATTCTACATGTAGAATAAGGATGTAGTATGAAGAATATGTAGAATATTTAGAAAATGAGCAGGATGTAAACAAATTGATGACTCTTATCAATGTTATCAGTGCTTTGTTATTTTATCGAGAAGCGTTTAAATCTCACTCGAGACTCTGGCTTTATAACATTGTGACTGGTTGATTTTACATATTTTTTTGTTTTTACAGTAATTTAAATTGAAGTATTTTTGTTTTTGGTGTGGCGCCTTCCTGTAATCCGTGTATCTGATGCTGAGGTCAGTGGTTCAAATAATAATGGCAGAGTACCGGAATCCCGACTGAGATATAGACGCTTATCTTTATCATTATTATTTTCTACATATTCTACATGAAATTTGATGTTTTACTTTACATGTTATATGCGTAGAGTATACGTGTAGATGTAGAATTAAATTCTACATCGCCATCTCTGGCTGTTACCATTAAAATAATAGCTACTTATATTCAATTTTAATTTGAAAAGAAAAAATTGTCTCTTTACTCAGCTTTTTTTGACTTACCATTACACAAAGTTCACCGTTGTTCTGTAATGTGATGAGGTAGCTAAATAATTATTATTTCTGATCTGCTTAACACTTCAGCAAATAAGACAAAATTTTCATTTTTAATGTTAAATCGTGATAAATAAACTTACTAGTTATCAAGTCATTCTGAAAACCGAGGAATTTTTGCTTAAAAATATTCGATCCACTTTCCCATCAACCTAAGTAAACAAGTCCACCTCAGGATAAGCCATAGAAAAATGCTTCATAGCTAAAATAATTAGAATTGAGCTCAGATGCTTTATTTTGTGAGGGGCGAGTCACATACCACATTCTACCCTAGCCTTAAAAAAAAATATATATATATATATATTGGGCTAAAATGGGAATATTGTATCAGCCGTTTTCTTTTCTCATGAAAATCCACAACTACTTTATTCAGAGACTTTTCTACACTTAAAGCTAATTTCTTTCCTAACATTTCAACATGAAAATCATCTCTGATAAGCAAGCACCAAAAAATTTATGTATTTGCTTATCTTTTTTGAAACAGTCAATCATTCTTCATTATCTATTGTTAGTGTCGATTTCTGTTTTAATTTTTTTATTTCAAATTATTAGCTGGTTTACGCGCCGTTGAGAAATTTTTATTGATTCTGCTACTGTCAAAATGACGGCTACTTATATCCAATTTTTATTTAAAAAAAAAAAACAAGAAAACAAAACAATAAAAAAAAAAATCGAATTTTTCTTGAATATTTTATTTTAATTCATATAGTTCTGATGAAAATAATTTTAAGCTTTTTATATTCTGAATGTAACATGAATTTTATTTTTTTCTTTTACAACTAATAAATGACTTTTCAAAACAAAACAAAACAAAAAAAAAGACCTAATAAGCTGTTATTTAATTTGATTGAATCTTTGACTATATAGTCAAAGAATAGAATCGATCAATAAAGCAATGTCGTGTGACGTCACAACTATTCAAATTTTTGATCATAATTATCTTAAAACAAGTAATAGCTACATATTTGACATAAATTAAATTTTAGAGGAGGTTTCAACGAATAAAATAACCCAAAGATCAAAAATTTGACTATATAGACAAAGGAGATAAAAGCATGGTAAGTATATAGCAGTTTTCAAAGACTTCATTGTAATTTTCTTTAAAGAACATTTGGCTTTTCATTAAACCTACCAAATTTAAAAAAAAACTGAGAAATAAAATAAGGACAAGCAAAAAAAAAAGAAAAATTGTCTGAATTTCACTATTTTTGAAGCGTTTTTATTGGTTAATTGCTGTTGATTGTTCGTTTGTCCACAGGTCTATATAGTAGAACTCTTTTTCCAAGGCGCCCGTATTGTGACGTCAAAAATGAAATCCCCCATTGGAACAATATTTTAGAAAAATTATCAAGACTACAATTATAGTCGAACAGAAAAAAAGATATTTTGAAAAAACTTTTCAATTTTTCATGAAAATATACGTATAGTTGTTAAATAAAAAACTAGATCCAAGTTTGTGAGTGGTAGACTTTCTTCGTATAGTGTTCCTGACCAATTAAGGAACACTTTTCACTAGAATAAACTGATGAAATAATTTTTTCTCAGCCAAAATCCAATATTCCTCTACTAGAAGTAATATAACAGTAACAGATAGGGCATGACACTAGAAAAATAATACGAAGAAAATATTTTTGTAATTGCGGTGAAAATTATACATAAATCACCGAATTTAAAAAATGATAAGGTACTTATCGTCTTATAGTTTCATAATTATTCTTGAACCACATAACGGTATCCCTAATGGCTACTTCGAGAGGGGTGAATTGAAATTTTTCTCTCATTAGGCGTCGCAATTTAGCATTACTCGCTGTTTTCTTTATCTGGCCATCCGCAGCTTTCAGATCAAATTTAATAATACCCGTAAAATCCAGAGCATGAGCAATTAACGTAGCAACGCGAGCTATTGTAACTTCATCTTTTTCATCCACTACAAAAATTCACAGATGTAATGTGAAAAATAGACTAAAATTCTTGAAACAATTTCAACTGGTATTTTAGCTTACCCGATAATATGATCGGCTCAACGTCGTCATAATGCCTTAACACCCACATCATCAATTTGGCGAGATCTAACGAATAAATAAACTGTCGAAGCGGCTTTCCCGTGCCCAGGACAGAGAATTCGTTTGAGCCTGAGTTTCATACACTGGAATTAGTATTAAGTATGATGAAAAGAAAAAGAAATAAACGATTTTTTTATCAACCTGCAACTTTAGCGTTGTAAATTTTGTGTATTAGCCCCGGAACGACATGGCTATTAACTAAATTAAAATTATCATGTGGTCCGAAAACATTACACGGGATAACGGCAGTGTATTTTTTTCCATATTGTTGGTAGTAGCCTCTGTTCGCAACGTCGATCATTCGCTTTGCATAACTGTAGCCAAAATTTGAATCGTGAGGAGGTCCATTATGAATCTACAAAATACTGATTTTATCAGCTGAAATCAGATTCTTAGATTGTAGAGCTTAGTGCGATCCGGGGGTCAAAAACGGGGAGAAATTCAACATCGACAATATTAAGTACCATGGTTTCGTCGATAGGGTAATTCGATTTATCTGGAAAGATGCAAGTTGACAAACAAGAAACGACTTTTTCAACGTTATATTCAAACGCTGTCTGAAGAACATTATCGTTGATTAGGCAGTTGGTTCTCTGTAAAATAAAATAAAGGGAGAATATTTGATCATTGGTAGATTTTTAATTAGTGGTCTCATCAATGCGTTCTGAGTAGGTACTAACAAAAAAATCCAAATTATGGGCCATGTTATGGAACAAACCGCCGACCATTGCTGCAAGGTGAATCACATGAGTAGGTTTATGGATGCTAAATAAGCGAACTGTATCTTCTTTTTTGCTAAAATAAAATAAAACACTTTTATGCAGTTTAAGTTAAAATATATTCAGGCTATTAGCTCGTGGCTTAAGAAGAATTCGAACTAAAGATACCAAATTTTGTTCGACATTTCAGGAAGATTTTTTGTTCCGTCATCCACAGTACTTCCAAAACTAATACAAACCTCAAGTCACCATTTTTGGATCCAATAAAAATCCATTTTTCATTCGGATATTTTTCTAGGTCTACGATCTCTTTTATTGCTTGGCCGACTAATCCCGTTCCACCGGTTACAAGAATAACACTTTGCTTGTTCGACATGCTGTGAATTATTACAATACGTTGGAAATTTGTCACTAGTTACCATGAGAGTATTAATTTTCTGAGAACCGAAACTGTGCCCCGTATTCACAAACGTCACTTTCAAAACACTTAATTTCAGTAAAGTAAAAGTAAAGTGTACACTTTCCACAATTTTTGTATTCAAGAAACTCCCTTTATGTTTACTTTTCTTAATCATCACTTATCCGGTATTCAAGAACAACAAATATAATGAAGAAGGGTGCTGAACTTTGGTTTCGCGACAGTACCGAAAAACATGACGTGAGGACTACCGTGAGAATGACACTGTTATCAGTTGTTGTAACGGAAATCCCACCTTCACTCATTCTTCATCATCATCATCACGATCACTATATATATGTCATATGTACACTCTCACCACGAAGTGCTTTTCCCCCTACTACTTTCGATCGTACATTGCTGTTGCTTCGCCATTTCATATTCTGTTAATATTGTATTATTCATTCGTGTAATAAACCTCCAGATTATTAGAAGTCTCAAGTTCTTTCGATCCTCGTTCTATACGCCTCACCCAAGCCATCGCTGTGGTAGAACTATGAGGAGAGACTTAGAAAATTAAACAAATGAAATATTTTGAA